>OX451739.1:1144157447-1144747918 GCA_948472305.1 Vicia faba | reverse complement strand
AATGTCTTAAACCTTCAAGAACCTACGAATTCGAGAGGATACCGCGAAATATCTTCTCAATCTTGATGTAACTTCAGCCCATTATGACCCCAAGACCAGGTTCATGCGTGACGATCCTCTTCCTGAGGCAGATCCAAATGAAAAGTTTTACTTGGTAATTTGTCTCTAAGATTAGTTTGTCAGGAAACTTGGTGTTTTGATTTCTTTTTTATTGCGTTTTGCATGTTAATCTTGTATCTAGGGAGATAACCAATATAGAAATAGTGGTCAGGCTTTGGAATTCAAAGTCTCAAACATCCATGCTTGGGAAGCATTTGACAAGGGACAAGATGTTCACATGCAAGCAGCTCCTACCCAAGTTGAATTGCTCTACAAGAATTTCATGGTCGTGAAGGACAAATAGAAATCTCAAACAAAGGAAACTATTATTGAGAAGTATGGAAATGCAGCTGACAATAACAAGCTTACAAGATAACTTCTGCTGGGTCAGAGTGAGAAGCAAGTTGAGTATGACCGTGCTGGTAGAATTATTAAGGGACAGGTATGACATACGTTCTATATAGCCAATGCAGTGCTCGACGATTAACAATTACTGTGATAAAATTATGCTCAAGCTAATGATTCTTAAAATCTGTTCTGTTATGTGATGGCCTTGTGGGGTTGTCTCTTTCTTATGCTTTTACCTTGACAATAGCCCAAATATTTTGGAGTAGATGGTTTTCCAACTTATCTTATGCTTTTACCTTGACAATAGCCCAAATCTTGTAACTATACCTATGGTTATAAGATGCAACAGCTGTGTCAACTACAGACAAGTTTAAAATACTGTTATTATGAAACCATTAGATAAAGCATAACCTATGGTTATAAGATGTCTACTGCTCCGGTGTTGTTATCTTCTGCTGCCACACCTATTTGAGACTTTTCTGGTATGTTGAAAAAGTGAAATGCCAACCCAGAAGATAAGATCTTCAATGTTGGATTGCTAAGGCTAATGCCATTAATTCCTTTTCCTAAGATGATTTGGCCAAGTTCTTAACTCGATTTTCCTAAGATGATTTGGCCAAGTTCTTAACTCGATTTTCCTAAGATGATTTGGCCAAGTTCTTTTCCAGTGTTGGATTGGGTAAGGCTAATACCAGAGCTTCTGTGAGCCTTTTCCTAAGTGTTTCAAAAGTTGTTTGTGCATGAAATCCCCATTTAATGGCCTCGGAAATTTTCCATAGTCTGATATAAACATACTGTAATATTTGGTAAGTCCTAATTTACCCTTTGTAATATAATTAGTTTACACTATAAATTTGTATTTGTTTGGATGGTTGGTTTCCTTAGATTTTTCATTTGTTACCTTGATGTTATTTTTTGTCTAAAATTCTATTCTATAATTGAATTTCATTTTAAGAAGTTCTGAAAAGACTAACAAAATACTGTTGGTCAGTGGGTTGAAACTCCATGAATTAGTGTGGTGTTTTGTTTTTACTAATTTGATTATCGCTGCAGGCAAGAATTTTAGGTCTGAATGCTTCATACTATCTTAAAGCTGGAGGTAATTTTGTTACATCCATCAAGTTTTGTTCAGAAAACAAATTTAATTTGTTATGACTTTTATGGTTGTATTGCAGGCCAATTACGTTGATTCTACAGTTCCTGCAGAGGCAGTGTTCAGCAGTGAAGTGAACAAGTTGAAGGCAGGTCAATTTAAGCCAACTGAGCAAGTGACTCTTGAACCATTTGAGAGGACCATGCATGTGTTGTTGGTGGATACAAAATACCCTTACGTGTATTTGTTTGATGGATTAAATTTACATCCTGGGAATGTTATTCCTAGAAATATCATTTTTTGAAATATAATTCTCATATTTGATTGGCAAATTATTTAGATTCCTTGGAATATTTTAAAGTTTTATTTTATTTATAAATTAAAAAAAAAAGATATGTTAAAATAGTATATAAATAAGTAGGTATAATTTGTTATTTATTATTTTCATGGGAATATAAGATTCTCACCTTTTAACACGGGAATAAACTTTTAAGATTTCACGAGTAAATCAAATTCCAAGAAATAAAAGATACTAAGAAATAATACTAAGAAATAATTAGTTAAAACTTCAAACAAACATGAAAATATGAGATTTTCAACCTCACATTCCCATGAATCCAAATTCTATCCATGAAACAAGTACACCCTAAAAAGAAATATGTTGAATGTTTCTAATGTTAACTGTCGAATTATTTAGGCGACTTGGTTGGACCTGGACTTTGTATATCTCAGATACGTCTTGATGTGCCAGATCTGTCATGCGACATTGCAGTTCAACAGGTGTCATAGTGAGCAATCTGAAATTTATATCCCAGAATATACATAAATGAAAGGAGAACAAGATAGGAAAATAGACATCTTCTTTAGAATGAACATGAGATTTATGAGTGTCATTAAATAGCTTGGCATAACGGTCATATCAATTGGCAAGTGTCGATACCAATCGGCATAACAAGTTTATGTGGGAAAAAATGACATAAACCCATTTATTTGGAGTAATTTACTATTTCTTAGGGTGCTCCAATAATCCTTGCATAAAACTAGAAATGAAGTCTTAATTCTTTTATTTTTTGTCAATACATATATACCGATGAGTGCTAAATTGTTGTGAATTTGAGTGTGAAAAATTATCACTTATCGATTTAATTCGTTTTCTTTTTGTCAATAAACCTCAACTTTAGTGTATATTCGGTATAGTTTACGTTATAGTGTATTTATTGCGTTATTGTGTAAATATCAGAGTTTAATCGATTTTATCTCATTTTTGTAGGTATTCAAGCATTGATATTTAGGCATTGTTAGATAGAATATTGAATAATTTTCCAACGCTTCCGACTGTGCGCGAATCAGAGTTACGGTTCTCAAGTTATGGCTGAAACTGTGCTGGTTTTCAAGTTTCTGTCATCCGTTGCCGGGCGACGCTTTTTAATCGCCGGGCTACGCTGAGGCGTTCTGTAGCGTGGGAAAAATGTTGTTTTGGTCGCCGGGCGATGCTGAACAGTCAGAAATGTGTATTTAGGGGTAAAAACACATTTTTTGTGTATGATTTTAGGTATTTTTGATCCCAACTCACCACCCTTCATTTTTTGATAGGATTAGCTTAGAAAACAACATTGAAGCTTGCATACGGATGATCCGAGGTGGATTGCTCATCAATCAGCGTTGACAAACCGATAGATTTGTGGTTCATTTCTCTTCCTCTTTGTGTATTCTTTATGTGTTGAGTTTGTACATGTATTTACTCTAAACTTATGTATATTTATCGCCCATGACGTCATATTAAACTTGCTTTACAAATCTTTGTGGATTGTTATCTTAGATTTTTGCTCTTTGCTATGGATTTGATTTGTTATAGACACATACTGCTTAGGTTCTTATCTAGGATGATTATCTGTTAGTTTCTGAACTCTAGAGATACATTTAGAGATAACATCTACTTGGGTATCAAAGCTTAATGCTTCAGCGTGATTGTGCTGTGCTGAGAGATCGTCAGTGCAATTACATAGTTGTCTTCAGTTTTGTTGAGGAGGTAGAGAGATTATTTCCTTGATGATACAGTCGGTCTCTCAATTTGGGTTAGAAATGACTTAGGTTGTGAGTGATACGTAGTGACATTGATGAGTATTGTTAGATTGAAAGTAACTGGTCGATAGATTTAAGCCTGTGATGCGTAGATTATATGCAGGCTTGATAAGTTCTTGCTTAGTTTTTACTTTTGTTTACATTTATTTTATGTTGATAACATTTTCTTTACAAACCAATTTATCCTCAAACTCATTAACGAGAGATTTGTCGAACGATAATTCAATAACCAATCTCGGTGGACATGATAAATTCCTGGATAAATATTTCCAAAACTTTTGTTGTTTGCCACTACACCGTTTCCAACAAAATGCGCCGTTGTCGGGGATTGATTCTATTGTTTTCGCATTGCGATAATTCTTTTGTTTTTGAGTTTTGCAATTAATGTATATGTTGTATAGAAATTGTATATTAACTTGTATATGATATTTGTGCATATATATTTTTTCACGTATTGTTATGAATTGTCTCGTTTTCGTAACGTTTGTTGTGTGATTGTTAGAATACTTTCTTTAGGTTTGCGCGGTGTGACAATATCATGGCATGACAAGAGGAGGTTACTAGCTCGCACAATAAAGGCGTTGAACTTACGACGTAAAACAAGCATGTTTGTTTGTATTTGTTTATGTGTGTGATAATTTGTGCTTTAACAAGTTGAAACAAGGAAATGTTCTAAATTTCAAATCTTCACTTTTCAACTTGTTAATTCATTTTCACTCGGTTTTCATATCGTTATTTGTATTTGTTTTGTTATGTCAATTTGTGTTTTCCGAAAGCTTGTCGTGTTTAACTTGAGGAGTTTTGTTCGTTGTATATATTGTAAATTTTGTACATTGAAATTTTGTAGGAGTATCATTTTTCTAATTCTTTTGTTGTTGTTTGCACTCAAGTTTTAGTCCAGTAACTTGTAGAATATTGAGGTGATTTGTCAAGTTTGATCGTTTCAACTTGCGAATGCGTGGTAATGATTTTGTTAAAGTTTTGTGCACGTTCGAGGTAGGTGTTTATCGCTTTCTGTACTTTAGCATATTCATGATACTTAGACTTTTTACAATTTTCATGTCATTCATTCTTTTGTATACTTGTTCATTTGTGAATCACTTTAGTTCCTACCCTTTTTGTGAGGTAGCTTTCCATTATTCACATATGCTAGAGACCACAATTCTTATTTTAAATGAATTTTATTATGCTTAATCTTTTGTTGTGTTGATTGTATGAAAGCTTGAACATGATCAAGGCATTTTTTTGTTTGTTTCATTTTGAGTACAACTATCTTGGCCAAATAAGTTAATTCACCTTGTGAGTGTGTGATCATTAGTAACCCATTTGAGATTTTTGTCGATATCCACGTTGTATTTGCTAAATGCTTGTCTATGAGTGTTTAGTTTCCCTTTTTGCATGGATTTTGATTCGTTGTTTTCTTGAACCCTCAACCATTGTTTTTGTTTGAATTTTTACCTTGCCTTAGAAAGTAGGGAATATTCACTTTAATGTATGGTTGAATTCAAGTTGGGGAGAAAAATGATTGTGTATTTATTGGTTGATTGTTATGAGGTTATGAAAGAAAAAGAAAAAGAAAGAAAAATATGGAAAAAAATAGAAAAGTTTTGAAAAAGAAAAACAAAAAGAGTATGGAATAATATTGTGTTGAGTAAGTGATGTGTGTTGGTTTGAAATTTGGGATGAAGAAGAAGTTTGATTGAAATTCTATTGTTTGAAACTTTGTGGAAGTAATTACTCCCTTAGGTTTAGACAAGTTTTTGTTTCGATTATCTTTAAGACTTATCATTTGTTTGTTAACCAAGTCACATTACAACCTTGAAAAGCCCTTGAGATTCTTGCTTTTATATTTTCAATGTAAATTTTTGGATGAATGCATAATTTAGTCTATTGTTTACAAGATTGTTGGATGGGTGAAATTACCCCATTTTTGTGTGTTTTTTCATCTAACGATGATTGTGTTTGTTAGGTGTGATTCATTTGTGAACTAATATTTTTTTTAGAATGTTTGACATAATTTTTGTATTTACATTTGTTTCATGTTTATATTATAGTTGTAGTTTAGTGGTAAGTGTTTAGTTTGTGTGTATTGTTTTTCATTTGAACCATTGCATTTTTTTAATGTTTTCAAAACCTGTTGACTCGTGATTCTTTGATTATCGTCTTTTACTTCTTTAAGTTTATTTGACTTTGTTTGATGACAAACAATCTTTTAAGTTGAGGAGAGTTTGATGAGTGCTAAATTGTTATGAATTTGAGTGCGAATAATTAGCATTCATCGGCTTAATTCATTTTCTTTGTCAATAAACCTCAATTTTAGTGTATATTCGGTATAATTTACGTTATAGTGTATTTATTGCGTTATTGTGTAAATATCATTGAGTTTAATTTATTTTATCTCATTTTTGTAGGTATTCAAGCATTGATATTTAGGCATTGTTAGATATAGCATTGGATAAGCTTTCAAACGCTTTCGACCGTGCGCGAATCGAAGTTACGGTTCTCAAGTTATGGCTGAAACTGTGCTGGTTTCTCAACTTTCTGTCATCCGTCACCGGGCGACGCTTTTTGGTTGCTGGGCGACGCTGAGGCGTCATGTAGCATGGGAAAAATACTGTTTTGGTCGTCGGGCGACGCTTTTTGATCGTCGGGTGATGCTGGACAGTCAGAAATACGTATTTAGGGGGTAAAAACACATTTTTTTGTGTATGGTTTTGGGTATTTTTGACCCCAACTCCATGACCCTTCATTTTTTTGATAAGATTAGTTTAGAAAACAAAATTGATGCTTGCATAAGGATGGTCCGGGGTGGATTGCTCATCAATCGGCGTTGACAAACCGGTAAATTTATGGTTCATTTCTCTTCCTCTTTGTGTATTATTTATGTGTTGAGTTTGTACATGTATTTACTCTGAACTTATCTATATTTGTCGCTTATGGCGTTATATTAAACTTACTTTACAAATCTTTGTGGATTGTTGTCTTAGATTTTTGCTTTTTTCTATGGATTTGAGTTGTTATAGACATATACTGCTTAGATTTTTATCTAGGATGTTATCTGTTAGTTTCTGAACTCTAGAGATAGATTTAGAGCTAACATTTACTTAGGTATCATAGTTTAATGCCTCTGTGTGATTGTGTTGTGCTGAGAGATCGTCAGTGCGATTACATAGTTGTATTCTGTGTTATTGAGGAGGTAGAGAAATCATTTCCTTGGTGATACAGTCAGTCTCTCAATTTGAGTTAGAAATGACTTATGATGTGAGTGATACGTAGTGACATTGATGAGTATTGTTAGGTTGAATATAACTGGTCGATAGATTTAAGTTTGTGATGAATAGATTATATGCAGGCTTGATAAGTTCTTCCTTAACTTTTACTTTTGTTTACATTTATTTTCTGTTGATAACATTTTCTTTACAAATTCATTTATCCTCAAACTCGTTAACGAGATATTTATCGAACAACAATTCAATAATTAATCTACGTGGATATGATAAATTCCAACATATATCAATTAGGTCCAACTTATTCTGGATTAAATGAAATCTTAATTCTTTTATTCTTTGTCTGTATGTCATAATTTGTTTGACGTGCTTACCTCAATTTAGTTCTGTAATCTATATGTTCCTGTTCTAGTATACTAATTGCACAGCTTGTGCCTTTTATAAATATAGTTTTGCTTTTCGAAAAAAAATCACACACATACCAACCATCTCCTAAGTTATTCTGCATTAATTCTTTTATTAAATAAGAAAGTTTATTTCTAGATTCTTGTATTTTATCGAAGATATGGTAGCAATCTTTATGATGTATTAAGCAATTCCCACAATTTTTTTTATGGCGGTGTGCAACTCCCAAACATCAAGAGAAATGCTTAAAATATGTGTTATGTCAATTACATAAGTTGAAGATGGAAAATCTTAGAGCGAAAATACGTAATTATAGATAGTTATGAACAATGTAACAAAAATTTTCCACCTTAGATAGATTATGTATAATGAAGTCGAAAAAATTATTCAATAATTAAATATGTGTAATTAAGTATTTGAAGATGAATTAATATCTATTAAAAACATTCAACATGTTAAATAAAGAGAGAGTGAGATTACATATAATATTTTACAAAATTTTATTGATGGTTGTTGATCTTACCTGATCAGACTTGGACCGTCACGACTGACTCCGGATAAAATTTGAATGAGATGGGGGGTACCTGCAAGACACTCCGATGCTAAAATGAGTAACGGAACGAGCAGGCGAAAGGTGTATGTATGCGTAAGAGATGAATCTACCTGACCCTCTAGGAACAGAGGGTATTTATAGCTCCCAGCGCGGGGCCAAGGTCCCCTCATTGGGCTGACCAGATTTGGCCCAACAAAGGAACTGCCAGGTTCTACGTGTGTAGTGGGGACCCACACGTGGCCCCCTTCCTAGTGATGCTCTTCGAGAAATGAGGAGGGACGAAGACGCGGTCTTTCTGGAGTTCAGATGATTTGGTAACGGTCAGGATCTGCCCTACGAGGAGGGTGCTTGAGCTGGGCTCGAGCTGGAGTTCTTGTGGTCGAGGATACCATGTGTCATAGGCCCCGGCGGGCACGACTGTGGTCTGTGTCGGGCGCGCTGGCGAGAATCCGCGGGCGCGCGTCCCTCGAGGAGCTGCTTGGATTGGGCCTTTGTCTTTGCTTTTGGGCTAGGGTGGGCCCAGTCCAGAACAGGAGCCCCCCAAGTCGTGGCTTCTGGAACAGGAGCTATGACTTGACTTCCGCTCGCCTTTGCCACGGGGTCCGATGCCCGGCCCAGGCTATTTGCTTCCTCGTGATTGCTCGAGAAGTTTCTCATGAGTTGTATTTGTGGGCTAATCCTCATCGATGCGTGCTCGGGGGATTCCTCGCGGACTGTGTTCGTTGGGCACACGAGGTAACCCTTGGGAACCGTGACGCCACCCTAGCGACAGTAGGGTCATCATTGCTTAGGGGAGTAGGCGTCGAGGAGGGGAGTTCGTGGTTCCCCGGGGCGACGTTTCGTATTCCACGTCATCCCTATAAATAGGATCCTTGGGTCCCATAATTTGTTTTTCCTCTTCGCGCTTCTCCTTCTTCATCTGCCTTTGCCGTCGCTGTTCTTCTACAACTTCGTGAGACTACCGCCTCTTCCTCCATTAATTTCTTTCACCGTTGCCGTACATTCTTCTTTACTTCCAAGTAAGCGTTTATCCCTCCTATTTTTCTTCGTTTGTAGGTAATTTTACCGTTATTTGGATGTTAGAAGCCCACATATGGGATTAGTTCCCGGTACATTCATGTATGTGCCCGGTATCTTCATGTTTGTGCCCAGTAAACCCATAGCTTTAGGTGTTTGACTCGCGATGCTGCCCGAGACCTTCATGGTTTTGGGCGCATAATCTATGATACTGCCCGGTAAACCCATAGTTTTAGGTTTAGGACTCATGATATTGCTCGTCAAATTCATAGTTTAGGTCGGCGTACCCATGAGCTGGCCGGGACGTCGACCCATTAGGAAGTGTGTAGGATAATTCGTCGTGGCACCTTAGCATCGGGGAGGCGAAACCAGGATCTTGTTCGAGTCCTCAATGTTTTATCGCGCGCGGAGTGTGTCTTGGCTTGTCGGGCACTACCTCCCGTCAGTTATGGCGAGCGTATGGATTTGCTCTCGAATTTCACCGGTTTCCTGTGCTTTGCAGGTAAATGGCTGACGAACCGGAGTCTTCGGGGCATAATGAGGTCGAGGATCATAGTGCCGAGGAGAATGTAACTCTAGTTGATACCATCGACGATCCTTCGTTGGACTGGGTGGGCGCCGAGCCCCGAGGGATTGCCTCAACATATAGTCAGCATAGTCAGTGCGCGTACACTGTCGTCGAACACGGCGGTAGTCAGCCGGGCTTCCAAAAGAATTTTGTTGTGATAAGGCCGTCCCTCGACGCACGAATCTGCTCGGAGTTCTCTGAGTATGGTTTTCCAATGTATGAAATCACGTTCAAGGATCTCGGCCTCAAGCTCCCTTTCAGTGATTTCTAAGTCGGGGTATTCTGCCATCTGGACTTGGCCCCCTCGCAGCTTCACCCCAATTCGATCGCCTTTCTTCGGGCGTTCGAGCTGACATGCCGCTTCTTGAGGATCGGGGCGACCATTCCTCTTTTCTTTAAAGTTTTTCATTTGCAGCGCCAGTCTCGAGGAGGCAGGCATAGTTGGGTTTCCCTGAAATAGTCGAAAAGGCTGTTCAGGATGTACATGGATTCGGTCCGGGGTTTTAAGGACAAATGGTACGTCCTTCAGCCGGTCACCCAGGCTGCTTTGGATTTTGTGTATGAAGAGGAAACCGCAGCGGCCAACGATAACGGGGAGCCTCTTATGGACGCTGAGGGTCGCCCGGTGGCGGGGCGTGTATCCAAGTTCCCGTTGCATTGGTGCTCACGCAATTACGAGCATGGTACCAGGCACTACCATACGCCCGTCGGAGGGATGAGTGCCGAGGATGAGGAAGCCTACGGTACCCTTTGCAAGTTTGTCGACAGTTTCTTCCCTGCTCGGTGGGTTACGAGGGAAGGGGAAGACATTTTTGACGAGGAGGGCTAGCTGACTTTCGAGGCCCGTCCTATCAATACCAAGGAGCTTGTCGAGTGCCAATCCTACGGACAGGCCGTAGATCTACTAGGTTGCTTTTTGTCTTGTAGTTTTGTTCTAGTTTCTTTGTTTGTTACTTGCTCGTAACTAACCCGAGTTTTCTTCTTTGCAGGCAATATGGCTGAACGAAGGGAGAGGCTTTTAAAATTGACTCAGGATAAGAGAATAAACAGAAGGTTGGTGCGAGCTCCACATGCCACGAGGATGGGCCCTCCAACCAGTTCAGGCGATGCTTCCAGCAGGTCCCATGGTTCCCCTGACGTCGAGCAGCCCACCGAGCTGATAACGAGAAAGAGAAGCCGGGAAGAGAACCAGTCAGAAGTCGGCGACGAGTCTGTCGCAGTGAGGGCCTTTGGCTTGCCCCCCTGCTTTAAAAAGGAAGGTTTCTTTGAGGGGTTTCCCTTGACAGTGAGTGCCGAGGAGGCTGAGACCATCAGGCGGCTCAACAAAGAAAGTCGGAGAAAACATCTGGCCACCAGTATGGTCGGGATAGTTAAGATGGTCGTCGTCCTTGCTGAGGAGGGGTCGGACTCCTCTGGCCGCGTCAGGGAACTGAAGCTGGAGAAAACTGCTCTCGCTGCCGGCTCTCGTAAGTTGAAGGCTGCTCTAGAGCGACATGAGGAGATGTTCCGTGAACAAGCCGAGCTGCTGGCCGTGGAGAAGGAAAACTCAGGGAAGTTTGCTGAGGAGAGGGAATGTTTTCGACTGGATCGGGAATGCTTGGAGTTCGACAACGAGCGTCTGTCTAAGGAAGTCGAGGAGCTGAAGGCCGCCATGTTTCCTGCTGAAGGTGAGTCGGAGGACACAGCCTCCTTGCGGAGCCGTTTGAATCTGGTCGAACGTATCCATCTCCGCGAAACGGATTGCATTGGTGCCTTGGCGGACGGGTTTGAGGCCGCGGTTAGCCAACTCGCTTTATTGAATCCGGGCATGAATATCGAGGGAGTGGGTTTCATGTCTCAGATCATTGACGGCCAGGTCGTGCCTCCTCCTGAGTCTCCTGTTGTGGATGCTGGTAGTCCCGGGGAAGTCTAGCCGTGGAATTCTGGTTGGGCCTGCGTGCCCATTTACTGGTAGTTGTTTTGGGGCCTACGTGCCCGTGCATATTTTTGGGGCCTGCGTGCCCGTACAAATTTCTTTTGGCCGTTGTTCTATAGCCTGTAATTTCTTGGTCGGTTTATTTTTATTGGCTTTTTGTATGAGCCTTTAGATGGATTTTGTTTTTTAAACTTTCTCGTATCTAAGTTTTTATATTGTGATGAGATTTGCCTAAGTTATGTCCTCGAGTCACGCTTGTGCTCGATTGTTATTTTGTGGCGAAATTTGCCTAAGTTACGTCCTCGAGTCACGCTTGTGCTCGGCCGTTACTTTGTGGCAAAATTTGCCTAAGTTATGTCCTCGAGTGGAGATTCTTTCGACCCGTTTGGTGATCCGATGCGCTTCGAAATGCGCCGGTAGTGCGGAGCAAGGCCCGCTTGCTCGGGCGTACGGCCCAGGTCGGGGTCATTTGCCCGTGGCGTGAACTGCCCATCGCGAGCTGGGTGTTCTGCCATGTGGGTACTTTGACAGTGGGGCTCGATTGGGGTGTCCCTGTCGGGCACCGTCGTTCGTCCTCGTTTGGCTGAACGGCGTTATGTCGTTTGGGCGTAGATTGGGCTCGTACCTTGGCCCATCTACGTGGTCGAGGCATTTCTCTCTGTTGACTGGATGTGGATGTTCGACGACGAGAGTCCTTAGTGTTTAAGGGTTTTTTAACTATAGTACTGCTTTAGTTTAGCAGCGTTCCAGGGTCGTGGCAATGGTTCTCCGTCTAGCTGCTCGAGGTAGTATGCCCCGGTGCCTGTGGCGTCGTGGACGCAGTAAGGCCCTTCCCAGTTGGCCCAACAAAGGAACTGCCAAGTTCTACGTGTGTAGTGGGGACCCACACGTGACCCCCTTCCTGATGATGCTCTTCGAGAAATGAGGAGGGACGAAGACGCGGTCTTTCCGGAGTTCAGATGATTTGGTAATGGTCAGGATCTGCCCTACGAGGAGGGTGCTCGAGCTGGAGTTCCTGTGGTCGAGGATACCATGTGTCGCAGGCCCCCGCGGGCACGGCTGTGGTCTGTGTCGGGCGCGCTGGCGGGAATCCGCGGGCGCGCGTCCCTCGAGGAGCTGCTTGGATTGAGCCTTTGTCTTTGCTTTTGGGCCAGGACGGGCCCAGTCCAGAACAATTGTGATTCTTTAGTTTTTTAATTCACCTTAATTATTTTGAATCAATTATTTTATAATAAATCAATTTTATTTATTTTTAATTTTACCAAAATTTATATTTTTTTTCTATAAATAAATATTTAGTTCATTTGATTTGAATACCCAATTTTTTTTTACTTTTTCTTTAAATTTTTCTATATAACTTCTAATAAACTTTTATTTTATCCGTTTTTATTTGTTTTAATAATCACTATCTTTATAAAATTAGAAGAATTTTTTTAAAATAAATTAAGAAAATAAAATCAGTAAAAAATTAAAATAAATTATTTAATTTTTAATTTTTAAATTTTATTTCAATTAATAATTAATATTAATATAAAATCATAAAAATAAAAATATAAAAGAAAATAAAAATATAAAATAAAAATAGTGGAATAAAATATTTAATTTTTTTAAATAAAATCATTATAGTGAGTAAAAATTAAAATGAGTATTGAATTATTAAATGGAAGAAAGAGAAGATAATATAGATTATAAAAAATGAAGAAAAAAGAAATGGTGTTAATATATAAATCACTATAAATGATATTGGAACTAAGCAAATCATGATGATCATCTGGGTAATTGGGTAAGTGCCACAAAATTTGGGTAATTGAGTAAGTAAGTAAGTAAGTAGGACAAAACAAAAGTTGTAGAAGGAGAAGGAACTTAGTTTGTACTTTTCATCATTCAAAAAGCTGAAGAGATAGGTAAAAGAGATTTTTCCTAATTCACTAGAGCAAAAAGCTTACGCAATGTGATTCATCTAAGATAGTTATATCCCCATATGTTCCTATTTTAACCAATAAACTCCTACTCCAAAATTCGCAGCTTTCAGAGAGTACACTTTCCGAGAATGAAATAAAACAAAAATAATGAATACATTTTAGAATGAAATATAAGAGAGAATGAAGTAAAACAAATAATGAATCCGTTTTATAATGAAATATAACAGATAATGAAGTTGAACTCCAACTTCAAACAAAAATTTCCCATCTCTTCAAATTCCTAATGAGCCTAGGAAATCGAGTAGAGGGCCAAGTTTCAAATGAGGACGAAGTCACACATAAGAGTTGATCTAACCTGATTAGACTTGGACCGTCACGGTTGGCTCAGAATTGAAGTTTTGAACGAGGTGGGGGGGGGGGGGGGGGGGGGTACCTGCAAGGCACTTCGATGCTGAAGTGAGTAAGAGTACGAGCAGGCAAAGTGAGAGTATATGTGATAGAATGAATACCTGACCCTCTGGAAACAGAGGGTATTTATAGCCCCCAGCGCTGGGCCAAGGTTCCTTCATTGGGCCGGGCAGGTTTGGCCCAATGGAGGAACTGCCAGGTTCTACGTGCGTAGTGGGGACCCGCACGTGGTCCCCTTCCTGGATGTTCTGCGTGAAGTGTGGGCGGACAGGGACGCGATCTTTTCGGAGTCCCGTTGAGAGTGCAGTGGACCGTGTCCGCTGTCGAAGGAGCGCTCGAGCTGAGGTCGAGCTGGACAGCACGAGGACGGGGTGTCGCCCAGTGACGTATGTCGGGCATAGCTATGGTCCTTAGCTCGGCGCGACCCCTAGCAAGTCCGTTTAGATTGGGCCTTTATTGTTGCTATTGGGCCAGCCCGACCCAGTCCAGAACAGGAGCCCCCCAAGTCGTGGTTCCTAGAGTTAGGAGCCATGACTTGATCTTAGGTTGCTTCCGTTTCGGGGTCCCGTACCCGGGCAAGAGATGCAGCTCCTCGTGGGGGTACTCGAGGGTTTCCCCGTGTTGTGCTCGGGGACAGGTTCCCTGCGAGGAATGCTCGGGGATTCCTCAACAGCCTGCGTCTGTCGAGCACGCGAGGTCTCTTTTGGGAACTGTGCCGCCACCCTATGAGGATAGGGTCATCATTGCCTAGGGGAGCTGTGCGTCGAGGAGGGGAATACATGGTTGCCCGAGGTGACGTTTGGTATTCCACATCATCACTATAAATAGGATTCTTGGGCCCTAGAACGTGTTTCTACTCTTCGCGCTTCTCCTCTTCGCTCTGCTTCTGCTGCTGTTGTTCTTCCCAGATTCTCATATCGCCGCCGCGATCTCCGTCACCGATTCCTTTCCTCCGTCGTCACATTTACTCCTTGATTCCAAGTAAGTGACTTGTCTCCTCTGTTTTTCTGTTGTGATGCACGAGTTTTCTTCGTTTTTAGATGTTCAGAGACCGTAAGCCTAGGATTAGCCCGGTAAATTCATGTTTAGCTCGACAAACCCACGCGTA
Source organism: Vicia faba (assembly GCA_948472305.1). Lineage (NCBI taxonomy): Eukaryota > Viridiplantae > Streptophyta > Magnoliopsida > Fabales > Fabaceae > Vicia > Vicia faba. Next base: position 1,144,733,173 of record OX451739.1, on the reverse strand, counting down.
TGTCCGGTAAGCGCATGCTCGTGCCCGGTAAATGCATAGTTTAGGGTTTAATCTGCAGTGCTGCCCGGGGTCTTCATGATTCAGGGCGCCTAATTCATGATCGTGCCCGGTAAATGCATAGTTCTAGCTCTAGGCTTTATGATTTTGCTCGCCATGTACATATCCCGGATCGACGTGTTCATGAGTGACTGAGTTGTCGGTTCATTTGGTCGACTTGTAGAAGGACCTATCGAGGTATACGGGAGTCGGGGAGATGGCTGCTATTTTTTTGTTCCAAAACACCAACTATGTAATCGCGCGTGGAGCGACGTGGTTTGTCGTGCCCTTCATCTCGTCCGTTTATGGCGAGCGTATGGTTTCACACCCAATTGATTGGTTTCCCCGTGCTTTGTAGGTAACCATGGCGGATGAACCTTGCTCTTCAGGACGACTCGAGGTGGAAGGACAAAGTGCTGACGAGAATGTCAGTTTGGTCGACACTATAGAGGACCCCTTGCTGGACTGGGTGGGTGCCGAACCTAGAGGGATAGCTTCGGTCTACAGTCGACGCAGCCGAAAGGCATACACTATCCTCGAGGTGGGCCACAACCAGCCCGATTTCCAGAAGAATTTCGTGGTCACTCGACCATCTTTTACTGCTCGAATTTGCTCAGTGTTCCCTGAGTACAGTTTCCCTATGTATGAAATTGCTTTCAAAGACCTTGGGTTACAACTGCCTTTCAACGATTTCCAGGTCGGGGTCTTTAGCCATCTGGGGCTGGCCCCGTCGCAGCTTCATCCGAATTCGCTCGCGTTTATCCGGGCGTTTGAGTTAACTTGCCGTTTTCTGAGGATCGGGGCGACCATACCCCTCTTCTTCAGAGTCTTCCACCTACAGCGCCAATCTCGGGGTGGAAAGCATAGCTGGGTTTCCCTGAAACAGTCGAAGATACTTTTCAGGATGTACATGGACTCCGTGCGGGGTTTTAAAGACAACTGGTATGTTGTGAGGCCGGTGACCACAGCAGGTTTGGAGTCCGTGTACGAGGAGGAAGCGGTCATCACCGACGACGACGACGGGGAGGCCCTTTTGGACGGCGAAGGACGTCCGGTGTTAGGGCGCACGGCCAAATTTCCCGTGCATTGGATCTCGAGGCACTATGAGCATGGTACTGGGTATTACCATACGTCCGCGGGCGATATGAGCTCCGAGGACGAGAAGGCTTACGACACTCTTTGTCGGTATGTTGATAGCTTCCACCCCGCCAGATGGGCCACGAGGGAAGGGGAGGATATTCTGGACGATGAAGGTTATCCGACCTTCGAGGCCCGACCGATCGAGACGAAGGCACTCGTGGAGTGCCAGTCCTTTGGGCAGGCTGCGCGTTTGCTAGGTCGTTTATTGTTTGAATTTCTTATCATTTGTTTGCTTATTTGCTCGGCACTAACCCGAGTTTTTTCGTGCAGGTTCGATGGCTGGACGAAGGGAGAGGCTCTTGAAGCTGTCCTGCGACATGAAGGTGAATAAGAGGGTGGTGAAACCTCCTCAGACGACGAGGATGGGCCCGCCACATAGCCCGAGCATTTCTCAGGCTACGAGGGTGGACTCGCCACCTAGCTCGGGGACTGCTTCAGCAGGGACTCCGGTTGTTCAGGAAGTCGAGCCACATACCGACCTGATACATTGAAAAAGGACTCGGGTGGAAAGTCAGCCGGAAATCGGCGAGGACTCTAGTGTTGTGAGGTCTTTCGGGTTGCCCCCTTGCTTTAAGGAGGAGGGTTTCTTCGAGGGGTTTCCTTTATCTGTGAATCCCAACGAAGCTGAAACCATCCGCCGGATGAACAAGGAAAGCCGAAGAAGACACCTGGCCGCCAACATGGCCGGGATGGTGAAGATGGTCGAAATGGCCGTTGTGCTGGCCGAGGAGGGGGAGGATGCTGACCGCGTCAAGGAGTTGGAGCAGGAGAAAGCTTCCCTCACATCGACTTCGAGAAAGCTGAAAGCTGCCCTGGAGCGCTTCGAGGAGATGTTCCGCGAGCAAGCTGAGCTGCTGATGGCAGAGACGGAGGCGCTGACTCTGGAGAGAGAGAGAGCTCCAGGAAACTGGATGGGGAGAGGGATCTTCTTCGTGCGGATCGCGAACGACTGGAACTCGACAACGGACGCCTTGCCAAGGAGGTCGAGGATCTAAAAGCTGCTATGCTTCCTGCCGAGGATGAATCGGAGGACACAACCCTTCTGAGGAGTCGATCGGAACTGGTCGATCGTATTCAACTTCTCGAGGGGGACTGTGTCGGGGCTATGGCGGACGGCTTCGAAGCCGCGGTCAGCCAACTTTCCTTGTTAAATCCCGGCTTGAACACTAAGGGGGCGAGCCATATGTTGCAGATTATCGACGGTCAGGTCGTGCCTCCGCCCAACTCTCCTTTTGTTGGTGATGGTAGCTCGGGGGAAGCTAAAGTGTGAGATAGTGGTGGGGCCTGCGTGCCTCGTTGATGTTTGTTTTGGGCCTGCGTGCCCGTTCACATTCTTTTGGGCCTGCGCGCCCGTTCTTTGTATTCCTGAATATTGCCGGCCTTTTTGGTCGGTTTACATTTTATTTGCTTTGTTGCCTACAGGCATTTTTGAATGAATGATTTGTTTCAATTTTGATTATTTTCCCGTGCTTGTGTTTTATGTTTTTGCGCAAAAATTGGCCTAAGTTATGGGTCCGAGGAGCGCCCGTAAGTGGTTGTGACTTTGCTGGCAACTTTGCCAAGTCTTTTGTTCGTGTATGCGCTCGGGCTCTTTTCGATGGCCTGAGTCACCCAAGTGGTGAACTCGAGGGGGGAGACTCCTTTTTGACCCTTTTTAGATGGCCCGACGCTCTTGGAGATTCGCCGGGCTGGCGGAGCGAGACCGCTTGGTCGGGTACGCGATCCGGTCGGGACTCTTTGCCCGCGGCGTGAACTGCCCATCGCGAGCTGGGTGTTCTGCCCTACAGGTACTTCGAAGGTGGAGCTCGGTAGAGGTGTCCACGCCGAGCACTATCATTTGTTCATATTCAAATGATGTTATGCGGTTTGGGTGTAGGTCGGGCCTGTACCTTGGCCTCCCTACGGGGTTGGACGCTTCTCCTCGTTGACTGGGCGCGGGAGCCGACAGCCGGGGGTCCTCAATGTTGGTGGTTTTCAACTATAGTACTGCTTTAGTTTAGCAGCATTCCAGGGTCGTGGTAATGGCTCTCCGTCTAATTGCTCGAGGTAGTACGCCCCGATACCGGTGGTGCCGTGGACGCGATAAGGCCCTTCCCAGTTCGCGGCTAGCTTCCCTTTGCGGGAATCTTTCTGGTTCCTTCGTAATACCAGGCTGCCGATTTCGAACTCGCGCTTAATGACCTTGTCATTGTGGCGCAGAGCTACTCGCTGTTTCAGGGTGGCTTCGCGCAAGGATACACCAGATCGGATTTCCTCGACTAAGTCGAGCTCATCCCTTAGTGCCTCGTCGTTCATCTCTTCATCGAGGGGGGTTTCTGTCCGTCTGGATGGCTCCATGATTTCTAGCGGGATGACGGCCTCGGTCCCGTATGTTAGTCGGAATGGGGTCTCGCCCGTCGTTGAGTGGGGCATGGTGCGGTAAGCCCACAAGACGCTGTGGAGCTCTTCGACCCATCCCCTCTTCGCTTCGCCAAGTCGGCGTTTGAGTCCCCGGAGGATGACTCTGTTCGCGGCTTCGGCCCGCCCGTTGGTTTGAGGGTGCTCGACCGAAGTGAAGTGTTGTTTTGTCCCTAGTCTGGTGACGAAGTCTTGGAACCTGTGGTCGGTGAATTGGGTGCTGTTGTCGGTCACCAGTGCGCTCGGAATCCCAAATCTGGCGAGGATGTTTCTTTTGTAGAAGCGGAGGATATTATGCAAGGTGATCTTTGCGAGGGCCTCGGCCTCGATCCACTTCGTGAAGTAATCCACGACCATGATTAGGAATTTGTTTTGATAAGTCCCTTGCACGAAGGGTCAAAGGATATCCATACCCCACCAAGCGAACAACCATGGGGATGATAGTATGCTCAGCTCGTGAGGCGGGGCGAGGTGCATGTCGCCGTGCTTCTGGCACTTGTCGCATTTCTTAACGCTTTCCTTGGCGTCCTGCTGCATTGTCGGCCAGTAATATCCTGCTCGAAGGGCTTTCCTCGCCAAGGACTTGCCGGCCATGTGCTGGGCATTGATCCCTTCGTGTATCTCCCGTAGTACCTCGGGAACGGTGGATTAGTCTATGCATTTTAGGAGGGGGATGGAGAATCCCCTGCGGTATAGTTTATGCCCGAGCACCACGTAGGAGCATGCTCTCCGTTTTGTGACGGTCACCTCGGACTGGTTTGATGGAAGTTCGCCCTTTGTCAAGAAATTATAAACCGGGGTCATCCAGGATGAGGCGTCCCCAATGGCGTGGACCTCGACTGGCGTCGAGGATCTTTCGATACTCGGGCGTGCTAAGGATTCTTGGATGACGGATTTGTTCCCGCCTTTCTTTCTCGTGCTTGCGAGTTTGGACAGTATGTCTGCCCTCGTGTTTTGCTCGCGGGGAACATGTGAAATTTCCGCCCGTGCAAACTTTGTCATGTGTTTTTTGACCAAGTTCAAGTACTCGACGAGGTTGTCGTTTTTGGCTTGGTAACTCCCCTGGACTTGGGAGGCGACGAGTTGGGAGTCGGTGTAGATCTGTACCTCGCGGGCTCCCAGGTCCTCGGCTAATCTCAATCCTGCGAGCAGGGCCTCATACTCTGCTTGGTTGTTTGACGTTGGGAAGGAAAGAGCTAGGGAGTGCTCGATCACTACACCCTCTTCATTTTCCAAAAGGATTCCTGCGCCACTTCCGGACGAGTTGGATGCTCCATCGACGAAGATGGTCCACTTGTGTTCCTTCCCTGGGGGTGGGTCATGAGTGGTCATTTCCGCGACGAAGTCGGCCAGGGCCTGCGCTTTCAAGGCTTTTCTACTCTCGTACTGAATGTCGAATTCAGAGAGTTCCAAGGACCATTTCAGCATTCTGCCCGCCATGTCAGTCCGACCCAGGAGTTGCCTCACCGGTTGATCGGTTCGCACGATGATCGTGTGGGCCATAAAATAATGTCTGAGCCTCCTCTCCGCGTTGACGAGGGCCAGGGCCACCTTTTCTATCTGTTGGTATCTGCTTTTGGGTCCTTGCAGGGCTTTGCTCGTGAAGTAGACGGGCTTCTGTCCGTCGGTGGTCTCACGGACGAGGGCCGCACTGATGGCTTCGTTCGAAACGGCCAAGTACAAGTACAGTGGCTCCCCGTCGGCTGGTCGAGATAGCACAGGCGGCTGAGATAGACTTTGCTTTAGGTGGCGTAGTGCCTGCTCGCACTCCTCATTCCATTCGAAGGCTGCTTCCTTTCGAAGGAGTTTGAAGAAGGGGAGGGCGTGCTGGGCAGATCTCGCGACGAAGCGGGATAGTGACGTGAGCATGCCGTTCATGATCTGTATCGACTTCTTCGACGTTGGTGTTGGGAGGTCGGAGAACGCCCGACATTTATCGGGGTTGGCTTTGATTCCTCGTTCTGTTAGACAGAATCCAAGGAATTTTCCTGCCTTAACCCCGAATGTACATTTCTCGGGGTTGAACCTCATTTTACATTGTCTTGCTTGGGCAAAGACTGTCTTGAGGTGTGCTGCATGGTCGGTGTTTTCTCGGGACTTGACGATCATGTCGTCCATATACACCTCGAGCATGTTGCCTATCTGTTTGTGAAAAACCTTGTTCATCATGCGTTGGTAAGTTGCCCCGACATTTTTCAGTCCGAAGGGCATTACGTTGTAGTAATAGTTGCCCGAGCTGGTCATGAATACCGTGCAGTGTTTGTCGCCCAGGGCCATCGGGATTTGGTTATATCACGAGTAGGCGTCCAAGAACGACAACATTTTGTAGCCGGCCGAGTTGTCGACCAGCATGTCTATGTTAGGCAAAGGAAAAGCATCTTTCGGGCAAGCCCGATTGAGATCGGTATAATCAACGCACATCCTCCATTTTCCATTATTCTTTTTAACGAGTACAACATTTGACAACCAGGTGGAGTACCGGGCTTCAGAAATAAAATTTGCCTCTAGGAGGTCTTTTACAGCTTTCTCAACAGCCTCCGTTTTTTCTGGAGACTGCCTACGCCTATGTTGTACTACGACCCTAGCGGATGGATCAATGGCGAGGTGGTGACAGGTGACCTCAGGGTCGAGTCCGGGCATCTCTGCAGCGCTCCAGGCGAACAGATCGGCATTCTCGCGCAAGCAGGCCTTGATTTGTTTCCTCGCCAGGTCGGGGAGGTCTTTGCCAATCTTCACTCCCTTGGTCGGGTCGGTGCCGAGGTGGACGAGCTCGAAGTCCCCATCCGGTATTGGGCGGAGTGGGGCTTGCTCGCCGCTGGGAGGTTCGTCTTGGTCGAAACGAGTGTCCAGCACTATTGAGTCGACCTTTGGTGGAGCTCTCTGGACTTCTTCCTCGGGGGATGCTTTCTTGTCGGGCTCCTGTCTTGTCCTTTTGGCGGGTCTGGTCCCTATGTCGACAGTATCACGTCCCTTAGAAGCAGCGTTGAAGCACCTGCGGGCATCGGCTAGGTCTCCTTGGATAGTAGCTACTCGTGCCCTCTTGGTGTAGAACTTCATCTTCAGGTGGACGGTCGAGGGCACCGCTGTCAGTTCTTCCAGTGTCGGTCTCCCCAAGATGCAGTTGTACAGAGACGGGCAGTCGATGACGAGGAAGCGTACTTTGACTTGTCTTGTAGCCGTCCCTTCGCCGAACGTAACGAGAAGCTCGACATATCCCCAAGGCTTGGAGGTCGAGCCGTTGAAACCTTCTAAGTCCGAACCCACATATGGAGAGAGATGTGAGTCGTCCAGCTGAAGGGTTCAGAACAGTTGGCTGTACATGACGTCGACGGAACTCCCTTCGTCGACCAGGATGCGATGTACATCAAAATTGGCCATTCTTGCCCTTATCAGTAAGGGGATGACCGCGTTCGGGGCTCCGCCGGGGAGTTCTTCCAGGTAGAAGGTGATGGGCTCTGACCTGCCCTTCACCCTTTCGAATGTCACTGTTTGCGGGGGAGTCGCGTCGACCAGCTCGTCCAGCTTCCTCTTGGCTGAATTGATGGTCAAGTCGTTGAACCCGCCGCCGTTGATGACCAGGGCGGAGGGGAAGTATTCCCACCTGATGTGCGTTGTAAGCGGCTCCTGCAGGTGCTCGGGGAAGTCGAAGTCCTCGGGCCTGGTCACGGAGAAGGCAGTTTGGATAGGGACCGACTCGTCAGATGGTCGGGCATCCTCCTCCAGTTCTCTAGTTTCTTGGGCGTCACGACGGGGAGCGTCACTTCGCCGGTACTGCTCGAGCCTCCCTCCCTTGATGAGGGTTTCAATGGCGTCCTTGAGGTGGACGCAATCCTCAGTCAGGTGACCATGGCTCCTATGGTACTGATAATATTTGTTTTTGTCTGCTCCGGGCTTGGCGGGAGCAGGTCGGGGACGTTTGACACCGCCGTCCTTGAAATCAGTGCTGGCACACTCCGCCAGGATGCGCTCGCGGGAAGCTGTGAGCGGAGTGTACTCGGTGAAACGCCCCGAAGGTCCTCTTTGTTCCCGGACTTCCCGGGGTCTGTCTTCCTTCCTTTTCTCCCCGGTTCGTCGAGGAGGAGCTTCTTGGCGCGAGCTGCTGTTGGGACCACGAGTCCTGGAATCTCGGGCTCTGTTGGCCGCTTCCCTCTCCTCGTAGTCCATGTATGCTCGGGCTTTTTCGAGGAGGGCATCAAATGTCCGAGGTGGCTCGATACCCACAGCCTTTCTGAATTCCGTGCCGGGGAGGATCCCTCTCTCCAGCAAATATCTCTTCATATGGTCCGCACAGGGGACCTGTATGGCTTCCCGGTTGAAGCGATTGATGAATTCTCTCAAGGTTTCATCCTGTCTTTGGATGATGGCCTCGAGAGCCGCCTCGGTCTTCGAATGGCGCCGAGAAGCTGTGAAGGAACTGATGAACTGGTTCTTCAGGTTTCGCCACGAGGTGATTGAGCTCGGGGCGGGTCCTTTGTACCAGTCCATCGCCGCCTTCTTGAGAGTCGTGGGGAATAGACGGCACTTGATGGGGCCCCCCGACATTGTGATAATGAAGCATAGCCTCGAACCCGTCTATATGGTCGACCGGGTCCGCAACTCCATCGTATTCCTTTAAGTGTGGGGGCTTCTCCATGCCCGGGGGGATGGGTGCTTCCATAATAGCCTGCGACAGGGGACCACGGGGGTCGTCCTCGTCGCTTCTCTCCGGAAACAGAGATGAGGACCTGTAATATTGTCTGGCACGACAGTCCAGGTCGTGGTGAGTCTCTCTCGAGCGGGATGCTCGGGGGTTGAATTTCACGCGCCTGTCTCCGGAGTGTCTTCTTTCTAGTCTCGCTGGGTCACGACTAGGTTCTCCGGCCTGAATGATGGGCTGCCTCTCCAGATGAGGCCGTTTCTGTTTTGGCCGGGGAGATTGGCTTCGAGAGGTCTCCCTGTAATGTCTCCGCGGGGGAGATGGGTGTCGAGCTTCAGTCACTCGAGGAGGGGGAGTATGGGGTCTCCGATGCCTCCTCGGGGGTCTTCGCTCGTCTTCAAGCGCCTTTAGTCTCTCTCCTTGGGCGAAGATGAGATAGTTCGTTTGATTAATTGCTGCGAACAACGCTTGAGTTGTGGCATCCGCCCCGGCGGGGACGGGGACTTCCTGGAACCGGGCAGCTCTGTAGTGTGCGAGGGCCTCCGGGTCGTCTTCAAGTGGTGGAGGGACCGAGGATGATGATGCAGTAGCTCCGTCCCTATAGGAGGAAGTTCCAGGGGCGGTTGTCGCAGGAATGGTGTTGTGGCCGGGGTTGCCGGTGTTATCAAGGTGTCCGTTCTTGTCCGTGGTGTCGTTATTAGTGTCGACGACACGGATGTTCTGCTCATCGCGAGCTTGATCAGCCATGACAGGTAGTTGAATTTGAGCTTTGGTCTTTGAGTTTGCAAGACGGGGAAGCTAGTTTCCCACAGACGGCGCCACTGATCTAACCTGATCAGACTTGGACCGTCACGGCTGACTCCGAGCTGAAGTTTTGAACGAGGTGGGGGGGGGGGGGGGGGGGTACCTGCAAGGCACTCCGATGCTGAAGTGAGTAAGAATACGAGCAGGCAAAGTGAGAGTATATGTGATAGAATGAATACCTGACCCTCTGGAAACAAAGGGTATTTATAGCCCCCAGCGCTGGGCCAAGGTTCCTTCATTGGGCCGGACAGATTTGGCCCAATGGAGGAACTGCCAGGTTCTACGTGCGTAGTGGGGACCCGCACGTGGTCCCCTTCCTGGATGTTCTGCGTGAAGTGTGGGTGGACAGGGACGCGGTCTTTTCGGAGTCCCGTTGAGAATGCAGTGGACCGTGTCCGCTGTCGAAGGAGCGCTCGAGCTGAGGTCGAGCTGGACAACACGAGGACAGGGTGTCGCCCAGTGACGTATGTCGGACATAGCTATGATCCTTAGCTCGGCGCGACCCCTAACAAGTCCATTTAGATTGGGCCTTTATTGTTGCTATTGGGCCAGCCCGGCCCAGTCCAGAACAAGAGTCAATTGAAGAATATAGTTAAAAAATAGTACATTATTAGCACTTCATCACATCCTTAATTTCCCTTTCCTAAATATACATACATTAAGAGGTTAAACTAATGAATGGAGTCTTGACAAATTATATATGATAAGCTCTATTAACAACAATATATTGTATAGACACAAATTTTAGAGTTTACTTCTAACATTGACACAATCAATTAGATCTAGGTAAAAATCATTCATAATACTCTCAAAGTGCTTTGGATATAATTGTGCCTTACAAATTAATCTTATATTTTTATCGAATGATTAAATAATATGAATGAATTTATCCGTACAAACGCACACATTTTCTACTAATTATTATATATATATATCCTCTAACGATCGGGTGGGGAGTTGCCCAACGATCCCTAATTTGAGCTATTTTTGAGCTTCCCATTCGAAGGACAAGTGTAAGCCCAATTCAGATCAGAACTATTTGCAACAAAATTTATATTAAATCACTTCAGCTATTGAAAATTTTAATCAGATCTAAATCACACAATAAAATTAAACTTTAAGTGACTATAAGTGTAAAGTTTTAGTCAGCTACCGTTAGCTATAATTGTGATCATTATTGATTACTTAAATTTTAATGGAAGCTAATAAAGTAAATTAAAATAAAACTATCAAATACAAATTAAATAATAAATCAAGTAAATTGACATTAAAAATAAGAATTCATCAATAATTGATCAATGACTCTTCATCAATTTTGGATTAAGTGCTTCTCTTCATCCATCTGAAAAAATATAAATAAATTAAATGATATAAATCACATTAAAATAATGCTCATCTATTATTATTCAAAATTTGCCATAAACAAATATCAGTAAATTATCCTCAAAGTAGACCAGACCATGCAGAACTAAATTATCCTTAAATTTTATATTAGAAAAATGCAGAATTATGTTTATTCATGTGATGCCAAGTGAAAAAGAAAAGGATGAGTTGGAATCTGAGTGTATAGGAAACATTACCACTTCAATCACAGAATAGCAAGTAAGCTGAGAACCAAATCAAGTTGATATAATAATTGCTTTAGATCACTCACTTTATATTGATCATGTTTGTGATTCTTCTGATTATGTCAATGCTAACTACCAAATTTTCTGCTATTGCATCGACATAATCAAACTCTACTGCATCACAGTTTATAGTAACATGAAGATTTGGCTTCATATAACTCGTTCTTGCGTCAAACACTAATATAACTCGTTCTAAAACCCAAGCTAGAATCGCAGTTTTCAATTGACACTGCAAGAACCTTTGTAAAGTGAATTGAAATGGAAAACTCAAATGAAACAGAATCAACCAAATCGCAACCAACCCCGCTTGCTCCGCAACCTCAACAGGTTGTCCTATGAACTTCAACATAGGCGTGGCAAACACAAACATGGGTAGCAACATAATTGAAGACAAGAACAGAACAACCCAAGAACGTTATAGATAAATATTATAGAGTTGATTCGATCAGCGTTGAAAATCAAACCCAATTGAATTTAATTAATATTTATTTTATATATTTTTTATTATTTTAGGGTCGAAGTATTACAAAAATATAATTTCAAAAATTATCAAATTATTATCATTTTTTTTACTTTAACGGTAACATTGTATACTCATAAAAATACAACATATATAATATAAAATTTTAAATATTATTTAATTTATTATTTAAAATATGATAACGACAAATTAATATTAAATGATATTTGAAATTTTATAATGTCATAATAACGTTTTTTCAATAATAAAAAAATAATTTTTTAAGATTCTAAAATTTTGATAGTTTTAATAAAAAAATTAAAATATAAATATTTGTAAATTTTATAAAAGATGAGTAATTTTTATAAATTTATTTTAAAATAATATTAATCGATCAAATTTATTTGATGTATATGTTAAATCGACTAAATCGATCTTGCTAAAAATCAAAATTTAATCGGTCAAAATCACACCTTAATAATGAAACTGTGGTTTGCATCAGATTTATGTTTTTGGTCTGATTTCGACTCAAACCGACCGATTGTCCACCCCTAGTGCAGGCAATGGAAATGGCGGTTGTAACACTCCGATTTCGTTGAACTATTTTATTTAAATTAATTAGATGATGTGTTGTATTTGTGATGCTTTTGTTGGGAATTAGAGGCCTTGTAAATTATTGGAGTTGAGATAATGGGGTGTATGACCAAAAGCGTAGAAACACGAGGTGTAGAGAGATAACTAATTATTAGCATTATTTAGATTAAAATATTAAATTTAATACCATAGTATAATAATAGAATAAAATTATTAGCAGAATAAAAGAATTATTATTTTATGGTTATTTAAATAATTATTTTATTTAACTGGGAAGAGCAAGGTTGGTATTATGATTTAGGGGTCCTTAGAATAAAATAAAGTGAGAACAGAGAAGAGGAAAAAACAACGTAGGAAAAGAACATAGAAGATCATAGAAGAGAGAAGAAGAGGAAAAGGCTAGGGCAAGAAGGTTCACCGTAAGAGTCAAGAATCGACTAAAATTCAATGTAAGGGTGAGATTCTAACACTACAGCGGGTTGCATAATGATGGGGTATGGTAGGGTTTAGGTCCCATGAGTTTGTATTCATGATTCTCTCTATTTTTTCTTGATTGGGATTTTTCCCATTGATGAATTATTGGATGTATTTTATGTGTTATTGTTGAAATTTGATGATGAATATTGAATGTAATTGATAGGTAATGTTGGTGAATAATTAGTGTAATTAGAAGATACTGTTTTGATTGAAATGTTTGAGATTGGGGTTTTAGAACATGGATTTTCGTAACCTGCACAATTGCATATTTTTGAACTTTACAGCAGGTGTAACAGGGTACGGCATAGAGGGTAACCGGTTACCCTGTGCAATTTTGGACAAAGTGGGCAAAAATATGAACATGTAGCCAGATACGACATATGTGGGAATCAGTTACCCAACTGGATAATAGTGTTGTAGTTCTAAATCAGAGGGGTGTAACTGGTTACCGTCCTGGCAGTAACTTTCGTCTTGGATGTCCGTTTGATGCGCCGTTTGGACCATTGAAAAGCTAAAATTATTTTCTATCCTATTAAAATAAAGTGGAATGTAGTAGATAATTATTTTACCAACATTGATACTTATATGTGTATATTCCTAAGCAGTTTACTGTGAATTATGTTGCGATTGAGTAATATGATGTATGAATGGTTCGATTGTTTTGCATGATGTATTGCATGATGATGATGATGATGATGATGATGACATGTATTGGCGTGGCATTGATGAGTAGTAATATCAATGTAAATTAAGTTGTTGCATGTTGGTGTCACATGCATTCATGGAGAAATGACCTGTATTGGTGAAAGATGGCATGTATTGGCGAAAGATGGTCTGTGTTGGCGAAAGATGGCCTGTATGGGCGAAAGATGGCATGTATTGATGTTATGATGTTGTTGCCCTAAGTTGGCATTATTACGATAAGGGTTCTACCCTATTGGTACCGCATGCATTTAGTCAGCGTTGGTCTCATTGTGTTATATTATGATTGATAACTTGATGTTTGATGTTGAAAGAGTATGATTTATATTATAATGAGTATCATGTATTGTATTGCTTATATGTTGATGTACTATGTAGTGTGAAGGATGAAGTAAAGGCGTGAGGTAAAGAAGTATAACTATGCGTACTTAAATTTCTATTTATTTATTATTATGTTTTCTTTTATATTATTATGATATCTCACCCCTTTTTTTTGAATGTTGCTTCTACGTGGGTAACGTGCAGATGATCCAAATTAGCTCGAGGTGGAGGTTCTTTGAGAAGTACCTCATTTTGCGTAGGTCGGTGTCAGCTATGATACATAACACTTGAGGGTTTTGCGTTTGTTTTATTATGATGAGAGTAAACTATTGTAGAACTCCACTTTGTTGGATTTATTTGATGATGCATGTTGAAGTTTGAATTATGATAATTATAACTCATGTTAAGGAGTTAAGAATAACTGTTGTTGATGTTTTCCGCTGCGAATAAATGAAATGAAGTTCAAACTTGGTGAACGTGTGATTATGTGTTACGTGTCTTATTATATTAGAATGTGTGTATGTATGACATTGTGACATCCTATTTTTGATGTTTTATTTTATGAATTAATTTACTCTGATTTTTTGTTAAATTACTGACGGGGAAATATGGTGTTACATTAGTGGTATCAGAGTCTGGTCGGTCCGTCCTCCCTGGTTATTGAGTCAATAGTATAGTGTGACAGTTGAATATTGTTGATGTGTTTCGTCCAATTATTGTTTGATGTTATGATGTGAAGCAGAGTAATGGCTGAAAGGAACGATATTGCACTTGATACTGTTTTGCAGGCTTTGGCTCAGGTTGTGCAACATTGGCCTAATGTTGGTGGAATGATGGATCCTGCATCTTGGAAACATTCCTGAGGAACCATCCATCTACGTTCAGGGATAAGCATGATCCCGATGAAGCGCGGAGTTGGCTCAAGGAGATCAAGAGGATCTTTTGGGTTATGGACTCCACGGATGCACATAAAGTACGTTTCAGTATGTATCAACTGGCAAGAGAGGCTGATGACTGGTGGGTGAGTATTCGTCAAAGGATGAATGGTGAAGAAGAAGAGATTATGTGGGCCGTGTTCAGCAGAGAACTTCTGAGAAAGTACTTTCCAGAAGATGTTCGCGGGAAGAAGGAAATCGAATTTCTATATATTTGGAATAGGGAGATTTATCGGTAACTGACTATGCTGCTAAGTTCATAGAGCTGATAAAGTTCTACCCTCATTACAGTGAGGCAACTACTGAATTTTCTAAGTGCATAAAGTTTGAAAATGGCTTGCGTTCAGAGATCTAGAAGGCAATTGGGTATCAACGGACCCGTAAGTTTCCAAATTTAGTGAATAGTTGCAAAATCTATGAAGAGGACAGTAAGGATGACTATAAGATCATGAGTGATAGGAGAGAAAAGCAACAACTGAATCGTGGGAAGCCTTAAAATGCTCTGACTGACAAGAAAATAGAAAGCTGATGATGGTAAGAGGCCAAGTGGGAGAGGTGCTCCTACTGGTATTGTATGTTAGTGATGTAGAAAACCTGGTCATTAGGGTAATGAATGTACTGTTGAATTGAAGAGGTGTTCTCGTTGTGGCAAGATTGGGCATGAGGTGACTGACTGTAGATACAAAGAAGTAATCTATTTCAACTGCGGTGAAGAAGGACATATTGGTGCTCAGTGTCAGAAACCAAATCAAGCTCGATCCGGTGGGAAAGTATTTGCTTTAGCTGGGACTCCCACATCTAGTGGAGACCGCTTGATCAAAGGTATATGTTTCATTAATAGTACTCCTTTAATTACTATTATTGATATTGGTGTTACGCATTGTTTGATTGTTGCTACTTGTGTGAAAAGGTTGGGTCTTGTTTATCCTCTATGAATGGAGAGATTGTTATCGATACTCCAGCTAAAGGATCAGTGACTACTTCTCTAGTGTGCTTGAAGTGTCATTTGTCAATCTATGACAAAGATTTTGTTGTGGATCTAGTTTGCATCGCTGAGTGGTCTGGATGTGATTTTGGGTATGAACTCGTTGGAATATAATTATGTTTATGTTAATTGCTACAAAAAATATGTTTGGTTTTATGCTCCCGACAAGGAGGTGGAAATTGAATTCTTGTCTGCTAGGCAGTTGACTGAGTTGATGCAAGGTGAAGCTCTGGTGTTTTCATTGATGGCGTCTCTATCTATTGAGAATCAGGATGCGATCGATGAGTTACAAGTAGTATGTGATTTTCCCGAAGTTTTCCTAGATGATATTCCCGACGTGCCTCCAGAAAGAAAAGTGGATTTCGCTGTCGATCTTATTCCTAGTACCATAACCTATTTCTATGGCGTCGTACAAGATGTCAGTGTCTGAATTAGTAGAGTTAAAGAAGCGGTTAAAATACTTACTTGAAAAGAAGTTTGTGAGACCAAGCGTATTGCCTTGGGGAGCTCCAGTATTACTGGTGAAAAATAAAGATGGTAGTATGAGGCTTTGTGTTGATTACCGATAGCTGAATAAAGTGACAATAAAAAACAAGTATCCACTTCCGAGAATAGATGAATTGATGGATCAATTGGTGGGTTCATGCATGTTTAGTAAGATTGACTTGAGATTGGGTTATCACCAGATCGGAGTCAAGAATGATGATATTCATAAGACAACTTTCAGAACTCGGTATGGATATTATGAGTATTCAGTGATACTTTTCGGTGTTACTAACACGTTGGGAGTATTTATGGAGTATATGAATTGTATCCTTCCTACTTATTTGTATCGATTTGTGGTAGTATTCATTGACAATATCTTGATATATTCCAAATCGGAAGAAGAACATGTTGAGCATTTGTGAATTTTATTGCAAGTGTTGAAAGAGAAGAAGTTGTATGCAAAGTTGTCAAAGTGTAAATTCTGGTTAGAGAAGGTTAGTTTTCTTGGTCATGTTATTTCAGATGATGGTATTGTTGTAGATCCATCCAAGGTAAACACAATGTTATATTGGGAAGCTCCAAAATCAGTTATGGAGATTCAAAGCTTTTTGGGCTTGGCTGGTTATTATAGAAGGTTTATTGAAGGTTTTTCTAAGTTAACACTTCCACTAACCCAGCTGACTTGTAAAGGTAGAGAATTTGTGTGGGACATCCAAGGTGAATAAAGTTTTGTTGAGCTAAAGAAGAAATTAATGACGGCTCCGATTTTTATATCACCTAATCTGGAAGAACCGTTTGTGGTGTACTATGATGCTTCTAAATTGGGTTTAGGTGGCGCACTTATGCAGAATGATAAAGTAGTAACTTGTGTGTCGAGAGAATTGAGGACTCATGAAAGGAATTGTCCTACTCATGATCTTGAATTAGCTGCATTGATGTCCGTACTAAATATTTGGAGACATTACCTTTATGGTTCCAGATTTGAAGTGTTTAGTGATCACAAGAGCTTAAAGTATTTGTTTGATCAGAAGGAATTAAACATGAGACAGAGAAGGTGGTTAGAGTTATTAAAGGACTATGACTTTGGATTGAATTACCACCCTAGTAAAGCTAATGTCGTAGCAGATGCCTTAAGTAGGAAATCGTTACATATGTCTGCTATGAGGGTCAAAGAATTAGAGTTGATCGAGCAATTCAGAGACATAAGTTTAATATGTGAGATGACACCGCAGAGTGTGGTGTTGGGAATGTTGAAAATTAAGAATGATTTCTTAGATAATATTAAAAAGGCTCAGAAGTTAGATGTGAAGTTGGTAGACTTGATGGTCGGGAGAAACCAGTCCGAGGATAGTGAATTTAAACTAGATGCCCAAGGTGTGTTGAGATTTCACGATAGAATCTATATTCCCGGTAATGTGGAGATGAGAAAAATGATTCTGGAAGAAATTCATTGAAGTAGTTTAAGTATTCATCCAGGAGCTACTAAAATGTATCACGACTTGAAGAAGCAATTTTGGTAGTCCGGATTGAAACAAGATGTGGCACAGTTTGTATATGCGCGTTTGACTTGTCAGAAGTCGAAAGTCGAACATCAAAAACCTGCGAGATTTTTGAAATCATTAGAGGGAATGATACTATTTGGGTGATTGTTGATAGGCTAACAAAATCATCTCATTTTATTCCGATTAATATCAGTTTTCCTGTACCGAAGTTGGCGGAGATCTATCTCCGCGTAATTGTGAAGCTACACGGTGTTCCGTTGACTGTTGTATCTGATAGAGACCCAAGGTTTACTTGTGATTTTTGGAAGGGTCTGCAGGATATATTGGGTTCTAAGTTGAGATTAAGTTTTGCGTATCACCCGCAGACAGATGGTCAGACAGAGAAGACTATTCAGTCATTAGAGGATTTGTTGAGAGCTTGTATTCTTGAGCACGGAGGTACATGGGATAATTATCTTCCACTGATTGACTTCACTTATAACAATAGTCTTCAATCCAGTATTGGTATGGCACCTTTCTAGGAATTTTATGGTCGGAGGTTCAGAACACCTTTGTGTTGGTATGAATATGGTGAAAGTGTAGTGCTCGGACCTAAAATTATGCGAGAAACTACGGAGAAAGTGAAATTAATTTGAGAAAAGATAAAGGCTTTGTAGAGTAGGAAAAAGAGTTACCATGACAAGAGGAGTAAGGATCTTGAGTTTCAAGAGGGAGACCATGTATTCTTGAGAGTATCTCTAGTAACCGATGTAGGTCGCGCTTTGAAGTCAAGGAAGCTGACTCCTCGGTTTCTTGGTCCATATCAAATTTCAGAAAAGTGGGGACTATTGTGTATAGAGTTGCCTTGCCACCTAATCTGTCAAATTTGCATGATATGTTTCATGTGTCGCAACTCCGGAAGTATATTTCAGATTTGTCGCATGTAATCTTGATGCATGATATACAAGTGCGGGATAATCTTACTGTTGAAACTATACCTGTGAGGACCGAGGATCATGAAATAAAAAAGCTAAGGGGAAAAGAGATAACTCTTGTGAAAGTGGTTTAGGAAGGAGCTGATTGAGAGAATGCGACGTGGCAATTAGAGAGAAGATGCGAGAGGCTTATCCAGAGTTATTCGGATCAGGTGATTTTCGTGGACGAAAATATTCTAAGTGGAGAAGAGTTGTAACACCCCGATTTCGTTGAAATGTTTTATTTAAATTAATTAGATGATGTTTTGTATTTGTGATGATTTTATTGGTAATTAGAGGCCTTAGGAATTATTGGAGTTGATATAATCGGGGTGTATGACCAAAAGTGTAGAAACATGAGGTGTAGAGAGATAACTAGTTATTAGCATTATTTGGATTAAAATATTAGATTTAATACCATAGTATAATAATTGAATAATATTATTAATAGAATAATAGAATTATTATTTTATGGTTATTTAGATGATTATTTTATTTAATTGGGAAGGCCAAGGTTGGTATTATGATTTAGGGGTCTTTAGAATAAAATAGAGTGAGAATAGAGAAGAGGAAAAAACAACGTAGGAAAAGAACAGAGAAGATCGTAGAAGAGAGAAGAAGAGGAAAAGGCTAGGGCAAGAAGGTTCAACGTAGGAGTTAAGAATCAACCAAAATCCAAGGTAAGGGTGGCGTTGTACCCCAAAATTTTCCCTCCCAATTTTCATTCAAGATATTCTCCTAGGATTCTCAAATGCTCAAGGTGGCTCAAGAATTGATCAGACAAATTCTCCTCCTAAGCAATAGGTCTACAACTAGGGTTGTGTATTTCTCAAGGAAGATTGAGTTTCCAAAGTCTCAAGTGGTTTTCATGATTCTTCATACGTCCTCAAGGATGCTCATGTAAAGTTTCAAGCCTTGCATCACAAGTTTGCTCAGTCAATGGTTAAGATGACTGAAAATCAACTGTATTGGACAAAAAGTCAACATTTTCAAGATCAAGTTAAAACAATCATAACCTCTTTATTATTAAATATTTTTGAGTTGTTCTATTTGTGTATGAATCTCCTTGATATCATCTCCAACTTCTCTTTACAAATCAAGAGCTAATTGTGTGTGTAAGATCACCAAAAGTTTGAATACTTTAGAGGTCACCTTCTGGACTTTGACCTAATCTCAAGTAACTATTTCCTGACTTCCAAGAATCGTAATTTCCTCAATTTTCAAGATCTTGAGATGATCATTTTGGCACATTTTCATAAGGAATGCCATCTACAAGTTTTCTTCAAGGATCTGAATCAAATTATACTTTGAGGGCTATGGAACTTATCAAAACATTATAGGTCATTTTTCTTGATTTAGAATGTTCTTAAATTCTAACTTCAAGTTGTGCCATAATTTTTTTCTTTAGACATTGATTCTTACGTTAGGATTGTTCATGGTATAAGATGTTGAGTTCGAGAATTCTTTGAACGTTTGTTGCTTTTTCAAGTTACTTTTTTTCTGAGCATTTGGTGATTATTGGATCGAAGTTGGATTTTGATTAAAGTTTTTAAGGCATTGGTTTGTTTGCCAAGATTCAATTAATTGAAGTTCTAAGATTCACCTTTCATTAATTTTATACAAATTCCTTTTGATCTAAGGTCATTATGCTAAAATAGGATATACATCTATATTCATACTTCCCACATATCACAATGCTGATTTTAGATGTCATCTTAAATAAATAAATAAAACAATAACATTTCTAAAGGTTGATTTCTAAAGATAGCTTTACTAGCTTTTCTCATGCTGCAGCAAGTCTCTAACTTTTCTCATGTTGCAATAAGTCTCTAACTTGCCATGCTACACCATGTTTCAAATGTAATAAAATCTAAGCCATGTTTCACCAAAAGTTCTCATTTTTCATTCAAATATTCCATGCCATAACAAAGTTACATTATCAAGTTTACAAAGAAAAACTACAAGTTACAAATAAAATTACACAAACTTTTTATCCTAAACCTATATTCCTTCATGAGTTTTAAGATTTCATCCACCATGCCAAGACTTGTTTGAACATACTTTGCACCAGCCTGTAAACAGTCCACAAACCTTGCCAAAAACCTTGATGTCCAGCCCTGTTAATGCTGCTAAAACAGTCCACAAACCTTGCTAAAAACTTGACCGAAATGTGCCAAATAAAAATCTGCATTATAATCTAATAAAAAATGCACAAAGCAGTCCAAAGGATGTTGTCCACTAGCTACAAAACAGCCCTGCACTAGCTGCTAATCTTGGAGACCTATAATGAACCATGAAAATCACTTGAGGTATCAAAAGTCCAATTGTCCTTGAGAAAACCAAAACCCTAATTTGGAGGATCAATGCTTAGAAGGTGAGCTTGTCTGATCAAACTCTTGAGAACCCTTGAGCATTTGAGATCTTTGGTGAGAAATGTCTTGAGAGAAGAGAGGGCAAATTTTAGGGTACAACAAATACAAATAGCTATAAGACCGACTTAAGGCTGTAGAGATCCAAACAGTGTCTGGTTTGGACTTTGGAGACTTAGGTCTGGTCCCTGGGGTGGTCATTCCCCACAAATTCAAGGTCCATGTCTTTGCCAAATATGATGGGGTCTATTGTCCCAAGATGCATCTGAGGTCTTACGTCTGCAAGATTCAACCACACACCGCCAATATGAAGTTATAGGTGCACTTCTTCCAATAAAGCTTATCTGGGACACAATTGGAATGGTTATATCAACTAGAGGGGACTAATATTAACACATGGGAGGATCTGTCTGCTGCCTTCTACAGACAATACTAATACAATGCTGACCTTGCACCAACTCGCGTGCAATTACAAAGTATGACTATGGGCTCGAACGAAGGCTTTAAGGAGTATGCCTAGAAATGGATGGAACTGACTAGAAGGGTGCAACCCCCTTTGACTGACCGAGAATTAGTGGACATGTTCATGGGAACCTTGACTGGTCCATTCTTTGATTTGTTGATTGGGAGTTCTTCGACAGGGTTTACTGAGCTGATTTTGAGTGGCGAACAGGTTGAAAGTAGAATCAAAAGTGGGAAGATACCAATGGCCTTAACCTCTAACGCTGTAAAGGAACCATTTGTTGGTAAGAAGGAAACTAATGATGTTTATGGATAAGGGGGCCATATCAAGAATGATCGTCATCAATCGGTAGGAGCAGTATTAATTTCTAACCCGATCCCAGTTCAACGACCACAACAATCAAACAATTAGAAAAGGCCATACGCCCCGAGGAGGCAATTCACTAGAATCAACATGCCACTGTCTCAAGCTCTACAACATCTGTTGAAAGCAGATTTGGTAACGTTGCGAGATTCTCCTCCCAATCCCAATACTTCCTCTCCTAAATATAATTTGAATGTGAAATGCGTCTATCATTCAAATAGCCCTTGGACATGATACCAACAACTGTTGGGCATTGAAGAACAAGATCCAAGATTTGATTGATAATAAGGTGATTGAGTTTGACCCTCCACAAAACCCTAATGTGATTACCACACCCATGCCCAATCATGGTAAAAGTGTCAATGCCATTGACGATGCCTCCTTTGTCTTCGCCATTAGTGATTTGACTACTCCCTTAATGAATGTTAAGAAGAATCTGTTGAGAGCCAGTTTATTTCCTGTCTGCCTTGAAAATTGTCACCATTGTGCTTCCCAAACCAATGGTTATATGTGGCTGAAGAAAGGTATCCAACGCCTGATTGATAGCCATGAAATTCTGTTCGAAAAAATTCCATCCATGAAGAGTTTACCTGAAAGTGTTGAAGATATTTCCATAATCAAAATTTCCAATACTCCTATTAGGATCACCTCTAAAGGCCCTATAAGTATTCATGCTGAGCCAAGAGTGGCTCCCTTAATCATCACTACACCGGGGCCAGTCCCCTATTCCTATGACAAAGCTGTGCCCTAGAACTATGGGGCAAAAGTTTATTATCATGGTGTCAAGCAAGAGCCATGGATTAATGAAAATGAATATCATGAAATTACAAACATTGTCGGAACTAGTAAGGTCACAAGGACAAGAAGGGTCTTCTCTCTGGAGATCTCTTCTCCAACAACTACTACAACACCTATTCGTATTCCTGCTGCTAGACCAGTTGTTGATACTCGAGGTAAAGAGAAAGTTACTGAGCCTGCCTTGACGGAGGCACCATCTAAAGATGTTATAATTGAAGACCCATCTAGACAAGAGATGGAAGAAATTCTGAAGATCATCCGAAAAAGTGACTACAAAATAGTTGAGCAACTAAGGCAGACACCCTCAAAGATATCCATGATGTCTTTGTTACTATGCTCCGAAGCACATGCCCAAGCTTTGTCGAAATTCCTGAAGAATGCCCATGTACCTCAAGAAACCACTGCTGATCAATTTGAGAATTGTGTTGCGAGCCTAACTGCTGATAATGACCTGGGATTTTCTGATGCAAATTTAACTCCGGCGAGGAAGAATCATAACAAGGCCCTCTACATTGCTATTGAATGCAAAGGTACCACTCTGGCGCATATGTTAGTAGATAATGGGTCTTCCCTCAATGTATTACCAAAAGGTGCTTTGGATAGATTGGACTATGAAGGGCTGGTGCTGAAACCCAACGATATTGTGGTAAGAGCTTTCGATGGGTCAAAGAGGATGGTCCATGGAGAGGTTGATCTCCCGATCAAGGTCGGGTCTCAAGTCTTTAATTTAACTTTTTGTGTAATGGATATCCGCCTGGCCTATTATTGCTTGTTGGGATGCCCATGGATCCATGGGGCAGGTGCAGTTACCTCTACATTACATCAAAAGCTGAAATATCCAGTGAAATGGAAGATTGTCACAGTCTGCAAAGAGGAAGAATATATGGCCAGTCATCTGAATTCTTTCAAATATGTTGAAATGGATGGAGAATTCATCGAAACCCCCTGCCAAACATTTGGAGTAATCCCACCAACAATTGTTGTTGCTAAAGCTACTCCTGCTACTCTTAAGGCTGCCAAGGATACACCAAGAATGGCCTCCCTGAAGGATGCTCGGGCTGTTGTAGAAGATGAAGGTTGCACTATCTGGGGACAACTTCCTAATATCCCCTACAAATCCGACAAATTTGGATTGGGTTTCACTTTAAAATCTTAGAAAGAGGTTCGACGTGTTCGTGCTGGAGGACCACCTCTCCGTACTAGCAACAATGAAGTTAATGCATTGGGAGACTCTAGCAGTGACGGTGACTTGGACGACTAGATATTCTCAACTACTGACGGTGGACTCAATAAATGGAAGGCCAAAGACTTCATCTCAATCTCCTTCATCCAGGAGTAATTTCTATTTCCTATTTTTTATTTTAAGAACTTTGTCTGTATAATTTCCTTCAAAATAATGACTTTAAACCATGTGCCTTGCCCGGGGCACAATGGTCCATTTGTTAAGGGTTGTCATTTCATATATCATATGCTCATTTAATGAAAACATTGGACGATTTTGCATTCAAATTTTATGCTCCTTGTCTTTCTTTTACTTTACTTAATTTTTAAATAGCCATGTGACCTTACATGCATACACACATATTTGCAGATCCACATCCACTCCGGATCTCATTGATAACAATTCTGCTATTTCCGGTTATAACTTCGAAAATCCAATCTATCAAGCCGAAGACGAAGGTGAAGAAGATTGTGACATACCTGGAGAATTCTCCAGACTCCTGATACAAGAGGAAAAGGCTATCCAACCGCATGAAGAACCAGTCGAAGTGATAAATATGGGTACTGAGGCAGATAAGAAAGAGGTCAAGATTGGCGCCAACCTGTAAGACAGTGTCAAGAGAAGATTGGTTCAGATGTTGCATGCCTATGTTGAAGTATTCTCTTGGTCCTATAAAGACATGCCGGGGCTCGATACTGATATCATGGTTCATCGTCTACCAATGAAAGAGGGTTATTCTCCGATCAAACAAAAGGTTCGTCGCATGCGTCTGATATGTCAGAGAAAATCAAGGCGGAGGTAATGAAATAGTTTAATGTAGGTTTCTTGGCAGTGACGTCGTATCCCCAATGGGTTGCAAATGTTGTTCCAGTGTCGAAGAAAGACGGTAAGGTCCGTATGTGTGTAGACTACAAGGATTTAAATAGGGCAAGCCCCAAAGATGGCTTCCCACTACCACATATTAATGTCTTGGTAGACAACACTGCTCAACACAAGGTATTCTCGTTCATGGATGGCTTCTCAGGGTACAACCAAATCAAAATGGCACCTGAAGACATGGAGAAAACTACCTTTGTTACACAGTGGGGCACCTTCTGCTATAAGGTCATGCCTTTTGGGCCGAAGAACGTAGGAACAACTTATCAACAAGCTATGGTGGCTTTATTTCATGACATGATTCATCCTGAGATAGAAGTCTACGTTGATGACATGATATCTGAAGACGTGAAAAACACGAGAAGGGGGGTTGAATTGGGTTCTCAAAAATCAATGGAAAGAACACGTTTATTTTTATCCTGGTTCATTTAAACTCAAACTAATCCAGTCCACCCGCCAAGGTGATTTCGCCTCTCTCCAACGAGGTCTTAATCCACTAATCAATCTTGATTACAAATATACTTTTACAACTGCCAAAGTCTTCTTGAGTCCAAAACTACAACCCAGTTTTCTCAAGGAAATGCACTAAACAATAATTGAATAAATGTGTACAATAGTGTTTCTAATAAAACAGTATCACTAACAGTGATGTTTTACACAGTTTGAATATGAACGTTTGAGGATGAAATATGATTGTTGCGTTACTGTACTTTCACGTGAATTCTTCTTTTTGTGCGCAGTAGTTCATCACTTGATTTCTTCTATGCATTTGATTTATATAGGCCATGCAAAAGTGACATAATAAGATGCTTTAGGAATGTTCATAACACGAATTAATGAAATTTCCAAACCTGGAGATTCTAGTCTCTTTATAGCCGTTACTTTTGATATGCATTGATAAGCTGTAACGCTTCAGAACTTCTCACATCAGAGGATGAATATTACTGTTGAGAGTCCCTTACTGCTTGTTTAGAACTTTACAAATCAGGGTATCATAGATACTGTTTACACAATGTTGGTGCTTTCATAAGTTGTAACATAGAACTTCTTCATTCAGCGTGTTACACAAATTTGCTTATGTTGTGTCTGAACAAATCTTCTTATCTTAGAACTTCTAGATGATCTAGAAGATATTCTTATCTCAGAACTTCTATATGATCTAGAAGATCTTCTATGCTTCTTACATCATAATTTCCCTGCATATAAGGATACTTTATTAGTGAGCATTGTTGTTCTTTATATAAGTATATCATGTGTTTGTTATCATCAAAACTCTAACTGAGCTGTAGAACCAAATTATGTTCTAACAATCTCCCCTTTTTGATGATGACAAAAACTAGTATATTTTGAGGGAATATAACTAACTGGGATGTAGAACCAAATTATGTTCTAACAATCTCCCCTTTTTGATGATGACAAAAACTAGTATATTTTGAGGGAATATAAAGAGCATAAGTTAATAAACTCCCCCTGAGTAGAGTACTCAGATAACGAGTAAATAAAAATACTTCCCTGAAGATCTTCTGATAACGCAGATTTTCTTATGATATGAGTCAAAATATCATTGATTCTCCCCCTTTTTATCAATAATCAAAAAGTAAGAAGTTTCTTGAGAAGGTGTGACAAACATTTTATGGATTCAACTGAGATTCTTTTAGAGAGCTTCTGATGTGTATTTTCATTCTTGTTCCCAATAGTTTCAGAGCCAATAACTTTTTGTTTCTGATTTCCTCTGAAGCTTGTGAATCCTTTAAATTCTAGGCTTTGGAACATATGATTTATTCCCTCCATGTGTAGAGAGCATCCAGAGCCTAGGTGTTAATACTGGTGTTTCAACCTTGCTGTTAAAAATATCTGAAACATAGATGATTTTGTCTTTTGGTACCCGTATATTTTTGGGTCCATGACTGTTAGAGTTTCCAAAATTCTGTTTGAATTTTGGTTTAGCAGAAAACGCTTTACTGGTATATTTTATATCATGTGTTTGTCCAGTAGTGAAGTGAGAATAAAGATGAGTGCGTTTAATAACCAAATCCCTGACTTTCTTAGGTTGGGATACTTTACCTTTGTATCCTAACCCTTTTCTGCCATTTCTGCTAACTCCATAGATCATTGAAACCATCTTGCTTCTATCTATGTTTTTAGCGAGGAACTTCTGAAAGCTGTGATCATATTCCTTTATGATTGTATCAAGGTCACTAGGAATTTCTGAGACAATTTCCTTCTGAGTATTTTGTAAATCATTTTCAAGTTTTAAAATTTTTTCTTTCAACTCAGATTTTTCTAATCTCAGATTCTTAGTTTCTTCAGAGTCAGAAACTAGATCCTTTTTCAGGTTCTTGTTTATGACTCGAAGCTTCTGATACCTTTCTAGAATTTCTGACGGACTCTCCTCTAATTGAGATCTAGAAAAGTTAGAAAATACCTCTTCTAATCTTCTGATGTTCTGAGTATTTTTATTTGCTCGTTATCTGAGTATTATACTCAGGGGGAGTTTGTTAGTTTGTGTTCTTTATATTCCCTCAAAATATAATAGTTTTTGTCATCATCAAAAAGGGGGAGATTGTTAGAACATAATTTGGTTCTACATCCCAGTTAGAGTTTTGATGATAACAAACACATGATATACATATATAAAGAACAACAATGCTCGCTAATAAAGTACCTTTATATGCAGGGAAGTTCTGATGTAAGAAGCATAGAAGATCTACTAGATGATCTAGCAGATCTTCTATGCTTCTTACATCAGAACTTCCCTGCATATAAGGGTACTTTATTAGTGAGCATTGTTGTTCTTTATATAAGTATATCATGTGTTTGTTATCATCAAAACTCTAACTGGGATGTGGAACCAAATTATGTTCTAACAATAGCAAGGTCCCAAACCGAGGAAGAACACCTTGATCATCTGCATAAGTTATTTGAAAGGCTGAAGAAATACAAACTGGGGCTGAATCCAAACAAATGCACCTTTGGAGTAAGGTCTGGTAAGCTCTTAGGCTTTGTCTTCAGTGCCAAAGGTATTGAATTTGATCCCATAAAAGTCAAATCTATCCAAGAAATGCAGTCTCCTCGTACTGAGAAGGAGGTCAGAGGTTTCTTAGGACGACTCGACTACATTGCTCAATTCATTTCTCACCTGACTGCTACTTATGAACCACTCTTCAAGCTGCTGAAGAAAGATCAAGTAGTAAAATGGAATGACGACTTCCAAATAGCTTTTGATAAGATTAAAGAGTACCTTTAAGAACCTCCAATTCTGATGCCACCAGTTGAAGGAAGACCTCTGATCATGTACCTAACTATTTTGGAGAATTCAATGGGGTGTGTGTTGGGGTAGCATGACGAGTCTAGTCGAAAAGAACATGCAATATACTACCTTAGCAAAAAGTTTTCCGACTGTGAAACAAGATATTCACTGCTCGAGAAAACTTGTTGCAATTGGGCATCGGCTACTCGCTGACTAAGACAATATATGCTGACCCATACTACTCTATTGATCTCTAAAATGGATCCCATCAAGTACATCTTTGATAAGCCAACTATCTCCGAAGAATAGCCCGTTGGCAAATGATCTTAACTGAATATGACATCCAGTAGACTACACAAAAAGCAATCAAAGGAAGTGAATTGACAGATTATTTGGTGCATCAAGATGTAGATGACTACCAATCTATGAACTTCGAATTTCTGGATGAGAACATCATGCTAGTAACAGAATGTGAATAATCTGGACCATATGAAGGATCTGAGCAAGGATCCCGATGGACTATGGTTTTTGATGGGGCTTCCAACGCACTTGGCAACAGAATTGGTGTTGTGATCATCTCCCCCGAAGGTTGCCATGCGCCTTTCACTGCCAGACTTTGCTTTGACTGCACCAATAATATGGCTGAATATGAAGCGTGCATCATGGGTCTTAAAGCTTCTATTAACTTAAGAGTTAAATTCTTAAATGTGTATGGAGACTCAGCCTCGGTGGTCAGTCAAGTTAAATGAGAGTGGGATACAAAACATCCAAATCTTATCCCTTAACGAGAACTTGTGCTAACCTTAATCCCGTACTTTGAAGAGGTTACTTTGAACATATCCCAAGGGAGGAAAATCAGTTGGTAGACGCCTTAGCTACCATGTCATCTATGTTCAAACTCAAATGGGACAACGAAGCTCCCCGAATTACGGTCGAAATATTTGATGAACCAATACATTGCTTTGAGATTGAAACTAATGGGGTAGAGGAGAAGCCTTGGTTTCACGAAGTAAAAAGGCATCTTGAAGCTCAGGAATACCCTGAAGGGACATCAATCGACAAGAAGAAATTCTTGCGAAAATTCTAAGCCAAGTTCTTCCTAAGCAACAAAATTCTGTACATGCGCAACCATGATTCAATTCAGCTTCATTGTATGGATAAGAAGGAAGTAGAGAAAATTATAGAGGATATGAATGAATGCATCTTTGGTACTCACTCCAGTGGACACACTATGGCTAAAAAGATTCTGAGAGCTGGTTACTATTGGTCGACCATGGAAACTGATTGTCATCACCACTCAAGGACTTGCCACAAATGCCAAATTTATACTGACAAGGTTAACATGCCTCCAATACCTTTGAATGTCATGACTGCTCATTGGCCATTCATAATGTGGGGCATTGATATGATCGGAGAAATCAAGCCTACTGCCTCTAATCGACATCGCTTCATTATCCTTGCCATTGACTACTTCCTAAAATGAGTTGAAGCAACCTCATTTGCCTCAGTTACCAATAACGTCGTAGCCCGTTTCATCAAGCATAACCTCATCTATCAGTATGGTATCCCTGAGAGAATCATCACTGATAATGGTACCAATCTCAATAACACCATGATCACTAAACTCTACATGCAGTTCAAGATCAAGCACCACAACTCTTCTCCATATAGGCCTAAGATGAATGGCACAGTGGAAGCTGCCAACAAGAATATAAAGAAGATTGTGCAAAAGATGGTTGTGACCTATAAAGACTGGCATGAAATGTTACCATTTTCTCTTCATGGCTATCGCACTTCAGCATGAATATCAACTAAGGCAACCCCTTTCTCTTGGGTCTATGGCATGGAAGTTGTCCTTCCTGTCGAAGTTCAGATTCCTTATCTAAGGATTATGGAAGAAGTAGACTTAGACGAAGACGAATGAATCTAGACTAGGTTGGATCAGTTGAATTTGATCGACGAAAAGAGGTTGGCTGCTATCTGCCATGGTCAGATATACCAAAAACGTATGATCAAGGCTTTCAACAAAAAGATCAAGCATTGGGTATATCAGGCTGGTGACTTGGTAATAATGCGCATCATTCTACCACAAGGTGATCCCAGGGGAAAATGGAATCTCACTTACGAAGGGCCGTTTGTTTTCAAGAAAGTATTTTTGGGCGGTGCTATGATACTGACCATCATGGACGGTGAAGATTTCCCACACCTTATGAACACGACATAGTCAAAAAATACTACGCATAAGAATGACCCGCTAGGTTGACATACCTAGGCAAAAATAAGGGCATCCCGGCGAACCAAAAGGGTTTGGGCAAAAGTTAGGGATATATACAAAAGATTGTACACCTGGCAAGTAAAAAACCTAAAAGAGCGGCTTGGGCAAAAAAGGTTATCCTGGTGGACTGAAAACCCGAAAGGGCGGTCCAGGAAAAAGTTAGGGAGTGAAAGCATACGACTATGTCCCGTTGAATCACTTACAACCAGCTTTATTACCAAGGTTAAAAGTTCAAATGGTATAATATCAGATCCATCAACTTCTTCCAACAATAAGGGATGAGATGTTCAAAGACATAGAGGCAATAGCAGAGTTGGAACCTAATGAGATCACTTCCATATGGCTATATCTTTGTTTTCTCTTTGTACTCTTTTCATTTCACGATGACTTCCTCTTACAAGGATTTTCGTTTCTTTGTACAAACTCGCCTGTTTATAGGCAAATTATCAATACAAATATACGTTGAAGTTCAAACTTTTTGTTTTTTCTGTTTTGTTTGCAAAAACTTCCAATGACTAAATTGAATGAACATATGCATATAAATACGATTAGCTGTTAACAAATAAATGCATAAAAACAGGAATAAGCATTTACTTAAAATTCTAGGAATCGGGATGTCATTTGAGCTATCCATAAATCCCCAAAAAGTCACTTTCATAAGATTATCCCCACAGAGACACTCATATGAGATTACCCCCACAGAGTAGTCTTCACAAATAAGGGTACATTCCCCGCAATCTCCCCGGTAGATTGCTCCAACAAATAAAGGAGTATAATCTCTTCCCTATAATTTCCCTATGGAGTTCCAATCATTAAACTTCATGGGAATTATCTTCCTCAACTGAGTTTGGTCCTCCAAAACTGAAAAAAACCTACAAAGTTTTTCTCTTTAGCAAAACCAATTTCCCCAAGAGTGGTTTCCTCAGCAGAATATTTCTCCATCAACAAGGGTTTATTTCCCTAACAACCTACAAATTCCCCAACTCGAGTCTATTCCGCAAACTACTATAAATCACTAACAAAATTCTTCTCCCCAGTAAAGTTGCCACTATCCCCAGAAAGTTGCTACAAAACCAGGAATCCGACCAGATACTAGTTAACTTTATCCTCCTCAGACAAGTTAGAAGATTATCCATCTCTTTTATCCCCAGTCAGGGTATATAAGAGTTATCTTCCCCAAACGAGTGAGAAGTTTAACCATCTCTTTTATCCCCAGTCAGGGTATATAAGAAATAAATTCCCCAGTAGAGCAACAGACTACCAAGGTTCCCAAACTCTAATCCCCAAACAGAAATCAATACATCCCCTACTGAGTGCCCTCAAATAAGTAAGCAGGAATCCCTAGCGGAAGCATTCTAGACAAGAATGAAGATACACATACTCTTCATCCCCAACAATAGTCAGGGATTTATTTTCCCAGACAAAGATGTCGCACGAGTTTACAATTACACTTCAACAACATTTCACATTCATACATCACAGTATATTCATACGAAACGCATATAGCACAATCTCATTTACTTTGAGAACATCATTACGCAATGTATTTCATACATCATGAAATTTCATACAACTAACTCTTTACCTTTTCAAGAAAGATCAATCAATAGATTAATATCATCAACAATTCTCAAACAGGTCCAAGATTAATTCCCGAAACAAGACAGGGCAACTATCTATGTGACCGGGTCAGAGATTAATTACTGAAACAAGATAGGGCAACTTTCTCGAAGGCCAACAAAAAGCAGGTTCCAGTTTAATTCCTGAAACAAGAATAGGAAACTATCTGAATGACCAGCCACAAATTCATTCCTGAAACAAGACATAACAACTATCTATAAAGCAAAACAGATTATAGATCAATTCCTGAAACAAGACGGGGCGACTATCTACATGAAAAGATTAAATATTAACTCCCGAAACAGGATGGGGAAACTATTTTTCTTTTTCTTTGGTCAGATGAAGATCAATTCCCGAAATAGGACGGAGCGACTATATTTATCACCAATGGTATGAACTCCTGAAATAGGACGATTCTACCAACAAACCGATTGTAGATCAATTCCCGAAACATGGCGGGGAGACTATCTACATGACAAACATTTCTTTCAAGCTTCTGCTGGCTCAGCCTAAATTGACCAAAGATTTATTCTGATACTTCTTCTTGTTAAAGAAAATAAGACTTCTTCCGACTCAGATTAAATTGACCAAATATTTATTCTAATACTTCTCCCAGTTGAAGACGGGCACAATCATCTTCTACCTCAGATTAAATCAACCATAAATTTATTCTGATTCTTCTATCAGTGGACTTTTCCAAGCTTAGTTTAAATCAAACGTAGATTTATTCTGATACCTCTTCAGATACAGTCGAGCGTAGACTCATTCTAATTCTCTCTATCAACAGTTACTTTGAATGGCATCTATAAGCCCATCCCCGACAATATTGTGTCACTATCCTGGATGACATCTATAAGCCCATCTCCGACAATTCTCTATCATCTCTCCAAATGGAATCTTTAAGCCCATTCCCGATATAATCAACCAACAACATTACTTCTTGCACAAGCAAGTGCAGATATCTGGGCACTTAAGTGTTCAATCATCTTCTACCTTCAAGTCACGAATGGCGGACATGCCAATCTAACTCTTCAGATTTAAGAAGATTGAACACGGGCAGCTGTTGTACCCCAAAATTTTCCCTCCAAGTTTTCATTCAAGATATTCTCCTAGGCTTCTCAAATGCTAAAGGTGGCTCAAGAATTGATCAGACAAATTCTCCTTCTAAGTAATGGGTCCACAACTAGGGTTTTGTATTTCTCAAGGAAGATTGAGTTTTCAAAGTCTCAAGTGGTTTTCATGGTTCTTCATATGTCCTCAAGGATTCTCATATCAAGTTTCAAGTCTTGCATAACAAGTTTGCTCAGTCAATGGTTCAGATGACTGAAAATCAACTATATTAGGCAAAAGGTCAACATTTTCAAAATCAAGTTCAAACAATCATAACTTCTTCATTATTCAATATTTTTGAGTGGTTCTCTTTGCGTATGACTCTCCTTGACGTTATCTCCAACTTCTCTTTACAAGTCAAGAGTTGATTACATGTGTAAGATCACCAAAAGTTTGAATACTTTAGAGGTCACCTTCCGGACTTTGACCTAATCTCAAGTAACTGTTGCCTGACTTCCAAGAATCATAATTTCCTCAATTTTCAAGATCTTGAGACGATCATTTTGGCACATTGTCATAAGGAATGCCATCTATAATTTTTCTTCAAGGATCAGAATCAAATTATGCTTTGAGGGCTATGGAACTTATCAAAAACATTATAGGTCATTTTTCTTGATTTAGAATGTTCTTAACTTCTAACTTCAAGTTGTGCCATAATTTTTTTCTTTAGACATTGATTCTCATGTTAGGATTGTTCATGGTATAAGATGTCGAGTTCGAGAATTCTTTGAACGTTTGTTGCTTTTTCAAGTTACTTATGTCTGAGTATTTGGTGATTATTGGATAAAAGTTGGATTTTGATTAAAGTTCTTAAGGCATTGGTTTGTTCACCAAGATTCAATTAACTGAAGTTCTAAGACTCACCTTTCATTCATTTTATACAAATTCCCTTTGATCCAAGGTCATTATGCCAAAATAGGAGATACATCTATATTCATACTTCCCACAATTCACAATGCTGATTTTAGATGTCATCTTAAATAAATAAATAAAAAAAGCAACAACATTTCTAAAGGTTGATGTCTAAAGATAGCTTTACTAGCTTTTCTCATGCTGCAGCAAGTCTCTAACTTTTCATATACTGCAGCAAGTCTCTAACTTGCCATGCTACACCATGTTTCAAATGTAATAAAATCTAAGCCATGTTTCACCAAAAGTTATCATTTTTCATTCAAATATTCCATGTCATAACAAAGTTACATTATCAAGTTTACAAAGAAAAATTACAAGTTACAAAGAAAATTACACAAAATATTTATCCTAAACCTATGTTCCTTCATGAGTTTTAAGCTTTCATCCACCGTGCCAAGACTTGTCCGAACATACTCTGCACCAACCTGTAAATAATGCACAAACCTTGCCAAAAACCTTGATGTGTAGCCCTGTTACCGTTGCCAAAAATAGTCCACAAATCTTGCTAAAAACTAGCCCGAAATGTGCCAAATAAAAATATCTGATGCCAATGAGAAATAGGTACATTTTGTCAAGTGCGACCGATGCCAACGCACCGGGAACATACCAAGACGTGACGAGATGCCAATGAGAAATATCCAGGAAGTTGAACTCTTTGATGTTTGGGGTATTGACTTTATGGGACCATTTCCACCTTCAATGGGAAATAGGTACATTTTGGTAGCTGTGGACTATGTGTATAAATGGATTGAGGCTATTGCATCACCCACAAACGACACAAGAGTGGTAGTCAAGTTATTTAAGAATATCATTTTTCCGAGGTTTGGAACACCCCGTCTCGTTATAAGTGATGGGGGATTACATTTCATATCCAGAATATTTGATAAGCTCTTGAGTAAATATGGAGTAAAGCACAGAGTAGCAACACCTTATCATCCACAGACTAACGGCCAAGTAGAAGTGTCTAACAGGGAGATTAAACAAATCTTAGAAAAAACCGTTTCAATTTCCAGAAAAGATTGGTCTCAGAAGCTACATGAAGCATTATGGGCCTACAAAACAACTTTTAAAACCCCTATTGGAACAACCACTTACCAATTAGTCTATAGAAAATCTTGTCATTTACCCTTCGAGTTAGAGCATAAAGCCTATTGGGCCATTAAGACCTTGAATTTGGAATATTTGACTGCTGGTGAAAAGCGCATCCTTGACATTCATAAATTGGAGGAATTCCGCCAGTCTGCCTATGAGAATGCTATAATATATAAAGAAAGAACCAAAAATTGGCATGATAGAAGAATTCTAAATAAAGATTTCAATATAGGCGACCTTGTTCTCCTTTTCAATTCCAGGTTACGACTTTTTCCTGGCAAGCTACGTTCAAGATGGACTGGTCCTTTTGAGGTCTCTAGAATCCTAAGATCTGGGGAAGCCGAGATCAAGAACAATTCTTGTAGCCCATTCATCGTTAATGGGAAGAGGTTGAAGCATTACGAAGGAGGTGACATTCCCACCAACTACTCCAGCCACACTCTGATTGATCCACCAGTACCGGTTTCTGATATATGAAGTTTACTCGTTAAGCTAACGACGTTAAACAAGCACTGCATGGGAGGCAACCCATGGGTTTATTTTTATTTTTTGCATTTATTTACTTTTTACTTTATCAAATTTTATTTTTATCTTTATACTAACAGTTGAAAAAATTTTGATTTCAGGCATCACCTGCTAGCCGTCTTTGCTAACTACATTTTTCAGGATGGAGCATTTCGATGAGATACATGTTTCCTTCCGAAATGAAACTCAGAGACAACACTACACGGTCTTTTCACAGTGACCCATGGCACCGACCAGATATCCAGACCAGATTTGCATGGAAGCTCTTGGCTTTGAAGCCATTATCAAGTATCTATGCAACCAGCTAAAGCGGGACGAGTATGCAGATGACCTAAATGTGACCTACAGGAACCCCACCTTAGAATTCCTCAGTTCATTCGAGTTTGAGCCTTGTAATGGCCAGGATATATATCTCACTTTTAGACTATTTAGGATAGAATATTGTTTTACCCAGAGGGAGTTTGGAGAATTGCTAGGCTTCCAGACCACACCCGATGCTATACCTGAGCTACTAGTTGGCTATTTCATGACTAGGGATATAGAGAAATTTTGGAGAGATATTACTGCTGGAGGGAGCCTTGATCCTTCCACTCAGCTATCCCCTGTTATTAACAACCCCGCTTTCAGGTATTTTCAGATTGTTATTGCTCACACTTTCCTAGGGAAGGCCAACACTGATACCCATGTTAGCGAGGAGGAGATGTTTTTCCTCTACTATACGACCCAGTCTCGCCCTGTAGCCTGTGGAAATTTTCTGCTGTGGAATCTCATGATGACTTCTAAGTCTGCTGAAGGTATCCTCCATGTGGGAGGGACAGTGACTCAGATTGCTTCTGCTTTGGATCATACAAGTAAGTTATCTCACCTTACCTCCTACTGTGGGTATACTACAATGGACATTGATTTCTGTTTGGATCGTGGGCTGATGAGAAGAGTCTACTTTAATCCCAACCAATATAGACTCCTGATTGATAATGAAACTGTTCACTATTTTACCTTGCCTGATCCCATGATGACCAATGTCCATAACCCTTCCAATTGGACATATTCCTTAGAAGGTCTTGGAGAGATCGTGGACAAGCGAAAATCACCTCCGATACTTGAGTATCATCCATGTCCATCGCCAGAAAAGGCCACTGTATTCTCTATTAATTTCTCTTTGCAACAACTCGACATCTATGCACAGGTTGCTGAGCTGCGTAGAGAGGTAGCCCAACTCTGTCAGACAGTTGAAGACCTCTCTCTTTAGGTTATGGTTTCCGATGCTACTCACTCTACTGAGGCTGACCTCCTACAACAGAAAATCGATGATCTTCGCAGTAAGTTAGCTGTAACTCATGGTTCTGAGTCGACCAAGGACCCTACTAATCCTTGATGATCTTGATTCATATCTGCACTATTTTGCTGTTTTGTTGTTTCTTTTATCATGTTGTTTCCTTTTTCAGACTTATCTGTTTTTTTGCCTAACTCTTGCATTCTACTTTCTTTTTATTTTTATTTTTCGTGACTTACCATAATTAAGTATATTTCTATTTTATCATTTTTTCTCTTTAATTAATTATTTATTTTATTTTTATGAGTTTATTATTTTCAAGTTATAAACATAAAAGAAAAAAATTCAATACACCAATCCTTGGAAGCACCAAATGAAGAATTGCTGTTTGCACCTACGAGAAGAAATTAGAATAAGAAGACCAAACCAACAAAACAAAGAAATTTGAGCCCAGCCCAAATTTAAAACACGGCGCCCGCCACCAAGACCATGGCGCCCGCCATGGGGTCTGGGACTATAACGGGCAGATTTTCAAAAACCTCCCACTTTTTCCATTTTCAACCCCAAAACCACCAAAAAACTCTCATTTTATTAACCACCTACTACCCCATTAACCACTCCAACATCCATTTTTCTAACCTTCATACAAATTCAAACTTCTTCCTTCCAATCTCCAACACCCATTTTGAAACCCATTTTTTTTCATATTTCTTCCAAAGGAGCAACAATGGAGTTCAACGGATACGTTCTTCGTGAAGGAAAACCCAGAGACCGACAACAGAAAATCCTTGAAAAATTGCAAGGACGAGAAATTATCTCAACCAGGTATGTCGATGAAGACTGTTTGTATACTTTAGGACTTTATCATAGTTTTTTTTATTTAGCTGACATCCTAGGATTGCACGACATTTTTACTAGAAAAGAGCCCACCTTTATGAGGCTAACTCGGGAATTCTTAAGTTCCCTAATTTATTTGGTTCACCCCGACACTATTAGTACCGTCGGTACGGTTAAATTCCGCCTGTTTAATGTTGAATATGAATATAACACCGATGAACTAGCAGCTCTGTTGAGTATTCCTCATGGTTATGGCGCTATTTGTGAAACCCCTTTGGATTTTGAATGGTCCACTGATGCATTTTCCTTCTCGCGTCAATTGTCAAACTCTTCTATAAATTCTTTTGAAGGAATTTTAGCATCATTGATCCATAACCCGACTATTCAAATTTTTTGATATATGCTCGCCTGTACTATTTTTGGCCGGGAGAATCCAAACAAGGTAAATGCTAGAGAACTTCTATTTTTGCAAGGTAGTCTCACTAATAGAAGAATTAATTTAGTCCCATTTATGATTGCTCACATGATTGCTGTCCTGAGACACACAGGGACCATAGCTTTTTGAGGACTAGTTACATCTATTGCTAGAGCTCTACACCTCAACACTGAGATAGCTACCCTAGCACCCCTGCCTCCCAGCACAATTAATTTGAAATTTATAAAAGATATGAAATTGTGCAAGGTGAGGAGAGCGGGTGGCTTTGAACTTATGGTTTGGGGTGTCGCTATCTTATCAGTCGTTCTGCCTTGCACTAGACATACTGATGTACGAATTACAAGGAACTGAACCTACGATCTAGATGCTCCACCTTTTACGGGTCCATTACCTCCTAATGTTCCACTTGGGTACGGACATGAGACTGATGAAGAATATAAGCAGAGGGATGAACCTCATGCCCAACCTGTGTCCCCCCACCAAGCTTCACCCGCACACACTGCACCTTCTACTTCTAACACTTTTGCAGGTACGACTCTTGGCTTCTACATCACTGAAGAGATTTGGCGTGACCAGCTAGCCTGAGAGGAGAGAAGATATGGTTTACTTTATGCCATCCAACAACAGCTGGCAGATAACATGAGTTTTATGGAGGCGTCACGATAACAAACGGACCGATCTTTTCAAAGTCTTATAGAATCTCAATTGGCGATATCCTGCGATCAACATAGGCAACAAGACCAGTTTCATAGGCACTCCGCCCTCATGGAGGCCACTCAAGGTTCCCTTTTAGGAAACCTTCGCGAGATTTAGAGTTCACAAATTGCCTTGTCCGCCAGATTCGACCAGTTCGAGGCTTCTCAGAGCAGTCATCATCGCAGCCGATCCCGTCATCCTAGACATTCACCACAGGATGGCGAGGGACCTAGCCAACCTTAGTACTTTACCAGGTGACTCTTTCCTTATCTTATTTAGTAACATTGGGGACAATGTTCGAGTTAAGTGTGGGAGGAGATTTACTCACTTTATTTTTCTCGCTTTATTTTTTCTCGCTTTATTTTTCCTTTCCTGCATTTTCCTTCTCGTTATTTTACTTCTTTATTTGCTTTAGTTTGCTTGTTTGCTTTCTTTTCAAAATAATACATGTGTTTGACGAGTCATCTATATCTGTATGGTCTAGTGTATGTCCACTCCCCCATTTCTTGAGCCTAACTGAAAATTTTTTCTAAGAAAAAATTGTGTTTTGAACATAGTTGGGCTATAAGACCTAGTTGAGATAGGATGTAGTATGACTTGGGAAAGCCCTTTTGAAGCATCAATATCATTTTTACACCTTAAGCTTCGTAAATTTAGGAATTCGATCCCGATACCCCCTATGCCGTGGCCTTAAAATTTTCATTCTTAAATCCTTGAATAGTTTATTCTAGCAACCAGCTCCGATCTAAGCATGCTCTACGTAGGGGACCGAAGAGAAGTGAATGATCTATATGCTATGTTCTTATTATAAACTACAACCCCGGGATAGGTGACCCTCACAAAGTCATTTAACTCAATAAAATTTGTATGTTGAAAAATAAAGCAAAAGCAAAAGCAAAAGAAGAAGAAAAAGAAAAAGAAAAAGAAATTTTTTTTACCCATCTTTAGTTGGTTCAGAGGTATCTGGTGCTAAACTTGGTAGGGAGGATTACAATCCGATCCCCCACAACTATAAATGGGTCAATAAAAGGGGTTACACCAACTTTTTGTACCAGAGCCCTGTGTTTTATGATCAAAATCACTACCCGATCACTTTACTATGAGCATGTACGAATAACAGGCTTAATGTGATTGCGCCCGAATGAAAAAGGATTTGAAAAAAGGAAAAATATAGGCCTAAGCATAGTGGCATGATATGGATTGGTTTGTAAAAGAACGAAGCTTATGTCCGTTTTACGGAAGAGTGTCACTACGATATCCTTGGTTTGAATCAGTCAGTACCTATCAATACATCCCTGTTTTAATTCCAGAGGCCCCTTGCAGCCCAACTTGTTCACTAACACCATTTTTCTTCTTAATATATTTAGAGTTTTTGCTTGAGGACAAGCAAAGGTTTAAGTGTGGGAGAATTTGATAACACTTACTTTACACTTGTTTTTGACTCTGATTTCACATGTTATTTAGGTTTTTTAGGTTTTTTATTATTGTTTTCTCGTATTATGCCTATCTTTTGTTTCCTTTTCAGGTATTTCAATTATCCAGAGCTTCCTTGAAGAAATGAAGGAAAACAGGCTGAAAAATAGAAGTTTAGGTCAAATTTGCACTCATGGCGTCCACCATGGCGCCAACCATAGGGTAGGCCATGACGTGGACCATCTCCTGCTGACCTCAACTGCCACGTTCCCCACTTCCTTTCATTTGCACTCATGGCAGGTGCCATGGCCTCCATGGCGGGCGCCACCTTTGGACGATGTTTTCCCCCCAAAAGGAGTTGGGGGGCATTCCTGTGATTTCCTGCATTCTTCATCCTCTATAAATAGAAGTTCCTAATTTCATTTCAATTCACCCAAGCTTAGTTGCAAACTTGATCCAACCATAGTTGCAAACTTAAGCCATATAATTTCACCGTTGTAAATCGATAATTCTTCACATCGGGGAATTATTGCACTATTGATTGAGTCTGTGATTGAGTTCGTAGATTGAGTCTGTAATCGAGTTTGGAGAAATTCGGTAGAAGTTTATCTTGCCACATTTATTTTCAACTGCTGTTTATTTCCAGTCGCATTTTACTTCCAATTTGTACCAGATTTAAAACCTCCCCATTTGGAGCAGGTTTTTATTTATATTTTCCGCACTGCTTTTACTTTGTTTATTTCCCGCACCCGCTTTTACTTTGTTTATTTCCCGCACCCGCTTTTACTTTGTTTATTTCCCGCACATGCTTTTACTTTGTTTATTTCTCGCACCTTCTTTTACTTTGTTTATTTCCCGCACCTGCTTTTACTTTGTTTATTTTCTGCACTGCTTTTACTTTGTTTATTTCCTGCACCGCACTTTAAATTATTTACTTTCTCGCATGATTTATTTTAACATGTCTGTTTACATTCCCATGTCAGGCTGAACCTTACTGGGCTAGAATCTAAGGAATCTAGTTAGATCGATATTCCAAATAACATGTCAATAGAAATGCTTATGGGCTATTTTGGTTTTTAATACGAGTTTTCTGTACTTTATTGTTGTTGGGTAAGATCGAAAGCCGTCCAACCCTTTGTTAAACTCTGTTAGTTCTAACTGGTCAAAGGAAACAAAAGCGCTTTGTCTAGTTAGTTAGGGATTTTTATTATCAAAGAAATCAATTTTGAAACTATTTTCGGACGCGTTTATAGGGTTAAAGTTAGGTCCCCTTTTTATTAGAAATTCCAGATCAAAATACTTTTCAACTTGGTCAAGTACTTTATTTCTTAAAAATAGGTTTATTACTTTAACGCAATGCACGCCTTTTTATAAGTGACGATAAGAAGGTATGATTAGAGAGTAAACTCGGTTCTGATTACGCGAAAGCGACAGTTCCTGTTAAATTAGTTATTTTCTTTAGTAGAAAATATTTCCCTATAAGTAGTTCTATTCTGAAGCATTGCGAATATCATCTGACTATGTGAATTACATTCGACCCTGCTTTTATATCTGAAGTTTATTTCTCCACACTTTACTTTCTTGCATGCTCAATTCCATGTTTAATATTGACTTAGCTATACACCGTAACAATACGAAACGATAGATTGACGATTGGTCTCTGTGGATCAATAATCTTTTATATTACTCTGACGCGATTCGTACACTTGCGAATACACCGCATTAATGAGGTACATACTCATGCTCCAGTGGATATGCATGTGATTAAGCCGACTGTTGAGCAGCATGTTAAGGAGGATGTGCTTGTTGTAGAGCCGGCAGCCGAGCAAGTCGTAGAGTCGAAAATTGACGAGACTGTAGATCAGGTTGAGGAGGTTATTGCTGAGCGCGTTAATGAGGTGTCCTCCACTGATACAGATACCACGACTCCTGCGTCTATGGAGCCATCAGTTTACATTGGTGGAGCATTTCGAGGAGGACCTTAAGTCAGGTTCGTGCTGACAGGATTTGCTGACCATATCGCTTACAGGATATGGCATGGCAAGGTATATATCTTATTTTCTTTAATTTCATAATTTTTCAAGTGTTTGAAAGTTGATGTATTTTATTTTTGCTTCTTACTGGAGTGCTCAGTGCTGAAGGTTTCTTATTATGGTTCAAAGTTAAATAACTTCCCAGAGAGTCTCATGCCCGAGGAGGTCAGTAGTATTGTTAGACATTTTCAGCTGCTGGAGTTCACCCAGTCCTTCTTGACTATGCTGGATGTCTCTTTGTTGTCTGCTTTTGTCGAGCGGCGACACCCAGAGACATCATCCTTTCATCTTCCATTAGAGGAGATAATGATCACATTGGGTGATGTCGACGCCCTGTTTCACATATTGGTCGCTGGTACATTCTTCACACCTCCTCATATTAACCATGTGACGGCGGTGCATATGGTTATGGATGATTTGGAGGTATATGAGGTGAAGGTGCTAGAGTTGTTTGGCTTTAACTGAGGATTTCACTTCGAATGTCTTGGTTGAGGAAATTGTACATGGAGCTCGTGGATGACCATATGTACCAGGCTGTCGTTAGAGGGTACATGCTACATCTGATGGCATGTACTCTCTTTCCGGACAAGTCTGGAGTTTACATTGTTATACCTGTCTCTATTCAGCATACTTAACATTCCATGTTGGGCTTAGGAAGTGACGCTGTTGACCATGTTGTACACGACACTTGACGTTTCTTCTCAGCCTGAGACCATGCAGCTTGCTGGTTACCTTATCCTTTTACAAGTATACTATAATTTATTTGATGGTTTTTATTAATTATTTGGGTGTATTTATATGATGGTTTTTATTTATGCAGTTGGATATGCAGGCACTTTCCTCACATCTGTGAGCAGAAGATCCAGCGTGTCCCAACTACTGTTCCATATGCAATGAGATGGAAGGTCAAGCAAGCCCATCCAAGAGATGTGATGGAGTACAGGAGAAGGCTCGATGCACTGACTGTAGAGGATGACGCCTGGACACCATATACATCTCATTAGCCTCATCGTGCATTTGAGGAGTCAACTTTGTATTTAGGACATATTATATGGGAGAACCATGTGGCTAAACACTTGCCTGAGAGGTTTCTACGCCAGTATGGTTATGTACAGGGCATCCCTCTTCCAGTTCCAAAGACTCTAATTGGTGGCATTAGTAGATGGTTTTAGAGTCACATCATCAGCTTTCCCTGTGAGATCATGGATACAATAGTTGTGGTTCAACATCCATCACAATGTGAGGGTGGATACTTGGAGTGGCTTCACAGTGTGTTACACCCTCGGGTCATACCACCAGCTACAACATTTTATGTTTTGGAGCCTTCATGTGCCAGGGTTTCTGTCGAGCCTCCACCATCACTTCGTCCTCCCGCAGGTGATCATGACAGTCGTCTACATTTTATTGTAGTTCATTTAGATAACCTCATGGGTTTGGTAAACCCTGATTGTCAGATCTATACAGGTTTATCTATGTTAGATGGCGTAGCCCGTGAAAGGACTATATATATCTGTTTTATTTTGGTTGTATTATAGGTACATTTTGTGACACACAAATTTCTTATTTATTGCATAATAATTTGACGAGTACATGTTTCGAACCGATGATGAACATAACATAAAATAGTACAACAAATATAAACTAAAACCAACTAAACATGAAAACCCAGGCACTGAAGGATGATTCTGAATGTTTCAGCATCTTGATTATGTCGTCAACGGATCTTTGAATCTCCGCTTCCAACTTAATCGGACCTTTAGTTATCCTACATCGAAATGATTTCCACATGGCATTCACATCTTCATCATACTTCAACTCGATCAAGTTGTATTTCACCCTTCCATTTGTATCAATCAAATCCTCCTGAAACTCAATCTTTGTCACCCTTCTGTTATCGGAATCAGACAACAAATCATTCAACGTTTCTTTCAAGGTGGCAAGGGATGTGAAGCCATCTGGAATATTGAATTCAATAGTAGGATTGCATTCGTTATAATACAATTCTGCATTAATCAGATACTGAGGAAGAGACATTTTTTGAAACATTTTTCTCTATAACATTTGCCCCTATTTATACAAATGAAATACAACTCAAATTTTCGGTACTGTCTGATAAATTTGAAATTTCCGAAATACCAGAAATTTCAAATATATTACTAGAAATTTACATACAATGGAAATTTTGTTGATGTGTACCATAATTTTCGTTTGTATCGAAAATTTCAATAACTCTATCTAAAATTTCGTCCGAAAATTTGTTTGTAACTCAATAAAGGTAATTATGAAATAAAAAAAAGGGGGATGGGATGTTAATTCCTCCAAGTATTACCTTATCATTTGCAATAGTCTTTAGTGACTTATAAGCCCAACTCCTTTCACTTTCACAAGTGGTTTTCAACATTACACTCTTGTGGATGCACACACATCATTCCACAATATTTCCTTAAAAGAGAAAACTTGTGGGCAATACAAACTCATGGTGTAGCTTCAGTTTTCTTTCAAATCAAATAAATACAAATTGATTTGGGTGGAGAATTTCATTCTTTCACTCAAATTCTACTAAAATTAAAATTTGGCATTCCCAATAGTGATTTGTCCTCATACTCACAATCAAAATGGGATGGTGTAAAAGAAACATAGGCACATTGTTGTACCCCAAAATTTGCCCTCTCATTTCTCAAAGGACCACCCTGGACCCCTCAGGTTTGCTTCC
The DNA here is from genome assembly GCA_948472305.1 of Vicia faba. NCBI lineage: Eukaryota > Viridiplantae > Streptophyta > Magnoliopsida > Fabales > Fabaceae > Vicia > Vicia faba. Next base: position 1,144,688,841 of record OX451739.1, on the reverse strand, counting down.
ATCTAATTTCAAGCCTTGAATCATAAGTTTTCCAAGAAAGTCATCCACAAAGGTAAAATGGTCATTTGCACACTAAAAAGTCAAACTTTGACTTTTGGATCAAAATCAAGTTTCAAGAATCTTATTTCATCAAGACATATTAAAATATGAAGTTTGTTTCATCAAGAAATTCAAAAGTCAAAATTACTTTGGAAAAGTCAAAATTCTAAATACTTAGAATTTTTCTAAGTATTTAAGAAATAAGACAAGCTCATAACTTCTGATCAGATTATCACCACGATGCAAGCTGATTCTGGAAGAACTTCTGACATAAAAGTTATAGATTTCAATAAGATCTAAAACATTGCAGAATATAACTTCTTTTAGAAATGCTGGGATTTCAAGTTATACATCCTCAAAGGCACGTCTCTGAAACTGAAACACTCAGCAAACTCTGGACAATTCCAAGATAGAGTTTGGTTTTAACTTCTGGGCCAGTTTTCACAAAGATTCAGTCAGAGTTTGCAAGGGTAATTCAAAAAACGTTTACAAAGCGTGTTGCAAGCTTCCTAGAAAGTTTGAGAGCTCCTTCAGAACATGCTGAAGCAAGGAGATACAAAGATCAGAAGTTGGATGTTTATTCTAAATTACGCTGAAGCTGAACTTCTGATCCAGAATTAAGAAATGATGTAGAATCTCACATTGCAGGATTTATGGTTTGATAAATCTCATCATCATTTAATGCTCACAACCGCTTTTAATTCTTTATCCAAAAGATTTCCCCACGTGTGGCATAGAAGTACCTTTACTGTCTTGGAAAAGCAAACTTTTGCACAAAATTGTGCTGGGCCCATACATTGCTTTTGCTTTTGAGGTTACCTTTCCTTAATTCCTGCTTACAAATCTAGCTTAGGCGCCGCTAAAACTGCTAACCATAATACCTATTTGAACTTACTTAAAGAGCAAGTCAGCGCATAGCTTATGATAGTGGTGCTCCTTGACCTCTCCAAGCTACAAAATCTTTGCCTATAAATTAGACTTTATTGGCAACTGTAAAGAGGTCGAAAAAGCCTTGAACCTCTGCTAAAATTCCAAGAATCCAAAACTGCAAACACAACATACAAAACCTGTTAAATTTTGATTTCTTGCATTCAAACTCCATTTTTTCTCAAGTGTTTCTTAACCAAAACCATCCATAAGTTTCTGATTCACATAGTAGAAGCTATCATAACTTTTGTGTTCAGACTGTAACATATTCTCCATCCACTTCCACCTCAAAGAAGTCAGAACTTTACCCCTTGACTTTCCTAGAATTCTCTAACCATTCGTAGCCCAAGTTGAAAGCTTCAAGCCTGCTGAGCATGTGAAGAATTTGTTCAGAACATAACCAGCATTCAGAACCAGACTTCAACTAACATATTATTCTCCAGTTGCAAGGTAAGTTTCTGCTGACTCTCATCATATTACTTAGGCATTGTCATATTTTCATGTTCAAAAATACAATGTAAACATCATGATTCTGATGCTGTACATGTCATGAGGTTTCATGTATTTTCCTGCCCAGATAGAGATAATTTCAGTCTAAAACTTCTTGAAGAAATTAGGACTCAGAATTAAGATTATCAAATTCATGCTTGCTTCTAATTTATAGTCCTGATATCTCATGTTTCTGAATGATTATGAAACCTTCCATAACTGGTATATACATATCTTCTGTTTTGTTGAGAAATGGCTAAGTTGCAGATGTTCTGACTAGCATAGAGAGGGAGATGAAGTTCTGTCAGTGGCATCGGAACTTCTGAAATCTTCTTTGTTCCTAGTGGATCCAAAACTTCTGATTTTACCTATTTCTGCTAATATGATTTCTGTTTTTGCAGCACGCCAGAGTCAGAACTTCTGATCTCTTTTAGTTCAGCAATGCGCTGATTCTATTTTCCTTTTTACTTAACATTTTTGCCATCACTTCTATTTTCACTAATCAAAAACACCAAAAACATTTTTATATTTTTTATGATTTTTTTTATTTCTTAAAACAAAAAGATCAAAAATATTTTCTTAATCAAAACTTATTTCTTTTCTTAAACAAAACAAGCATTTCACATTTTTTTTGTACATCCTTATCCATTCAATATGGTTGTAATAGTAACTTAGGATTTAATTTTATTTGTAATCCCCATTTGTAAATATGTATACCCCATCCCCCTAATGATTGTAATAGCGTAGAATCTTTATTTTTCCGCACTTTTATTGCCTTCATATATTGCTAGTAATTAGGGTATGTATGGCAAGACATGAAATCAACAAATAGCTAACCCTAATCAAGACTAAAAGGCATGAAAAATAAACACACTTGCACACAAGTACCCCTAGGGTTATTCCATTTGGTTGCCTTATACAAAATGGCCATATTACGCATGTAAGGTATCTTAGCAAAAATAAGTAAATACAAGATCATAGTCCCTCGATGACGCTATCTAAGTTGCCTTACAAATGATATTAGTACCTCAAAAAGAATGCTAAGATACCTTGAAATATTGCTAATCATGGTTATACGATGACCCACGCCCGTCCCACTTACATCCAAAGATAGGGTTACTTACCAAATCAATGGTAAGATAACAATGTCAAAAGAAAAGGGAAATGAACATGAAAGACTTTTGAGTAGGTAGGATGCTCCTAATTACTTGCTCAATTTCAAAACATCCTTGCTATTTATAAAACAAACACCTACACTTTCAAAAACTCTTACAAACTTGAAAACATTTTCAAAAGATCAAACATCTTTGTATACATTCTTACGAACGAGAATCATTACAAAGATTTCCTAGAAAATGGCCTCTTTATAAAATACTTTCAAAAACCACACAAAGCACAATTTCAAAGAAAAGCAAGTGATCTAGCAAGTAACTAAGAGCCCATGGAAAACCATGGATGAAAAGGGTGCTAATACATTCCCTTTTCATAATCTACCCCCCGAACTTAAGAAACAATCTCAAAGGTCTTTCATGTGCTTTTTCACCTTTCCTTTTGGATAAAAGAAAAGTCTGTGGCGACTCTTGCTAACCGCAACATTTGCGATCAAACGCAAAACACACCAAGTCAGTTCTCCCACCGTATCACATAACTAGCGACTCTACTGGGGAATTATTTAAAAGTGGGGTTACCTTAGGGATAGATCATATTTACTTGCTTACATTGTTTGATTTGTTTTATTTACATTATGGTTCTTTGTTTGGGTTTGAATCCTCTACCCGGATTTGGGATACATTATAGGTAAGTAGTAATACATTGTGGAAAATGTGCAGGGTATACTGACATGGTTTAAGCAATAGCTATGTTAGTGCGACATGTTTGTGAGTACCGGTAGCCTTTGAGTTAATCAAAGAGAATACGGGGCCGCTGAGTAATGTCATAAAGCACTAATGAACTTCTAGAACCTTTACTTGACCAACATGGCCATTTAGGATGTAGTGAGATGACCGGCTTTGGTGCAGTCTGAAGTTGGTAGATACTCGATACTACACTCATTGAGGTTTGGTTTCTTGTGATATTCCGATCTCCATTAAAGAGGCCTGTGCTGAGACAATGACCAAGGAAACAAATCAGTGATATCGAGCTCCTTAGAACCGGTTACTATTGCTAGGACAGGTTGAGCCAACTAAACTTCAAGAGGGTACTTACCTATAAAACTCCATGCAAGCCTAAACCTAAGGATTTGTTTGCTTTGTTTGTATATGCATACTTGTACATAACATCATGAACATCATAACATCATACCCATTCACTAATCATTTCAAGGATCTTCGATTTATCTTTGTTTCTATTTTGTAGGACATGAATTCTCTTCGCAGGAAAACTATTCAAGTCAACCTTGTAAGGATCCCTCCACAACTTAAGGAGCTAGCTTCAAGGATTCTTGAAAACTCTCCGTTCACCGAGAGGCATGGTCGCCTACTCAACTTGGTCACCTCCAACACAGATGAGGACATGGTGAAAGTGCTCTTTCAGTTCTTTGATTCTTTACACCATTGCTTCACATTTCCCGACTATCAACTTGTGCCTACTTTGGAAGAATTCTCCCGAATCTTGAGGATTCCCATTCTCAATAAACTACCTTTCAACGGTACGAAAAGAGACCCAAAGCCAGAAGAGATTGTTCAAGCTCAACACTTGCACTCATCTGATGTCACAACTCATTGGGAAACAAAGAGTGGTGTCAAGGGTTTCCTGGCAAAGTTCTTGTTTGAGAAAGCCCAAAATTGTTGGAATTCGTTGGATCTGCAAGCTTTTAAGGAAATTGTGGCTCTCCTCATCTATGGAATGGTTTTGTTTCCAAATCCTAACCAACTCATAGACATAAACACCATCAAAATCTTCATATCACGCAACCCGGTGCTTACTTTGCTTGGAGATATCCTACACTCTTTTCACACTCGCACAATGAGGAAAAGAGGTGTCCTTATGTGTTGCACTCCTCTCTTGGAAAGATGGTTTATTTCGCATCTTCCCCAATCTGTATTAAAGAATGAGCAAGGTTCAAGGTGGTCACAAAGGTTGATGATGCTCAAACATTCAGACATTCATTGGTTCTCCCGATCTATAGAGAATGTTACTATTGTCGACCATTGTGGGGAATTTTCTAATGTCCCTTTACTTGGCATTAGGGGAGGAATCACCTACAACCCCTGCTTAGCTTTAAGACAGTTTGGTTACGCTTGAAGGGATGGCCCGCATGAGATGCTAATTCAAGGTTTGGTATTTGACTACGACAACGATGATCAAGGTCTTCGCCAGAGATTTATCCGAGCTTGGAGGATGTTAAACAAAGTAGATAGCAAGAGACTGGGGCACAAAAATTCCATCCCTCTTGAGCCTTACCTCAAATGGGTACGAACCCGTGCTCAGAGACTTATGATGCCTTACCCCTTCATTCTCCCGGTAATTATTGAGCCTGTCATGGAAGGAGATGTTCCATACACTATCCTACATCCTGACATGCCCACCTCTCTTGAAGACCTACAAAGGGATTGGATATAACTCAAGTGGGAGCGAGATACTTTTGAAGCCCAATTCTACGCAAGCGAGAAGAAGGTCTTGGAACTCACTAGGCTATTTCATGAGGAGCAGACTCTGAATGCTTACATTGCACCAAAGAGGATGCAAACTACCTTTTTATCTTAGATTTATTTGTATTATTATGCCCAAGAAGGCATTGATGTACTTAAAAACTCTAATTTATTAATATAACGTTTGCTTCCTTTTTGTTTAAAACAAATTTAAATCTTAAAATCCTTGAAATCATTGCATACACATTTATCATTCATCATAACGTAAGCATGTTTCTTGCAACAAGTCTCCACATCTCTCTACTGTTTATTTCAATAAGATGGATCTCGAGCAAACAGTGAAGGATCTCCAAGCTCAGAATGCCCAGTTTTAACAATTGTTCTTAACTCTGGCCAAAGGACAAGAAGAGTTGAATACTTTGCTGGATGAGGAGAAGAAAAAGAAGACAAAGAAGGTAACCGGAGTTCTAAACATGGGAAGAAGGTTTCATGGGTAGACAAGAAGGACCCTAGAATTTGCGACGACATCCAGTGAAAAAGACAATCAAGACGGGAAGGGCAAAGAAACAATTGTCCTGTCGAAATCAGAAGAGGAAGAAGAAGACTATTCTGAAGAATAATATCCTCCAGCTGATGACAAGTATAAACATCTTGTAGAGCGGTTGAGTGCAATGGAAATCCAAAAAGTGCCTGGCTTGGACTTTGAGGAATTGGGTTTAGTGTCGGGGATCGTCATTCCTCCAAAATTCAAAGCACCTGTGTTCGCCAAATATGACAGAGTGTCATGCCCCAAAATGAATCTCCGGTCCTATGTGAGGAAAATCCAACCCCATACCGCTGACAAAGATTTATGGGTACATTTCTTCCAAAACAGCCTGTCTGGAACTCAACTCGATTGGTTTTATCAGTTAGAAAGAGCCAATGTTCATAACTGGGAAGATCTTGCTGCAGCCTTTTATAAACAATACCAATACAATGCTGATCTTACGCTTACCCATACTCAACTCCAGAGTATGGCCATGGTTTCTAATGAAGGTTTCAAGGACTATGCACAAAAATGGAGAGACTTGGCTAGAAGAGTTCAACCTCCCCTATCTGAAAGAGAATTAGTAGATAAGTTTTTGGGCACCTTGTCTGGTCCCTTCTTCAACCACCTAATTGGGAGTTCATTGGCGGGTTTTACTGAACTGATATTGGCCGGAGAGAGGGTAGAAACCGGGATAAAGAGTGGAAAGATTCAGAAAGATACATCCTCTACTGCTATGATGAAGACATTTGTAGAAAAGAAAGAAGTGGTTGCCGTTTACCCTCAGAGAAATCAAAGTAGGGCCGAACGCCGTCCAATGGTGGGGGCTGTTATGATTCCTAGACCCACGCCTGATTAAAAAAGAAACAACCAGCCAAGAATGGAAAGACCAGTCAGACAATTCACCAGAATTAACATGACCTTATCTCAAGTATTTCCACACTTGTTAAGATCCAACCTAGTGACATTGAAGGAAGCTCCAAAGAACACTAACACAACATCTCCTCATTATCATCCTAATGCTCGCTGTGCATACCACTCTGAGAGTCCCGGCCATGACACTAATAAATGTTGGGCTCTAAAGAGCAAAATACAAGACCTCATTGAAGCCAAAGAGATTGAATTCGATGCGCCCGAAAAGCCGAATGTCATTTCTACCCCTATGCCCAAACATGGCCATAATATCAATGCCATTGAATAGGATATGTTTGTTACTTCAGTTGATGAGCTTAGGACCCTACTCCAGACTATTAAAGTAAACTTGTTGAATGCCGGTATTTTCCCGGGCTGTGATGAAGGCGTTTAGTGCCTAGTAAATAACAAAGAAGTTTTGTTTGAAAAGACTTCAGTTCCATCTATTCCTTTTAAAGATGTTTCTATCATTACCATTTCCGCTAATTCTTCCAGGGTCTCCACCAATAGACCCGTTAGAATTACATCAGTTCCAAAAGCAACTCCTTTGATAATTACAATGCATGGACCAATCCCATATTCTTCAGACAAAACTATACCATGGAATTATGGAGGGGATGTCTACTACCACGGTGTCAAGCAATATTGGACAACTGCCGAAGATTCAAGTTCTGAGAAAGTTAACTCCGATATCAGTAATATTGCGGGGACTAGCAAGATTACCCGAAGCGGAAGGATATTCTCTCCAGAAATTGCTCCCCCAAAAGCAGTTTCTAGACCCGTAATCATTCCTGTTGTTATTTCTCCTCCAAAGGCTATTCCTAGTCCTACAATCATCTCCACCAATATTCCAACTGACAAAGCTGATACAACCCCTGTTATTACTCCTACTGACATTCCTGCTGCCGAGTCAATCAAGACCCGAGGTAAAAGTATTCTGATTGAGCCTGTCCGGACGAAGGCACAATCATTGGCTATCCCTGAGACCTCCCAAAAAGAGATGGAGGAAATTCTGAAGATCATAAAAAGAAGAGACTACGATGTAGTTGAACAATTGGGGATAACTCCATCTAAAATTTCCATGCTGGCTTTACTACTACGTTCCGAGGCGTATGCAAAGGCCTTGGTAAAATTCCTGAAAACCACCCATGTACCCCAAGAGACATCTGCCGATCAGTTCCAAGACTGCGTAGCCAGCCTGACTGCAGATAATGGTCTAGGTTTTTCAGATGATGATTTAACACCAAGAGGAAGGAAGCATAACGAGGCATTGCACGTCTCAGTTGAATGTAGGGGCACAACCTTGGCTCATGTTTTGGTGGACACTGGCTCATCTCTGAATGTGTTGCCTAAAAAAGCTCTTGATAGGCTTGACTGTGAGGGATTGACATTAAAGCCAAACAACATAGTAGTAAGGGCTTTTGACGGCTCGAAAAGGATGGTGCATGGGGAAGTAGATATCCCCATAAAAGTTGGAACCCAAACATTCGATTCAACTTTTTATGTAATGGACATCCGCCCTTCATAATCCTGCTTGCTAGGCTGACCATGGATCTATAATGCTGGTGCTGTTACTTCTATGTTGCATCAAATGCTGAAGTACCCAATTCAAGGGAAGATTATCACTGTTCATTGAGAAGAAGAGTATATGATCAACCTTCTCAATTCCTTCAAATATGTGGAATTAGATGGTGAATTTATTGAAACTCCATTCCAACACTTTGAAGAAGTCCCGCAAGACGTGGCAGTAACAAAGGTTGTGTCTTAGGTTCCCAAGATCACAAGGTCTCCACTCAAGATGTCATCTTTGAAGGATTCCAAGGCCGTAATAGAATAAGGTGGGTGCACTATCTGGGGACAATTCCCAGATATCCCGTACAAATCTAACAAGTTTGGCCTAGGTTTCACTTCAAGTGCTCAGAAGGCCGTACGCCATGCTAATGCTGGAGGACCACACATAAAGATCAACAACCGTGAAGTCAACACGGTAGAGGATGATGAAGATGATTGCAACCTGGAGGATTGGATCTTCCCAACTGTCAGTGGAGGGCTCAACAACTGGGAGGCTAGAGATTTTGTCCCGATCACTTTTATCCCACAGTAATTTATCTTTACATTTTGTTGGATCTATAATATTAAAACAATTCAGACTCTTAAAACCTTGTGTCTTACCCAAGGCACAATGGTCCGTTTGTAAGGGTTATTATCTCATTTTCATATGACATCAATGAATCATGGACGTTTTGCATACAAACTTTGTGCTCATTGTTTTTCTTTTTTACATTTTTTCCCAAAGATAGCTATACCCTTACACACACTCACAATGAAGGTCTACATCCATTTGGGATCCCATGGATAACGGTTATGCTATGGCCTTTTGTGACTCTGAAAATCTAATCTACCAAGCCTAAGACGAATGTGAGGAAGATTGTGAAGTACCAAGGGAACTTGCCAGATTACTATTACAAGAAGAGAGAACCATTCAGCCCCACGAGGAACCCGTGGATACAATCAACCTAGGTACCGAAGAAGGAAGAAGAGAAGTCAAGGTGGGTGCCAATCTGGAACCCAGTATCAAGGAGCGCCTAATTCAGTTGCTACACGAGTATGTTGAGGTCTTTTCCTAGTTGTATGAAGACATGCAAGGACTCGATGCAGATATTGTGGTACATCGTCTACCTACAAGAGAGGACTTCCCACCCGTAAAACAAAAGGTTCGTCGGATGCAACCAGATATGTCAGAGAAGATTAAAGCATAAGTCATGAAGCAATTCAACGCTGGATTCTTGGCCGTCACCTCTTATCCGCAATGGGTTGCCAATGTTGTTCCCGTGCCCAAAAAGGACGGCAAGGTGAGAATGTGCGTGGACTACATGGATTTGAATAGGGCAAGCCCTAAGGATGATTTCCAAATTCCCCATATTGACATTCTAGTTTAAAATAGAACACATCACAAAGTGTTTTCCTTCATGGACGGTTTCTCAGGTTACAACCAAATCAAAATGGCGCCTGAGGACATGGAGAAAACAACATTTGTCACACAGTGGGGCACATTCTGCTACAAGGTTATGCCATTCGGATTGAAGAATGATGGGGCAACCTATCAGCGTGCCATGATAGCTCTATTTCACGACATGATACATCACGAAATAGAGGTCTATGTGGACGACATGGTAGCTAGATCTCAAACAGAAGAAGAACACCTTGATCATTTACAAAAACTGTTTGAGAGACTAAAGAAGTACAAACTGAGGTTGAACCCAAACAAGTGCACATTTGGAGTAAGGTCTGGTAAACTCCTAGGCTTTGTCATCATCAATAAGGGTATTGAAGTAGATCCCGCCAAAGTGAAAGCGATACAAAGAGATGCCTGCTCCTCGTACTGAGAAGGAAGTCAGAGGATTCTTGGGACGTTTAAACTACATTGCCAGATTCATTTCTCACCTGACAGCTACTTGTGAACCAATCTTCAAACTATTGAACAAAGATCAAGTAGTCAAATGGAATGATGAATGCAAAATTGCTTTCGACAACATCAAAGAATACCTACAAGAGCCTCCTGTGTTGATGCCACCAGTCGAGGGAAGGCCATTGATCATGTATCTGACTGTTTTGGAAAATTCAATGGGGTGTGTGCTGGGGCAGCATGAAGAGTCTGGCCGAAAAGAGCATGCTATTTATTACCTGAGAAAAAAGTTTACCGACTGTGAAATAAGATATTCACTGCTCGAGAAAACTTGCTGCGCTATGGCATGGGTTGCTCACTGGCTAAGATAGTATATGCTGACCCATACTACCTTATTGATATCTAAAATGGATCCAATAAAATACATCTTCGAGAAACCTTCTCTCTCGGGAAGAATAGCGAGATGGTAAATGATCCTGACAGAATATGACATACAGTATACAACCCAAAAAGCTATAAAGGGCAGTGTACTAGCTGATCACCTGGCTCACCAAGCTATGGAAGACTACCAGTCCATGAAGTTCGAATTCCCAGATGAAGACATCATGATGGTGAATAACTGTGAAGAATTCAGACCGTATGACGGACCTGAACAAGGATCCTGATGGACCCTGGTTTTTAGTGGGGCATCCAATGCACTTGGAAATAGTATCGGTGTTGTACTCATATCTCCTGAAGGATGTCATACTCCCTTTACGGCAAGAATCTGCTTCAATTGTACAAATAACATGGCGGAATACGAAGCGTGCATCTTTGGTCTCAAAGCTGCCATAGATTTGGGGATCAAATCTTTGAATGTATTCAGAGATTCAGCTTTGGTCATCAGCCAGATTAAAGGGGAATGAGACACCAAACACCCTAACCTGATCCCTTACAAAGAACATGTTTTGAAATTTCTCCCATATTTCAAGAAGATTACCTTTGAGCATTTCCCGCGAGAATAAAATCAACTAGCAGACGCACTAGCCACAATGTCATCTATGTTTAAACTTAAATGGGATAACGAGGCTCCCCAGATCACCATCGAACGAATGGATGAACCAACACACTGTCACGAGATTAATACTGAAGAAGTAGTGGACCATCCTTGGTTTCACAAAATCAAGAGGTATCTCGAAACCCAAGAATACCCGGAAGGAGCTTCAATCAATGATAAGAAGTTCTTAAGGAGATTCTCTGCAAAATTCTTCCTTAGTAGCGGCATTCTTTACAAACGCAACCATGACTCTGTGTTACTTCGGTGCGTAGACAAGGTTGAAGCTGAAAGGATCATGGCGGAATTACATGAAGGCGCTTTTGGCACCGATTCCAATGGGCATACAATGGAAAAGAAAATCCTATGGGCAGGCTATTACTGGTCTACCATGGAAGTAGATTGCGATCAACACTCTCGAACCTGCCACAAGTGTCAGATTTATGCTGACAAGGTGTACGTACCTCCGGTTCCTCTAAACGTCTTGATGGCTCCTTGGCCCTTTGCTATGTGGGGGTTGATATGATTGGGGAAATCAAGCCGACAGCCTCCAACGGACACTGCTTCATCTTAGTGGCCATTGACTATTTTACAAAGTGGGTGGAGGTAGCTTCTTTCGCTTTCGTTACCAAGAATGTTATCGCCCGATTCATCAAGCAGAATCTCATTTGCCGGTACGGTATCCCGGAGAGGATCATTACTGACAATGGTAAAAATCTCAACAACACTATGATCACCGCCCTGTGCAAGCAATTCAAGATTCAGCATCACAATTCTTCCCCTTATCAACCAAAGATGAATGGTGTTGTCGAAGCTGTAAATAAGAACATTAAAAAGATCATACAGAAAATGACAGTCACATACAAAGACTGGCATGAGATACTACCATTCACTCTCCACGGGTATTGTACTACAACTCGCACATCAACCAGGGCAACACCCTATTCTCTGGTTTATGGCATGGAGGATGTCTTGCCTATCGAGGTCCAGATCCCCTCTTTAAGAATTATGAAGTATGCAAGGTTGAACGAAGAAGATTGGATCCATACTCGACTTGATAAATTGAACATGATTGATGAGAAAAGGCTTACTTCTGTTTGGCATGGCCAAATGTATCAAAAAAAAATGATCAAGGCTTTCAACAAGAAGGTCAGATGCCAAGTGTACCAAGTCGGGGATCTGGTGATCAAGCGCGTCATACTGCCGTAAGGTGATCCCAGGGGAAAATAGACTCCTACATATGAAGGACCATTTGTAATCAAAAGCATATTCTCTGGAGGATCCATGATCTTAACCACTATGGATGGTGACAACTTGCCACATCCTATGAACGCAGACATAGCCAAAAGATACTACGCATAAGAGACCCGTTAGGTTGACACACCTAGGCAAAACAAGGGCATGTTTAGTTCTATGATTGATGGGATTCTCTTTCACTTTACTGGTGGATGCCTTGCCAATTTGTTTCACACCTCCGTGCTGTTGGTAAAGGTCACGGGTCAGGGTAATATCAAGATTATGGTAGGTCGGCGAGATCGGCGAACCTAGTTGGAAACATTTCCTCCCCATAATGGCTTTCATTACGTTTCTTTGTCGCACTTTCATATGTTATCTTGATTGATTGTTTCAGCATTGTCTGCATATAGGATTTTGTTTATAGCCGAATGTCAGTCTTGATGTGTTGAATATTTTTGCCTTGAATTTTTTTTATTTTACTTAATCCATCCAGTATCACTCTTTAAATCGATTTTTCGGGCATTTTGATACCAACTGTGCCGATTCTTTTGCTTAGCCAAGAGTGTGGAGGAAGGAGTTTAGCTAAAAACGATGACTATAGTGGTATGTTTTTGAGTAGAACCCCGTTGGCGATGTACATGCATTATTTAAACCCCTAAACACCAGAGATATAAGGGAGTTAGACCCTTGTTAACCCCTCTGAGCCTTCAAAGTAGGAGTTTCCTTTTCGTTAAAAAAACCCTTATTTTTAACCAGGGGCAGGGTAGATGTTCAGTTGATTTGACCAAGCATTCAAATTTCAGAAGGAATGTCCCATCTGAGGGTCACCACATTTTATCTTTCGCATCATGAGATCAGGAAAAATGTCTAAACCATGATTTTCTTTTCCTCACAAGGTCCTGAGGTCGAGATCAAATCGATACAATAATGGCTATCCCTCGCCGACCAAGGAATGATGCATTTGTTTTCTTCAAAAAAAGAAGAAAAGAGAAAAAGAAAGAAAAGGTTCAAAGACCTAAAGTCATGTTGACTTGTTCAAAGTAGAAGGTGTGAATAAGAAAGAAACAAAAAGCCCCGCTAAGTCGAAACTTGAAAACAAGTCGCTTAGGCAAAAGTTAGGGCATCCCGCTGGACTCCCGAATTTGAAATTTAAAAGATTTTGTCCAGGCAAAAGTTAGGGAAAAGAGAGCCTAAAAGGCTAGAAAAAAAGATTATCCAATAAAATCTTCATCAAAAGAAGAGGTATAACAATATAAAAAAAAAGCAGCAAAAGTTAAGTGACAATCATGTTGGAGAATTTGTCGTGATCACTCAACCATTATAAATCCTTTTGAAATATGAATGCTTGTGATAAGTCAACTGAACTTAGGACAGGAGAATATCATGAAGGGTGTGGGCACCAAATAACTTGAGCGTTGAAAAACTTTTTTTAATAAAAAAAACCTCGAACCAGGCCACGTTACAACCTTTAAAAGTCCTAACTGAAATAAGGGTTTAACTCGAAAACATACTACAACGGGATAACATTTCCTAAACTCCCAAATATGCGTTGTATACTCATGTTGGTATCTTATCACCCGTATCTTGACTCGTTTTTCAAAAAAGGGGAAGAAAAGTTTTGAAATTTTTTCACTCTAGCCAGTGATTCATTCACAACAGAGATGCGACACCTTGTTAAGATTTTCAACTTCAAAGGCTTAAATAATCGTCGCATCAGGTCTGTCATTCCCAAAATAAACATCTTCCTACATGCAAAACATTTACCTGACATAAAAAAAAGAAGAGAGTTTACATGTTGAACACCTGTAAAGAGCTTAATGATTGTCAAGAAGGGATTATTTGGACAGAGCCCATGTATGATTGGGACTCTATTTATCACCGGTGAAGTTTCGTATCCCCAGTGATGTTTCGTATCCCCAGTGAAGTTTAGTTTCTGCAATGAAGTTTTTTTGCCCCAGGAATTTTCTTTCAAAAGCTTCATTCTAAGACTTCAGGTTTGGATATGTCGCACATCCCCAATGGAGTCGTTTAAGTAGGAACTCACATTCTGAAGAAGTTTCAACCCTCTAACGGAGTTGCCAACAGAGATCCCTCGCCATGGCCTATCATTTCCAAGCCGATCTGCTTACTGGGGCATCCTTATGTTAAGATCTTCCCTTATCCCCAGTAAGGTCGATACTGTGTGACTATCTGCATGATCCGTCCATGGTTGTATTCTAAAAATCTCTATCCAACGAGAATTTTCAACAGAGTTCTATCTCCCCGGTGGAGTCTTGTTTCCTCAGCAGAGCCTTGTTCCCCCAGCAAAGGTTTTCATCCTTCACGTCGGGTTTGTTGTCTTGGTATCATCCTCAACACGGCCACGCGCTGTCTTTTCCAGAGATTACAGTCTTGCCCTGATCTTCTCCCTCAATGTCTAATCTTCTCCAGAAGCTACAGTGTCGACCTGATCTTCTCTAGGAGTTTGTAATTTATTTTTGCAGCTTCTCTCAATGTTTGTGTCCCGTTCCTACTAGTTGCTCGATTGTTATTCCCCGCGAAGCTTCATCTTTTCGAGGTTCCCTCTCTAGCGGTTCCCCGTATTTTCTCCTCTCCTTTGGATTTTGCAATTTATTTTTGCAAGTCATGTCAAATTCTGACTTCTTGGTTTTGGCTTCTCAATTGGCCATTCCCCAGTGAAACTTTTAAACATGCATCATTACATTGCATCTACCAAAACACATAGCATTTCCATTATATGGAGCATTGCGCTATATGAAAAAGAATTCAAACATGCATCGGAACATAAGCCATTATTGTTTCTGTTGTCCCCTGTGAATTTGCTAATACTTCAGATTAAATCCCTAGCGAGGTCTTCGTCCTCATTATCTAGGTTTTAGCCCCATACCAATATCCTTTTGACGTCAATCATTTGTTTGTTTGAGTGTCTACTCTTGACTGTAGTTCAGTTTCTCCCTAGCGCGGTCTTCTCGGGTTTAGTCTTCACTAACCTTTCCGGTTCATTCCAATGTCTATTGATGCACCTTTCAAATACCAGTTTCGTCCTGATATTCATTTTCAGCAGGTTTTTAGGTGTACGCCCTAATCTCCTTGTTTTGGGTTGAGCTCGAGTTTTGTCTCCTCACCTTGTGCGTGAAATCCAGTTTCGTCTTGGTACTCATCTGGTTTAGTTTCTCCTAACTAGTTATTGAATCGAGTTCCATCTCGTTTTTGCTTTCGTACCTTGGACCCTTTGATGGTGTTTATTTACCGAGTGCGGTGTTCGTATTGCGTCCCTGGTTTGAAATCAGTCTCCTTTGTTCCTTGGATTCTTTTATCAGTTTTTGTCAATGTTTATCCATCGATCCGAGACCAGCAGGTGCTATGAGAAACATGCACTCTCATCACTTTGCTTTGGGTCGAGTTTCGCCTTGTTACCCGTGCGTGAAATCCAATTTTGTCCTGATACTCATCGGGTTTAGTTTCGTCTAACTGGTTATTGAGTCGAGTTCCGTCTCGCTTTTGTTCCTCATTTCTGAGATTCTTCCAGTTCCTTCATATTGTCTATCTTAGTTGAGATTAGCAAGTGCTCCTAGAATCACGCACTCTAGCCACTTTTGCTTTGGGTCGAGCTCAGAGTTTCGCCTCCTCACCCGCGTACTCTTTCTTGTCCAGAGTTTAGTTTCGCCTATACTCTGTGGTTTGAGTTTTATCTCACCCCTTTTGAAGCCCAGTTTTGCCCTGGCACATCTTGTCCGGAAGTTTAGTCACGTCAACTCTTCTTTTGTTTTCACTCTGCTTCAACCTGCGTTACAAGTTTCATTCTAATGCATGTCTTGGGGGTTTTCTGTTTCTTTTTTCCTTATTCTTCAAGAGTGTAAATTTTCGGGTTCTTTCGTATTCAATCATCTTCAACTCTGAACACTCGAAAGTTGTCACTTATCTCACTTATCATGTTGAAGATATTTGAATAGGGGCAGCTGTTGCACCCCAAAATTTACCCTATTGATTTAGGCTTATGTTTCATCATAAATATCATATTGCATTGCATTCATACATTGTGATAGGATCAAAGTAATTTGGTTATCAAGTCTTCCTCAAGCTTTGAAGAACGATTGCATTGACAAGTTGCTCAAGTGGAATCTTATCATCTAAACCCCTAGATCTTTCAAGCTCAAAAGTTATTGCATATCTCAAGATATCTTATCCATCTCCTTGGATCATCAGAGGATTGAAGTTTGTGTTTGATTATAAGAAGGAATCACTCCTTTGATTCATCAGTCAAATTAGGGTTTTGCTTGATCAAGGCTATTGATCAATGTACAAGTCTTGATTTGGAAGCTACAACATCTCATTGGTATTTGAAAAGTCTTTGTACAAGAAATTGGCCAAGATATCTAGAGGATTTGAAGTTTTAAAGATGATTCATCACTCTCTTGTGAGGAATCAGTCAAATTTAGGGTTTGGTCCAAGTTGAGGTAATTGGGGTCTAGATGAGCCAATTCATGAAGCATCAGTATCTTATCATCATTAGAATCA
Organism: Vicia faba; assembly: GCA_948472305.1. Taxonomy (NCBI): domain Eukaryota; kingdom Viridiplantae; phylum Streptophyta; class Magnoliopsida; order Fabales; family Fabaceae; genus Vicia; species Vicia faba. Next base: position 1,144,672,165 of record OX451739.1, on the reverse strand, counting down.
AATTTGATCAAGGAGTCTCTCATGATATTAAGTGGAATTAGGGTTTTGAAGCTTGATCAGTTACCTCCTATCACATGGTACAAAACTAGGGTTTTGGATTTAATCAGGACTTCTTTGACTTTTTCACCCAAACTTGTTTCCATGGTTCACCACATGTCATTAAGCCTTTAGGATTGAAAAATTGAGGTTCAATTTGGATTGGAAATGATTCAATTGATCAAAAGGGGCAAATTGGTCATTTTGACCAAAGTCAGTAAAATCAAGAGTTAACCAAGTGGACTTTTGGTCAACCATCAATTTAAGCATCCTATTTTCATATCCCATGCCTAAATTCATCTTTGAATCATGAGAAATGGTGAATTTGAGTGTAACTTGTTCAAGAAGTAACTTAAAAATTTAAAAAAATTCTAAGTGCCAAGATGACTTCTCTTGGGCAAGCCACGCGCGTAATTTCATCAAACACTTGGAATGCCATTTTGTGGAATAAATTTCTTGTGATTCAAGCTTCAATTTGAAAAATTAAAAAGAGAATTTTGTAGTCTCCCATGAGAGCTTCCCATTGAACTTTGAATCATTCAATTTGGCCAAGAATTGAGTGAGTTGTGATGCTTCAAAGTTGGTATCTCAAAGTTGGCTTCATGCACGCCATGCATGCCCATGCACGCGCGCGGACTAGGCAGACCAAATTGCATTTTTTGCCTCAAGTTTGCAACATAATTTCTCCATCAAGTCAACATCAATTTGGAAAATTCAAAGCCCTATGATGTTCTATATTATGAGAGCTCTTGAAAGGCCCCTCAAGCATCCAAAACGCACGAAGGAATTTCAAATGGCCTAGGCATAAAGTCAGCTAGCCAAATTATTGGAAAACCATGCCCATGTTGCAGATTTTTTGAACAACTTCAGTTTTGATTGTTGTCAACGTAGCTAGCTCACCAAGTGCACATGCTTTGCTCAAAATTCCACTCAACATGACATCACCAAAACGACCTCTAGGCTGGGCATAAGTAGAAACAAAACGCATCACCATTTGTCAATCTTCATTTTTCTGTTTTTTGCAAATTCTACTTCTAACGGCCTTGAGTTTTTTCAAAGACCCTTCTACCCTCAGCAGTCACTCTATATAAGCCATATTTCACTCCCTTTCAAGGCACGCATTCATGCTCTCAAAAAATCAGAAGCTGCAATCTCTCTCTCTTAAAAATTTTCTGCTTTGAAGCTCCTTTATTCTCCATTCCAGAGCTCGATTCATGACCATTTCACTTCATTGGAGCATTAGAATCAAGGGACAAGGGTTTTCGCTTTGTTTCAGAGGCCATAGTTGAGTTTATTTCTCAACTCGAAAGGTAATTTTCAGATCTTGATTCTCCATAATTTTGCTTGTTTCATGTGATTTAAAGCTTGAGATCATGTTCATAGCTGGCCAGATCTTACATCTGATGTATAAACTTGTTTGATTTTGAAGCATATGCGATTTGGTGAACTTCTAGTTTTTCAAGATTTAAAGATTTTCTAAATTTTCTTGCTCCGATTTCTACTTCCACGGTCAATCATTTTGAATTTTGTAAAAAGCATGATGTAGTTGGTAGTTTGAACTTTGATTTATGATTGGAATAATTGATTTTGGTGGAGAAATGAGTATGTATGATGGACCTGAACATGAGCTCTAGAACAAGTCTTGCGCGCGCTTTGACTTGGTCCGGAGGTTGAAGATGATGGCGTGGATGGATCTGATTGGTCCATGTGATTTTTAATGCATTTTTCATATTTTTGATTTTATTATTTTTATTTTTGTGATCAAAACATTTTCAAAAATCATGAAAAAATGACTATAGGCCAATAATAATTGCTAGTATTTGTCATATTTATTTTGAATTTTTTTAAAATGTTTTGATTGGTTTAAAAATTCATAGGTTTAATTAATTGATTGTTCAAAGATTATTTTTTATTTTAATAGTTACTTTGATCTAAAAATTCCACAAAAAATATCTTGGACTCAAAAAATAATGTAGAATTTGATTCTGAAATTTGTTTAGCATTTTTTCTATTTTTGATTAGAAATTTAATTTGAGAAGTTTATTTTGAATTTTTGCCTCATGATTTTTATTTTAATACTTCCCTTAATACAAAAATTCTAAAAAAAATCATACAAGCTTGTTTTTAATCATAGACTCTGAATATATTTTTATTTTGACCTTGTTGTGATTTTGGCTAGGGTTTGCATTTTTTCCCTTAAATAATATTTTAATTGTTATTTGTTTAGTTTGATTTTTATTTTAATACTTCCATTAATTCAAAAATTCCAAAAAAAATAAGGGATGCATGTTTTTAATTCTAACATTTGAATATATTTTTGGTTGGATGTTTTTTCTGATTTTTGACTAGAATTTCTTTTTTGGATGCGATTATTTGTTTAATTGATTATTTGTTTGAAATTGATTTTATTTCTGACTTTTCCTTAATTCAAAAAATGTGAAAAAATATGTTTTCTGACATTTAGGGTTTCTTTCTGATTTTTATGATCTTGGTTTGATTTGTTTGAATTTTAATCTTACTTAATCAATATTTAAGATTAAAAGTCATAAATTAGGGTTTTGTTGCTTATTGTGCAAGTTTCTTTTTCAAAACCCTTATGCCCTGGATTTTTATTGGAATTCAAGTCTTGATTATGGTTCATGAATGCATTGAAGATCTGAAAACCATTTTTCTTGAATTATTTGACTTGGTTTGACATTTTTCCACAAATTATTTTGAAAACTTGTCTAGTTTGGTAGTTTTGCCAACTAGTTTTGAACTTTGGGCCTCATTTGATCTCCTCCTCAATCATTCATGAACTTAAGACTTGCTTTATGACTTTTACACACTTCAAAGATGCTAAGAAATTTTTGGCTTGAATGATTGAAATCCTTTTCTATTTTTGATGTATTTTTGAAGTGAAGGTACCCAATTGATGTTGCATATCTTGTTGCATATTGTTTGATGGCCAATGAACTTGAGAGGCCTATAATTAGGCACCTAATGATCATGTTGATTCTGATTATCCACAATAACTCAAGTCATTTCACTTAATGCCCCATGTTTGAATATTTGAACCTTTTGATGAACTGTGTGGAATCCCATTTTTATTGTGCTTGTGAGCTGTGGTTGATTTTAATTGTACATGATTGAACTATGTTTTTCACTGACCTATATGGTCTTTTATTTTATTATTCTCAAGCTCCCATGATCCTTGATTGATGTTCAATTTTAAATTCAATATGGTGATAGAAAGGAGCAACATTCCTCTGATTCTTTTGACCTAATTGTGCATGTGTCTGTTTCCTTTCTGTCTACCATACCTAATGCTCTGATAATTGTTATCATGTTTTCCTCACTTCATCATGTTTCATCCATACCTTATGTGAATCATCATTCACTTTATGTAATGTTAACTTGTTTGTTGAATGTGTGAGGTACTTTGAGAAAAGTTCTCCAGTTTTGACTTGGGGCTATTGTGTTTCACTTTATTTGTGGAACACAATTTATTATATTGGCATTGTTCTTGTGCTTGGCATGTTTGATAATTTATGCAGGATATATATGCATGTGATTATGAATGCTATACATTACCCATGGGATCTATTCATATATGATGACTTCATTGCTTACATCCTGATGGCGTAATTTCTGACTTGATTTGTCTACTAATGCTAGCTTGCTTGAAGTTCTCTGGGTTTCTTTTATTCTTGCTCAGTTGCTACGGATATTTATCTGTTTGGTATTGAACTATTTCCTTTCTTCTATTTTCATGTTGCATAGTTCTCTGATTGCATGATGGGACCTCTGTTGCTGATATATGTCAGGAGGCCCTCTGGTTTTTTCTGATACATGTGTTGTGTTTGTTTTTGATCAATGAGTCACTCAATTTAGAAATTGAGATCACGACTTGGCTCTCAGTGCATGTTCCCTATAGGATGTTTATTATTTTTCTTCTTTAATTGTTGATCGATGAGTCACTCAATATAGAAATTGAGATCGCGACTTCGCTCTCAGTGCATGTTCCCTATAGGATGTTTATTGTTTTTCTTCTTTAATTGTTGATCGATGAGTCACTCAATTTAGAAATTGAGATCACGACTTCGCTCTCATTGCATGTTCCCTATAGGATAGTTTTGTTAAGCTTCCTTTAACATGTTAATTAAGGTAGGGTTTTCCTATATCCTCAATCTTAGGGTCAACCATTATTTGATAACATTAGGGCTAGAGATTAGGATAGTCTCCCCTAGTTGTTTTCTTTTCCTTTGCATTCTGCATCTTAAAACAAAAATCTATTTTCTTGGCAAATCATAAAATACCTCTCATAAACTCAAACCCTTCTTCAAGGTAAAAGATACGAACCAATCTTGCTTTGTCTGTGTGCCTCTTGGATTTGCTTTTAAACCTGGTTTACCGATGTTTCGCCATCGCACATTTGTTTGAAGCCGATGTTTCACCATCGCACATGTTTGTTATCCTACTTTGATTCTCAATATCATTGTTAGGCGTGACGTTTTGTCATCCGTTTTATTGATGTTTTGCCATCCTTGCCATGATACTGTGCTATCTTTTATCCGATATTTCGCCATCGCACATTTGTTTGGAGCCGATGTTTCGCCATCGCACATGTTTGTTATCATGCTTTGATTCTCAATATCATTGTTAAGCGTGATGTTTTGTCATATGTTTTATTGATGTTTCGCCATCTTTGCCATGATATCTTGTTATCTTTTAGTCGATGTTTCGCCATCGCATACTTGTTTGAAGCTGATGTTTCGCCATCACACATGTTTGTTATCCTACTTTGATTCTCAATATCATTGTTAGGTGTGATGTTTTGTCATCCATTTTTTACCTTTGATGTTTCGCCATCTTTAACATGTTACCTTGTTATTATTTAGTCGATGTTTGACCATCTCATTTGTTTGTTGTTTAATTCGATGTTTTGCCATCTTGATTGTTTTTGGTTTGCCTTAACTAAAAAACACAAACCAACCAAAATATATAAGCCGAACTACGGCTGCTCTGATTCCTTAAAAGGGATACGTAGACAAAGGGGTAGGGCCCAACCGAGCATAACTTTTTATTTTCCCTACATTGCTTTCTTTTTTCTTTGGCATGCATTCCCTTTTCAGCTTTAAGCCATAGACATAGGATTTGACCACACCCATTAGATTAGAAAACAAGAGTGGATACCATAGAGTACTACGGGCGTGTGGGGTGCTAATACCTTCCCCTCGCGTAACAGACTCCCTTACCCGATCTCTCGGTCGAAAGATCGTGATTTCTCCTTTTTCAGGTTTTCTTGATGTTTACCTTTACCTTTTGGCGGGATAAAAGACGTTCGGTGGCGACTTCATTGATGTTTCATTACATCCAGATGATAGGTTCCGGCCGGATGGTTTCAGCTGGCGACTTCATTGGGGACAGATTAACCTTTTGCTGGTCCATCCCGGAGTCGATCCTATCTCTTGTTTGTTTTCTTTCTTTTGGGTGTTTATTTTACCGCTTTGCATATTTATCTATTTGCATTGCATCCTATGTGCGCTTTACTTTCTGCATACTGGATTTGGCTGGACTGTTTGGATTCTGGATTTCTTGGCGGGTGGGTTGTTCCATGAGGTAAAAGGCCTCATACCCAGGCTATGAGTGAATTCCATAAGAACTAGGAATATAGTGGCCATGGCAGCTATAAGGCAGATGCTTTGTAGACCTGACCATGAGACCCATGGCTTCAGAGGTAGTTCGGAAAGGTGTTATTGTATGATGATACCGACATTCGAGCTCTCATACTCTGATTTGGCTTTTAACCTACCTTGACCTAGACTACACCCGTGAGAGGGGCGGGAAAACTTTTCTTACAGGTACAGGTACTGTTGGTGACTTTACATTGCGAAGGTGACTCAGGTTCCCATGATAGTTTTGAAGCTTTGTGATTTTCTTTTGATCTTGAGTGGTACTGTTTTGTATTGGTCCAGCCATGTTCCAGTGTGAAACTTTGATCCTGTCATGTTGCATCATAACATATTTATTTCTAAAAAAAATGATGTATAATAAAAAAACTAGCATGTGCATGTCATATTCCAGGGACATTCAAGAGTCTTATTTCCATCAGAAATGGCTGGCCTCCCGTCAGATAAGTTTGATTCAGCTCATGTTAAAGAGCCCACCAAGCATACATTCGCTTATCAGATTCCTACTTTTGATGTGTCCGAATTGAAGAGGTTGAGTTCTTATTTGAAGGGTGATGTTCTGAATAATTTCAACAAAAATTATGGCAATTTGTTACTAATCCTCAACACTCCAGTTGACCCAATGGCTTTGATCACTCTCTTCCAGTTCTATGACAAGGAATTACGGTGTTTTACTTTTCAAGATTATCAACTGGTTCCCACACTAGAAGAGTACGCGTACCTACTTAATATCAAGTTGTTCGATGAAGTTCCTTTTTTCCAAGTGCTGGAGAAGCCGAAGTTCAAAGTTATTGCTGAAATTATTCATTTGAGTTGGAAAGAGGTGAAAGCCAATTGGAAATCAAGCAAGGATACTACTGGGTTTTATTTGGATTTCTTAGTGAAGAAAGCTGAAGACCGGGCGAAGAAAGGGAATTGGAATGACTTCAGCTCTCTATTTGCTCTCATGATATACGGGATCGTCCTCTTCCCTCACAAGAGAAATTTTGTGGATTTGGCGGCTATTTATGTTTTTAGAAACAAGAACCCGATACTGACACTCTTAGCAGATACTCTTTACACCATTCATTTCAGGCATGGAAAAGGAGGTAATGTAAGTTTGTGTCATTCGATGTTGTATCAATGGTTCAAGTTGCACCTACCGGTAAGTGGCCCTTTCGTGGATACCAGACATTCTCTTTAATGGTCATCCAGACTTGTCAACCTCACTTCATTTGATACCCGATGGAATTATGACACGGGGGAAGTACGAAGTATTATCACTAGCTGCGGAGATTTCCCTAATGTTCCCCTCATAGGAACTAAGGGGTGTATCAACTATAATCCTGTGCTTTCTTATCGTCAATTGGGATATGCAATGGATGGACCTCCAAAGGTTGAGGAGGTGTTTGAGTCAGTGTATTTTGTTAGAGGAAGTGACCCTGTGATGTTGAAAAGAGTGACAAGTGCTTGGAAGGGAATTCACAAGAAGGATAGAACCACGTTGCGCAAGAAGGTTCCTATTGCTAGAGTTCCTTACTTGGAGTGGATTAGAGCCAGGGTCAAGGTTTTACGGTTACCATTTGCAAGGCCGGCTCCTATATGTGAGCAACCCCCTACTGTTCTGAGTAATACGGTGCCTACCGAGGTGTTCACCCAGGTTCATGTTGAGAACATTCAACTTCGTGCAAAAGGCCGTGAGGCAGGGATGAAACTCTATTGGGTAGATCAAGAAAGGGCCGACTTAGCTCGCAAACTCAAAGAAGCTCAAGGGAAAATTTCTGATGCAACTGGTTTTAGGAAGAGATCTCATGCTGAAATGGAAGAATAGTTGAGTAAAACCCAGCAAGAGTGCCAGAAGCTTCAGGTATCTGAGAATAGCTATAGGAAGATTCAAAGCTTGGAAAAACAGCTCAAAGACAAAGATGCTCAGCTTAAGAAGGAAGTAGCCCAGAGGCGTGTCGCAGAGGATCGGTTTCAAGAAAGTAAAGTAGTCGCATCACAACTTTTGAAAGAGAAAGACAGGCTTGAAGAGTATTGTCAACACCTTGAAGCGTGTCTTGTTCCAGAGATTTAGTTTTGTTATTTACCTTTGGTGTATTTGGTCACCCCCAGGATTGTTGGAAGGGACCATTTGTTTGTTTTTATTATTCAGTTTTTGTTAAGTTTACTTTGAAACACGTATTTTTTCCGAAATCACTTGAGCATCGTTTCTTTTGTTTGTAAATAATTGAAGTATTTGTCTTATTTATCCTTTTTCCCTTTGATTGTATGTTTGATCTTTGGTTGCACGCCGTGCTTGATGCATAAAAGGACTCTTGAATACCAGGAAAGGACAAACATATCATGCATATCATGCATTTCATAATATTACAGGTTATCTCAAGACGGTATTCTTATTCTTCTGCTTTTCTTATTCAGAATTCAAGACGAATACTCATCGGTATTCCACCAGAAACAATTTGCCAAGACAAATGGAACAAGTTCAAGCTGAACTCGTTGAAATGAGGGCCCAGATGGCTACTCAAATGACCCAGTTCATGGAGGTCATCACCAATGTGAATTGCCGATAGGAGGAACTGGCTGCCATTGTCAACAACCAGCACCACTATCCAGGGGATGGTGGAAATCAAGGGCTCTATCAGGACATTTCTGTAGGATTGGGGGATGTGCAAGATCAACCTGCTGGAAATTTTCACGGGATGCCTAGAAACCCTTTTGTGCGCAACATAGGGCAGTTTCCCCATCTCTAGGACCTCGTCTTGTGGGGAACAGAAGAGATAATCAGGGAAGTGTAAGAAACTATCAAGAACAAGATTTTGACTTTGATCAGGATGAAGATCAGTTTTCTGTTTGGCGTTCTGAGCCGGAAGTTCAGGTTGAGCATATGAAGTATCGGTTGTTGGAAGAACGTTTGAAGGCTGTGGAAGGGCAAGGAGTCCTTGGTATGGATGCTAATGATCTCGGGTTGGTGTCTGGGGTGAACGTTTCTCCAAAGTTCAAGCCTCCTGTATTTGAAAAGTACAACGAAACGTCATGTCCTGTTACTCATGCAACTGCTTATTTTTGAAAGATGTCGATGCATATTGAGGATCAGGGGCTATTGATTCACTTTTTCCAGGATATCCTATCTGGGGCATCCCTGGAGTGGTACATGAAGTTGGAAAAAACCCATATTTGTTGCTGGAATGATCTCGCTCGGGCTTTTGTCAAACATTATCAGTACAATGTGGATATGGCGCCTAATCACACTCAGTTACAGAATTTGTCACAGGGACCAAGAGAATCTTTCAAGGAATACGCTCAGAAGTGGCGTGAGTTGGCTGCAAGGGTTCAACCTCCACTCATGGAGAGAGAACTCATTGATATGTTTATGAGTACCCTGCAAGGGCCATTCTATGAGCACATGATAGGAAGTACTTCGGCAGGATTTGCACACTTGGTTATGGCTGGTGAAAGGATTGAGATAGGTTTGAAATTGGGGAAAATCCAGGCTGGAGGTTCTAGTAGCTCATCAGGAGGCAGTATGAAACCATTCAACACTTACCCCAAGAAAAGGGAAGGAGACGCAAAGTGCGGTTTACTCTCATAGAGGAAGAAGAGAGGATCGTCAGCACCAACAAGTCAATGTTGTTTCTATTCCTGTTAATGCTCCTCCGCAGCAGAGACCGAATACAGTGCCTCAACAACAAAGACAACAAGATGATCCCTGTCAGTATAATAATCAACAGCAGAGACAGTTGAGAAAATTCGATCCCTTGCCGGTATCTCTTACTGAAGCACTCCACCATTTGCTTGATTTAAAGTTGATCGGTTTGAGAAATATGCCACTACCACCCGCAAGACTTCCTCCTAACTATGATGCTAACGCAAGATGTGAATTCCATTCAGGTCGAGTTGGTCATTCTACTGACAATTGCTTTACGTTGAAGTGCAAGGTATAAGACTTGTTGGATGCTAAGGCAATTGAGTTTACTCCCGTGACTGGTCCGAATGTTACTCAGAACATAATGCCGAGGCATGGAGGGGTGTTTGAAATATGATTGATGATAATGGTGAAGTGTTGAATTTGATCATGGAAGGGGTGTTGTTAATTTAGACTGTAACACATTCTCCATCCACTTCCACCTCAAAGAAGTCAGAACTTTACCCCTTGACTGTCCTAGAATTCTCTAACCATTCGTAGCCAAAGTTGAAAGCTTCCAGCCTGTTGAGCACGTGAAGTTGTCCAGAACATCACCAGCGTTTAGAACCAGACTTCAGCTCACATATTATTCTCCAGCTGCAAGGTAAGTTTCTGCTGACTCTCATCATATTACTTAGGCATTGTCAGATTTGCATGTTCAAAAATACAATGTAAACATCATGATTCTGATGCTGTACATGTCATGAGGTTTCATGTATTTGCTTGCCCAGATAGAGAGAATTTCAGTCGAGAACTTCTTGAAGAAATTAGGACTCAAAATTAAGATTAGAAAATTCATGCTTGCTTCTGATTTATAGTTCTGATATCTCTTGTTTCTGAAACATTATGAAACCTGCCATAACTGGTATATGTGTATCTTCTGTTTTGTTGAGAAATGGCTAAGTTGCATATGTTCTGACTAGCATAGAGAGGGAGATGAAGTTCTGTCAGTGGCATCAGAACTTCTGAAATCTTCTTTGTTCCCAGTGAATCCAGAACTTTTGATTTTACCTATTTATGCTAATATGATTTCTATTTTTGCAGCACGCCATAGTCAAAACTTCTGATCTCTTTTAGTTCAACAATACGCTGATTCTATTTTCCTTTTTCCTTACCATTTTTACCATCACTTCTATTTTCACTAATCAAAAACACCAAAAACATTTTTACATTTTTTATGCTTTATTTTATTTCTTAAAACAAAAAGATCAAAAATATTTTCTTAATCAAAACTTATTTCTTTTCTTAAACAAAAAAAGCATTTCACATTTTTTTTGTACATCCTTTTCCATTCAATATGGTTGTAATAGTAACTTAGGATTTAACTTTATTTGTAATCCCCATTTGTAAATCTGTATACCCCATCCCCCTAATGATTGTAATAGCATAGAATCTTTATTTTTCCGCACTTTTATTGCCTTCATATATTGCTAGTAATTAGGGTATGTATGGCAAGACATGAAATCAACAAATAGCTAACCCTAATCAAGACTAAAAGGCATGAAAATTAAACACACTTGCACACAAGTACCCCTTGGGTTATTCCATTTGGTTGCCTTATAGAAAATGGCCATATTACACATGTAAGGTATCTTAGCAAAAACAAGTAAATACAAGATCATAGTCCCTCGATGGCCCTGTCTAAGTTGCCTTACAAATGATCTTAGTCCCTCAAAAATAATGCTAAGATACCTTGCAATATTTCTAATCATGGTTATACGATGACCCACGCCCGTCCCGTTTACATCCAAAGATAGGGTTACTTACCAAATTAATGGTAAGGTAACAATGTCAAAGGAAAAGGGAAATGAACATGAAAGACTTTTGAGTAGGTAGGATGCTCCTAATTACTTGCTCAATTTCAAAACATCCTTGCTATTTACAAAACAAACACCTACACTTTCAAAAACTCTTACAAACTTGAAAACATTTTCAAAAGATCAAACATCTTTATATACATTCTTACAAACGAGAATCATTACAAAGATTGCCTAGATAATGAACTTTTTATAAAATACTTTCAAAAACCACACAAAGCACAATTTCAAACAAAAGCAAGTGATCTAGCAAGTAACTAAGATCCCTTGGAAAACCATGGATGAAAAGGGTGCTAATACCTTCCCTTTTCATAATCTACCCCCCGAACTTAAGAAACAATCTCAAAGGTCTTTCCTGTGCTTTTTCACCTTTTCTTTTGGATAAAAGAAAAGTCGGTGGTGACTCTTGCTAACTGCAACATTTGCAATCAAATGCAAAACACATAAAGTCAGTTCTCCCACCGTATCACAGAACCGACGACTCTGCTGGGGAATTCTTTAAAAGTGGGGTTACCTTTAGGCTAGATCACATGTACTTGCTTACATTGTTTGATTGTTTGCTTTACATTATGGTTCTTTATTTGGGTTTGGATCCTCTACCCGGATTTGGGATACATTATAGGTAAGTAGAAATTGTAAGTCTCAGAGTGCCTAAGGGGGGGGGGGTGAATTAGGTCTTATAAAAATTTATTCAGTTTTATGAGAATGCTTGGTAGTAATTTTTGGTTAAGTGTTTGAAGGTTTTGATTATATCTTTATCTTTTCCTGATTATGGTGATGAAAGCGATAAATGCGGAAAAGTAAAGAACACGGTGATATATCCTGGTTCCCCTCACAATCCGAGAGTACTCCAGTCCCCTTTCCAACACGAAAGAGATTTCACTATAGTTAGAATGATTGTACAGCCTATGCTTACTATCTAACCTATAGGGTGATCAAATGTTCTTAACACCTTTAAGACCAAACAAACACTAATGTGAATGAAGAACAATCCTCTTCAAATCACAACACTTACTTCCAACAGTCCTGGATAGTAAGGGAATAATTTCTTTAAGTAATACAATGATTTATTTGAAGTAGATGGATAGCACTATCAATCTTCAATTGATCTTCTTCTTCAAGATAAAAACAATTCTCAAACAATGTATATAAATGTTCACAATGTATGTATGAAACTTGTAATGATTTAATGAAAGTGTATATGGCAAGTTTCACAAAATTATGAACACATGAAAGTATGAATTCAAATTTGAATGAATGAGAAAATTGTTTATTGAAGAAGGTTTTTTGTTAATTTGAAAATTGAAGCATTTTTTTTTGAAATAAGAAAATCTGCAACATTTTATAAAGTCATAAGAACCTCTTCATTCATGCCAATTCATATGAAAAGTTGCAATGCATTCATGAAAAGATACCACTTGAAAAATGTTTAAAAACCAAAAGAAAAGTTGCACTGGTTCGCTAGGAACCGGTTCTGACACTGACAGAACCCGGTTCTTAGTGAACGTTATAAGTCAGATTTCAAAAATATCACGCAGGAACCGGTTCCCCTATTGGTACAACCCGGTTCCTGGTACAAATTCCAGGGATATGTTTTTGAACAAGTTTTGGAACCCGGTTCCCTGTTAGGGAGGAACCGGTTCCTGAAAGTTAATTTTCAAAAATTCTTTTTGAAAAATATTTTAAACAAAGTTTTTCTTAAGTGAAAACATGTTGGATATGTATATGATTATGAATGCATATTTTTTTTGTGAACATCTATATTCAAGATTAAGAATTATTTATACCATTTGACATTTGATGATTCTTCAATAATTCTTCAATAATCTTCAAGACTTTTATATGATGTTGATAAGCTTTTTGCACATCCTTTGAATGTTGATGTCCATGTTGTCTTCATCAAAACACATGCTTTAAATATGACTTGAGAAGCTTGCAATTACAGAAATACATTGTGGAAAATGTGCGGGTATACCGACATGGTTTAAGCAATAGCTATGTTAGTGCGACATATTTGTGGGTATCGGTAGCCTTTGAGTTAATCAAAGAGAATACGGGGCCGCTGAGTGATGTCATAAAGCACTAATGAACTTCTAGAACCTTTACTTGACCAACATGGCCATTTAGGATGTAGTGAGATGGCCGGATTTGGTGTAGTCCAAAGTTGGTAGATAATCGATACTATGCTCATTGATGTTTGGTTTCTTGGGATATTTCGGTCACCATTAAAGAGGCTTGTGCTGAAACAATGACCAAGGAAAAAATCAGTGATATTGAGCTCCTTAGAACCCGATTACTATTGCTAGGACAGGTTGAGCCAACTAAACTTCAAGAGGGTACTTACCTATAAAACTCCATGCAAGCCTAAACCTAAGGAATTGTTTGCTTTATTTGTATATGCATACTTGTACATAACATCATGAACATCATAACATCATACACATTCACTAACCATTTCAAGGATCTTGGATTTATCTTTGTTTCTGTTTTGCAGGACATGAATTCTCTTCGTAGGAAAACTATTCAAGTCAACCTTGTAAGGATCCCTCCACAACTTAAGGAGCTAGCTTCAAGGATTCCTGAAAACTCTCCGTTCACCGAGAGACATGGTCGCCTACTCAACTTGGTCACCTCCAACACAAATGAGGACATGGTGAAAGTGCTCTTTCAGTTCTTTGATCCTTTACACCATTGCTTCACATTTCCTGACTATCAACTTGTGCCTACTTTGGAAGAATTCTCCCGACTCTTGAGGATTCCAATTCTCAATCAACTACCTTTCAACGGTACAGAAAGAGACCCAAATCCAGAAGACATTGCTCAAGCTCTACACTTGTACTCATCTGATATCACAACTCATTGGGAAACAAAGAATGGTGTCAAGGGTTTCTTGGCAAAGTTCTTGTTTGAGAAAACCCAAAACTGTTGGAATTCGTTGGATTTGCAAGCTTTTGAGGAATTTGTGGCTCTCCTTATCTATGGGATGGTTTTATTTCCAAATCCTGATCAACTCATAGACATAAACACCGTCAAAATCTTCATATCACGCAACCCGGTGCCTACTTTGCTAGGAGATATCCTACACTCTTTTCACACTCGCACAATGAGGAAAAGAGGTGCCCTTATGTTTTTCACTCCTATCTTGGCAAGATGGTTCATTTCGCATCTTCCCCAATCTGTATTAAAGAATGAGCAAGGTTCAAGGTGGTCGCAAAGGTTGATGACTCTCAAACATTCAGACATTTATTGGTGCTCCCGATCCATAGAGAATGTTAATATTGTCAACCGTTGTGGGGAATTTCCTAATGTCCCTTTACTTGGCATTAGGGGGGAATCACCTACAACCCCTGCTTAGCTTTAAGACAGTTTGGTTACGCCCGAAGGGATGGCCCGCACGAGATGCTAATTCAAGATTTGGTATTTGACTATGATAACGAAGATCAAGGTCTTCGCCAGATATTTATCCGAGCTTGGAGGATGTTAAACAAGGTAGATAGCAAGACACTAGGGCACAATAATTCCATCCCTCTCGAGCCTTACCTCAAATGGGTACGAACCTGTGCTCAGAGTCTTATGATGCCTTACCCCTTCATTCTCCCGGTAATCATTGAGCCTGTCATGAAAGGAGATGTTCCATACACTATCCTATATCCTGACATGCCCACCTCTCTTGAAGACCTACAAAGGGATTGGATACAACTCAAGGGGGAGCGAGATACTTTCGAAGCCCAATTCTATGTAAGCGAGAAGAAGGTCTTGGAACTCACTAGGCTATTTCATAAGGAGCAAACTCTGAATGATTACATTGCACCAAAGAGGATGCAGACTACCTTTTTATCTTAGAGTTTTTTGTATTATTTTAACCAAGAAGGCATTGATGTACTCAAAAGCTCTAATTTATTAATATAACGCGTGCTTCCTTTTTGTCTAAAACAAATTTAAATCTTAAAATCCTTGAAATTATTGCATACACATTTATCATTCATCATAACATAAGCATGTTTCTTGCAACAAGTCTCCTCATCTATCAACTATTTATTTCAGTAAGATGGATCTCGAGCAAACAGTGAAGGACCTCCAAGCTCAGAATGCCCAGTTTCAACAATTGTTCTTAACTCTGGCCAAAGGGCAAGAAGAGTTAAAGACTTTGCTGGCTGAGGAGAAGAAAAATAAGACAAAGAAGGTAACCAGAGTTCTAAACATGGGAAGAAGGTTTCATGGGCAGACAAGAAGGACCCTAGACTTTGCGACGACATCCGGTGAAAAAGACAATCAAGACGGGAAGGGCAAAGAAACAGTTGTCCCCTCGGAATCAGAAGAGGAAGAAGAAGACTATTATGAAGAACAATATCCTCCAACTGATGACAAGTATAAACATCTCGAAGAGCGGTTGAGTGCAATGGAAATCCAAAAAGTTCCTGGCTTGGACTTTGAGGAATTGGGTTTAGTGTCGGGGATCGTTATTCCTCCAAAATTCAAAGCACATGTGTTCACCAAATATGACGGAGTGTCATTCCCCAAAATGCATCTCCGGTCCTATGTGAGGAAAATCCAACCCCATACCGCTGACAAAGATTTATGGGTACATTTCTTCCAAGGCAGTCTGTTTGGAACTCAACTCCATTGGTTTTATCAGTTAGAAAGAGCCAATGTTCATAACTGGGAAGATCTTGCTGCAGCCTTTTATAAACAATACTATTGTACCCCAAAATTTTCCCTCTTATTTATCAAGATTTTCTCACAAGATCTCTTTGACTCAAGACTGGATTAGGGTTTGATCAGCTCAGGAAATCTCATCTTACACTAATGACCCAAAATTAGGGTTTGAGTCTGCACAAGGGTTTTTGAACTATAAATGCTTCATATGACCTTCAAACATCATTATGGACCCCTAAGATTACTCAATGCAAGTTTCAGGCCTTGAACCACATTTTGATCAGTCAATTGGACAATTGACCTAAAAATCAGCTGTATTGAGGAAAAAGTCAACAATGGCTAATTTATAGTCAAACTTCATAATTTTTGATCCACATCAACATTTTAGACTCATATGTATCATTTGGTCAAGTTTGGAACATAATTCCTCAAGAAATTTGATCAAATCATCAAAAGGGCAAAATGGTCAAAATTAGGGGTTTGACTGAGAAAGGACAATTTCTAATTTTTGACCTAGAAAATGACCAATTGATTTGATGCATTATTTCAAGGGTTCATTTTTATCATCTTGACCTAATTACATGGTTCAAAACATTGCAAATCCATTGGATAGAGAAATGAAATTTGCAGTCAACTGATCAAAATCAACTGTATACTGAAAAGTCAAACTTTGACTTTTTGGTCAAAATCAAGTGCCAAGGATCATAATTCATCAAAACATGTCAAAATGTGAAACTTGTTCATCAAGGAATCAAAGATTGAAGATTTGGTTTTAAAATTTGAAAATTTCTTAACTTAGAAATTTTTCTAAGTATAGAAAATTTCTTATTTTTTCTCAACTTTAAGCCATTTTTTCACCATGATACAAGATGATTCAAAGGAAATTCCCAACATGAAAGTTGTAGATCTCCATGAAATCTACAACTTTTCCTCACACATTTTTCCTTAAAGATGCTTGGATCTCAAGATATAATTTTGTGAATACATGCCCATGAACTAAAATAACTTAGTGAAATTTTGCCCTAATTTAGGAAGGTTTTCGACCCAACTTCATGGAAATTTTTCACCTAGTTCCAAGAGAAATATTGAAATGCATTTCAAAGATAAGTTATAGATCACATTGCAAGCTTTCCAAATTGTCCAAGAACTCCTTGAGATCATTTTTGAGTAGGGAGAATCGAAGAGATGAAATTGGCAATTTCTCACTTTGAATTCAAGCCATATCATGAAGAACAAAATTCAAATTTGTACCTATGCGGCCTAATCCATGATTTACAGGTCCCAAACTTGTTTATTACTCCATAATTTAATGCTTACTCAGTTGAAAAAGCTTTAATCCAAGCCCAAAAGTCTTTATCCAAGCTTTAATTCCATAAATGGCACAAAGTTGCCATTGCCATTTTGGAAAAGCTTCACTTTTGCAACTTTTCAACTCTTGAGCATTGGACCTGTCTTCTCTGCACACACAAGTCCTACAGACCTAAAGCAACTTGTATAGAACTTATACCAACTCCAAGCAGGCCAGTACAAGCATGTAAATACTTGTCCCTTCACTTTGCTTCAAAAGCAAGAAAGTGTGCAAAAAGCCTACAACTCAAAAATCTGTTGTAGAACTGACTTGAAACTTTTTTCATACTAATACACAAACATATCACAACTTAGAACACGATTGCAAAAGGCCTGAAATACTCCAAAACTCCCTCTCACCAAAAACCTGTCAAAAACTTACAGTTTAGGCATAAGCATAGCAATCCACAAATTGGCTCGTGCGTTTCAAGTTTCAATCATCCAAACACTTTACCTATCTCATATCTAAGTGATCCAGACCATCATCCCTGCACTGTAACTCCTCCTTCTTCATCTTCCTTTTCTGTTTTCTAAGCTTGCAGGTTGACTTGGATAGAGAGTTCCAGGCACTTCCAAAGCAAGGCAAGGATTGGAACACACTCAGGGAGGTTCAAGCAAGCTAAAGCAACCTTCAGGCCTTCGTAAATCTCACTCAAACTCCATTCATGATCTCAGCTGAAAGAGTTAAGAATCTCAACTTCTATATCTTCATACAGGCATCCATTGGCCACGATTTGTGAAAGAAAAATGTAGATATTATAGTGCTGAAGCCAACCATGTGCATAGATTTCATTTCTGATCATTATGTATAGAGAATTTTAGCATTCAAATTTCTGTAAAAATTAGGTTTAAAATTAGGGCTTTCAAAATTCGTTTTAATCTTTGATTGTTAGTTTCCATAAGTTACATGGTTGAAATCATGGGGATGAGTACTATCATTTTCATGTTGGAAGTTTTCATTTTCATGGAGAAATGAGAAAGATACAGGAGGTCTGGCCAGCTTGAGGAAGAAGACGAAGTACAGGGCAAAGGAAGTTGTTTATGTTATGTTTTTCTTATTTCATTTGAACTAACGGATGTATAGCCACCCCAGTGGCAAGGCAGCGTGCTGAGAATGCCAAGGTCATGTGTTCGAACCTTGGTGCCTGCCTTTTGCATATTTTCTCATTTTTTTGCTATTCTCTCACTTTTTTGCAGCGCTGGGCTTGGTCCTTTTGGGCTTACTTTTTTTTCTAATGCTTACATGCCATTTACTCAGGATACCCCCTGGCCCATACATTTTATTTATTTGTTTTATTTTTATTTTTTTTATTTTATTAAATATATAAAATCATGAAAAATATAAAATATGACAACTTTGCATTTTGTTTATTTTATTTTATTTTCACATAAAAAAATATTTTTATTAAACTATATATTAATTATTCCTTTCTTAAATAAATTTGTAAATATAACAGATTTAGTTTAACTATTTTATTCTTTTTTTTTTTAATTTTTGTAAATATTTATTTTGACATACAAAAACTAAATATTTTTTAGAAAATATTATTTATTATTTTTAATACAAAAAATACATAAAAATAATACATAAGAACTTTATTTTCTTTTAAATTAGAAATTAGGGTTAACTTTTGTTTTCAAGAATTAATTTCTTTTTCTTAAGTTATTAGGTTTAGTTCAAAATTTCTTTTTACATAAGAAGCAAAACAAAAATCCTTTTCTTGCATATACATTATATTTCATATTTAAATGTTGTATTTATTTATTCATATATTTGTACAAATTCGATTTGGTTGTAATAGCCTAATTTGATTTACATTATTGCAAATCCCCATTCATAATTTGTATTCCCCCCTCCCATAAAAATGTTGTAATAGCGTAGTAATCTTTAAGTTACGAAATTTACCGCTTTTATATACCATGCTAGTAATTAGGGTTTGAATGGCAAGATAAAAAACAAATCAAATAGAAAACCCCAAATCCAAGACAAAATTAAAGCATGAAAATAACACACTTGTACACAAGCACCCTTAGGGTTTCTCCACTTGGTTGCCTTATACAAAAATGGCCATATTACGCATGCGAAGTATCTTGGAAAAACAAACAAGTATAAGATCATAGTCCCTCAATGACGCTATTCAAAGTTGCCTTACAAAATGATCTTGGTCCCTCAAAATGCTAAGATACTTTGCAACATTGCTAATCATGGTTATACGATGACCCACGCCCGTCCCATTTACATCCAAAGATAGGGTTGCTTACCAAATCAATGGTACGACACCAATGTCAAAGGAATAGAAAATGCATAAGAAAGACATTTGAGTAGGTAGATTACTTCTAGTTACTTGCTCCATTTAAAAACAACTATCCTTTCTATTTTCAAAACAAACACAAACATTTCCAAACATCTTACAAACATTGAAAACATTTTCAAAAAGACAAACATCTTTGTATACATTCTTACGAACGAGAATCATTACAAAGATTTCCTAAACAATGGCCTCTTTTACAAAATACTTTCAAAACTACACCAAACACAGTTTCAA
Organism: Vicia faba; assembly: GCA_948472305.1. Lineage (NCBI taxonomy): Eukaryota > Viridiplantae > Streptophyta > Magnoliopsida > Fabales > Fabaceae > Vicia > Vicia faba. The sequence goes on along the minus strand of OX451739.1, from coordinate 1,144,652,427 downwards.
ACAACAAAAGCAATTGATCTATCAAGTAACTAAGATCCCATGGAAAACTATGGATGACAAGGGTGCTACTACCTTCCCTTTTCATAACCTACCCCCCGAACTCAAGAAACAATCTCAAAGGTCTTTCCTATGCTTTTTCACCTTTCCTTTTGGATAAAAGAAAAGTCGGTGGCGACTCTTGCTAAACCACAACATTTGCGATAAAATGCAAAACTCTCAAGTCAGTTCTCCCACCATATCACAGAACTGGCGACTCTACTGGGGATTATCTTATAAAAGTGGGTTACTTTAGGGCTAAGATCACACTTATTTACTTACATTGTTTGACTTGTTTGCTTTATATTATGGTTCTTTGTTTGGGTTTGAAATCCTCTACCTGGATTTGGGATACATTATAGGTAAATAGAAATACGTTATAGAAACTGTGCGGGGTATACCGACATGGTCTGAGCAATAGCTATGCTAGTGCAACATATTTGTGGGTACCAGTAGCCTTTGAGTTAATAAAAGAGAATACAGGGCCACTGAGTGATGCCATGAAGCACTAATGAACTTCTAGAACCCTTTACTTGACCAACTTGTCCTTTAGGATGTAGTGAGATGACCAGCTTTGGTGCAGTCCGAAGTTGGTAGATACTCGATACTACACTCATTGAGGGTTGGCTTCTTGGGATATTTCGGTTGCCATTAAAGAGGCTTGAGCTGAAACAATGACCAAGGATACAATCCAGTGATATTGAGCTCCTTAGAACCCGGTTACTATTACTAGGACAGGTTTAAGCCAACTAAACTTCAAGAGGGTACTTACCTATAAAACCCCATGCAAGCCTAAACTAAGAACTTGTTTGTTTTTCTTGTATATGAATACTTGTACATAACATCATGGACATCATGAGCATCATATGCATCCACTAACCATTTCAAGGATTTTTGAGATTCATCTTAGTTCTTGTTTTGTAGGATATGGATTCACTTCGCAGGAAAACTATCCAAGTAAACCTTGTAAGAATCCCTCCACAACTCAAGGAGCTAGCTTAAAGGATCCCTGAGAACTCTCCATTCACCGAGAGGCATGGTCGTCTACTCAACTTGGTCACCTCCAACACAGATGAGGATATGATGAAGGTGCTCTTCCAGTTCTTTGATCCTTTACACCATTGCTTCACATTTCCCGACTATCAGCTTGTGCCAACTTTGGAAGAATTCTCTCAACTCTTGAGGATTCCTATTCTCAATCAACTATCTTTCAACGGTACGGAAAGAGACCCAAAGCCAGAAGAGATTGCTCAAGCTCTGCACTTGCACTCATCTAATGTCACAACTCATTGGGAAACTAGAAGTGGTGTCAAAGGCTTTTTAGAAAAGTTTCTGTTTGAGAAAGCCCAAAGTTGTTGGAATTCCTTAGACTTGCAAGATTTTGAGGAAATTGTGGCTCTTCTTATCTATGGGATGGTCTTGTTCCCCAATCCTGACCAACTCATAGATGTGAGTGCCGTCAAAATCTTCATGTCACGCAATCCGGTGCCTATATTGCTAGGGGATATCCTACACTCTTTTCACACTCGCACAATGAGGAAAAGAGGTGTCCTTATGTGTTGTAGTCCTCTCCTAGAAAGATGGTTTATTTCTCATCTTCCCCAATCAGTCTTAAAGAATGAGCAAGGATTAAGGTGGTCACAAAGGTTAATGACACTAAAAAATTCAGATATTCATTGGTGCTCCCGATCCAAAAAGAACGTTATCATTGTTGACCGTTGTTGGGAATTCCCTAATGTCCCTCTACTTGGAATTAGGGGAGGCATTACCTACAACCCATGCTTTTCTCTAAGACAGTTTGGTTATGCCCGAAGGGATGGCCCACATGAGATGTTGATTCAAGGCTTGGTATTCGACTACGACCACGACGATCAAGGTCTTCGCCAGAGATCCATTCGAGCATGGAGGATGATAAACAAGGTGGATAGCAAGACTTTGGGACACAAGAATTCCATCCCTCTTGAGCCTTAACTCAGGTGGGTACGAACCTGCGCTCAAAGTCTTATGATGCCTTATCCTTCTATTCTCCCGGTGATCATTGAGCCTGTTAAGGAAGGAGAAGTTCCATACAATATCATACATCCCGACATGCCCACATCTCTTGAAGACCTACAAAGGGATTAGATACAACTCAAAGGAGAGCGAGATACTTTCGAAGCCCAATTCTGCGCAAGCGAGAAAAAGGTTTTGGAACTCACTAGGCTACTTCATGAGGAGCAGACTCTAAATGCCTACATAGCACCAAAGAGGATTCACACTACTTTTTTATCTTAGAGTTTTGTATTTCCCAAGGGGAATTGATGTACTCAAACTCTATGTTATTAATATAACGTGTGTTTCTTTTTGTCTAAAACGAACTTGAATCTTTAAAAATCCTTGAAAACATTACATATGCACATATCATTCATCATAACATAAACAGGTCTTTTGCAACGAGTTTCCTCATCTCTCTACTATTTATTTCAGTAAGATGGATCTCGAGCAGACAGTCAAAGATCTTCAAGTTCAAAAAATGCAGTTTCAATAGTTACTCATAACCCTAGCCAAAAGACAAGAGGAGTTGAAGACTCTGTTAGCTGAAGAAAGAAAGAAGAAAACAAAGAAGGTCACTGGGGTTTTGAACATGGGGAGAGGGTAGAAGTTGGGATAAAGAGTGGAAAGATTCATAAAGATACATCCTCTACTGCTATGGGGAAGCCATTTGTCGAAAAGAAATAAGTGGTTGCCGTTTATCCTCAGAGAAATCAAGGTAGGGCCGAACGCCGTCCAATGTTGGGGGCTGTTATGATTCCTAAACCCACGCCTGATCAACAAAGAAACAACCAGCCAAGAATGGAAATACCAGTCAGACAATTCACTAGAATTAACATGACCTTATCTCAAGTATTGCCACACTTGTTAAGATCCAACGTAGTGACCTTGAAGGAAGCTCCAAAGAACACTAACACAAAATCTCCTAACTATCATCCTAATGCTCGATGTGAATACCACTCCGAGAGTCCCGACCATGACACTAATAACTGTTGGGCTCTAAATAACAAAATACAAGACGTCATTAAAGCCAAAGAGATTGAATTCGATGCGCCCGAAAAGACGAATGTCATTTCTGCCCATATGCCCAAACATGGCCATAATACCAATGCCATTGAAGAGGATATGTTTGTTACTTCAGTTGATGAGCTTAGTACCCCACTCCTGACTATTAAAGTAAACTTGTTGAATGTCGGTGTTTTCCCGGGCTGTGATGAAGGCTGTCATTTCTGTTTGTCCTTACCAACCAGCTGTCCTTTGTTGAAAGCAGGCATTCAATGCCTAATAGATAACAAAGACATTTTGTTTGAAAAGACTTCTGTTCCTTTTAAAGATGTTTCTATCATTACCATTTCCGTTAATTCTTCCAGGGTCTCCACCAAAATAACCGTTAGTATTACATCAGTTCCAAAAGCAACTCCTTTAATAATTACAATGCATGGACCATTCCCGTATTCGTCAGACAAAACCATACCATGGAATTATGGAGGGGATGTCTACTACCACGGTGTCAAGCAAGATTGTCCAGCTGCCGAAGATTCAAGTTCTAAGAAAGTTAACTCCAATATCAGTAATATTGTGGGGACTAGCAAGATTACCCGAAGCAAAAGGATATTCTCTCCAGAAATTGCTCCCCCAAAAGCAGTTTCTGGACCCATAATCATTCCTGTTGTTGTTTCTCCTCCAAAGGCTATTCCCAGTCCTACAATCATCTCCACCAATATTCCAAATGACAAAGCTGATACAACCCCTGTTATTACTCCTACTGATATTCCTGCTGCCGGGTCAACCAAGCCCCGAGGTAAAAGTATTCTGATTGAGCCTGTCCTAACAAAGGCACAATCATTGGCTATCCCTGAGACCTCCCGGAAAGAGATGGAGGAAATTCTGAAGATCATAAAAAGAAGCAACTACGATGTAGTTGAAAAATTAGGGAAAACTCCATCTAAAATTTCCATGTTGGATTTACTACTATGTTCCGAGGCGTCTAGCTTATGATAGTGGTGCCCCTTGACCTATCCAAGCTACAAAGTCTTTTCCTATAAATTAGACTTTATTGGAAACTGAAAAGAGGTCGAAAAAGCCTTGAACCCCTGCTAAAATTCCAAGAATCCAAAACTGCAAACACAACATACAAAACATGTTAACTTTTGATTTCTTGCATTCAAACTCCATTTTTTCTCAAGTGTTTCTTAACCAAAACCATCCATAAGTTTCTGATTCACATATTAGAATCTATCCTAACTTTTGTGTTCAGACTGTAACACATTAGCCATCCACTTCCACCTCAAAGAAGTCAGAACTTTACCCCTTGACTGTCCCAAAATTCTCTAACCATTCATAGCCGAAGTTGAAAGCTTCCAGCCTGCTGAGCACGTGAAGAAGTTGTTTAGAACATCACCAGCGTTTAGAACCAGACTTTAGCTCACATATTATTCTCCAGCTGCAAGGTAAGTTTCTGCTGACTCTCATCATATTACTTAGGCATTGTCAGATTTGCATGTTCAAAAATACAATGTAAACATCATGATTTTGATGCTGTACATGTCATGAGGTTTCATGTATTTTCCTGCCCATATAGAGAGAATTTCAGTCCAGAACTTCTTGAAGAAATTAGGACTCAGAATTAAGATTAGAAAATTCATGCTTGCTTCTGATTTATAGTTCTAATATCTCTTGTTTCTGAAACATTATGAAACCTTCCATAACTGTTATATGCATATCTTCTGTTTTGTTGAGAAATGGCTAAGTTGTAGATGTCCTGACTAGCATAGAGAGGGAGATGAAGTTCTGTCAATGGCATCAGAACTTTTGAAATCTTCTTTGTTCCCCGTGGATCCAGAACTTCTGATTTTACCTATTTCTGCTAACATGATTTCTCTTTTTGCAGCACACCAGAGTCAAAACTTCTGATCTCTTTAAGTTCAGCAATGCGCTGATTCTATTTTCCTTTTTCCTTACCATTTTGCCATCACTTCTATTTTCACTAATCAAAAACACCAAAAACATTTTTACATTTTTTATGATTTATTTTATTTCTTAAAATAAAAAGATCAAAAATATTTTCTTAATCAAAACTTATTTCTTTTCTTAAACAAAATAAGCATTTCACATTTTTTTTGTACATCCTTATCCATTCAATATGGTTGTAATAGTAACTTAGGATTTAATTTTATTTGTAATCCCCGTTTGTAAATCTTTATACCCCATCCCCCTAATGATTGTAATAGCGTAGAATCTTTATTTTTCCGCACTTTTATTGCCTTTGTATATTGCTAGTAATTAGGGTATGTATGGAAAGACATGAAATAAACAAATAGCTAACCCTAATCAATACTAAAAGGCATGAAAATTAAACACACTTGCACACAAGTACCCCTAGGGTTATTCCATTTGGTTGCCTTATACAAAATGGCCATATTACACATGTAAGGTATCTTAGCAAAAATAAGTAAATACAAGATCATAGTCCCTCAATGACGCTATCTAAGTTGCCTTACAAATGATCTTAGTCCCTCAAAAAGAATGATAAGGTACCTTGATATATTGCTAATCATGGTTATACGATGACCCACGCCCGCCCCGTTTACATCCAAAGATAGGGTTACTTACCAAATCAATGGTAAGATAAAAATGTCAAAGGAAAAGGGAAATGAACATGAAAGACTTTTGAGTAGGTAGGATGCTCCTAATTACTTGCTAAATTTCAAAACATCCTTGCTATTTACAAAACAAACACCTACACTTTCAAAAACTCTTACAAACTTGAAATTGTTTTCAAAAGATCAAACATCTTTGTATACATTCTTACGAACGAGAATCATTACAAAGATTGCCTAGACAATGGCCTCTTTCTAAAATACTTTCAAAAACCACACTAAGCACAATTTCAAACAAAAGCAAGTGATCTAGCAAGTAATTAAGAGCCCATGGAAAACCATGGATGAAAAGGGTGCTAATACCTTCCCTTTTCATAATCTACCCCCCGAATTCAAGAAACAATCTCAAAGGTCTTTCCTGTGCTTTTTCACCTTTCCTTTTGGATAAAAGAAAAGTCGGTGGCGACTCTTGCTAACCGCAACATTTGCGATCAAACACAAAACACACCAAGTCAGTTCTCCCACCGTATCACACACATATTTGAGATGGATCACACAATACTTTCTTAAGTTATCCTTAAAATATTGTGATGTTTCCTTCTATACCAATGTTTAATAAACAAACGCCTCATCTCTTCTCTCATGTTTGAAGTTCATATACCCAAACTATTTGGCACTACACCTGACTAGATGGGAATTACTTTTCCCACCTACACTATATCACCTACCACGGTAAAATTTCATAAATACTCCTAAACTTTAGATTTTAAACTCCGGACACACCCGAAAATTAAAAAGATACTAAATAGAATATGTGAAAGCCAAAAAAAGCTCTGGAGAATGGACTCCAAGCTCACCCCTCACCACACCACACTCATTTCTCAGAGTCAGGCAAATTTAACTTAATTAATCAAGATTCCAGTATGTGAAAAATGCTAGAAATGAATTTTGCTCATGAGCTCTGTTTATCATTCTAAGTAAATTTGTGAAATGAAGAAGGAATAGGAAAAGGTATGACACGTTTGATTAATAACCTCACGCCATACCTTTTCCTATTCCTTCTTCATTTCACAAAGTTACTCAGAACGATAAACAAAGCTCGTGAGAAAAATCCATTTCTAGCATTTTCAAGACTTCTTGCTATTTCTATTGCATTGCATTCAAGTCGAAAACATCAATAAACCACTATTCCACTGCATTCAATCAAGGTTTCTCAGTTTTCATAATTTTAACACATTTTGATAAGTTTTTTTTCATCATTTTTTATTTATAATAAATGCATTAGCTAAATAGATTTGGTCTGATGCATGCATATAGTTTTTTCAAGTTTAAAGTGTAAGGGTTTTATTCGTTCGTGTTCAGCATGCTTCTGTTCAGAGGAAAAAAATATAGACCCTCTTGTTTAAACGGTGGTGCCAATTTATTTGATTCAGGAGGATCATCTTTTCGTAGCTCATGTGTCTCTAGCATCGTCCTCCCAGAGACATGAGTCCCTTATTGTCGCCCATGATGTCCCAAAAGCTCCAAAATCCCCAAAATTTCATGTTATTCTTGATGTTTTTCCAAGAGGTCCCTCATACCTGTCACGCCCTCTTTGTATCCAACCCATGCTGCTAGGCACGAATGGGATACAGAGGTAACATAAATCTTTAATATATATATATATATATATATATATATATATATATATATATATATATATATATATATATATATATATATATATATATATATATATATATATATATATATATAGGCAAAATACTCATTTTTGTCCCTTAATTATAGGTCATGGTTCACTTTGGTCCCTTATCTTTTTTTTTTGTGCCAAAATGGTCCCTTAAGTTTCAAAACGCAACCACGTTAGTCCTTCCGTTAATTGGCCTCCAACGTCCATTTATTTGCGTGAGGTGGCAGGTGAGCTGGCATATTTCTTAATCTTCTTTATATGTAGAATGCATATTTCACATTGATTCAAAATCTCCTTCACAAAATTTTCTTAACGTTCTCCTTCCCAAAATTTTATGTACTTTCTTCATCTTCGGCCCTTTCTCCATGAATACGAAGCATTCATCTTCCCCAACGAACCACTGTAAATCTAAAAGTGTTGGGTCATGTGTATACAGTAGCTCGCAGATTGCACCACTTTTCCGTTGTGAAGACAATGTTGTTCTTCATAGGGAAACCACTGAGAAGAATTATGGAAAGAAATTTTGGGGTTATCACAATTACAAGGTAAGCCCTAATTTTGGTTTGGTTATGTTAGAAGATCGTAAACAAAGTTTGATCAATTTGTGAAATTTGTAGGTCTCCTTACAAAGAGGATGTGGCTTCTTCCATTGGTTTCATGAGGAATTGGCAGAGGAATTGGCAGAAGACATAAACCAAGTATTAAGTAATAGATTGGAAAGCATAGCAAAGGATTTAGATCAAACTAAGAATCAGTACAAAAAATTGAGGGTTAGAAATGAAGAATTAGGGTATGCTGTGTTAGAACTTCAAATTCAACTCAATATGATGTTAAAGTGGAAAAACACATTGAAGATTCCTTGTTTTGTAATGTTATATGTATTTATCATTAAGCTGTATTAGAAGTAGAAGTACGTAGAAACTTTGTGTGTAATTTTATCAGTTCGAGAAATTTATGTGCAAGCTTATGTGTAATTTTAACACATGTTATCAGTTTAATAAGACTTATTTTGTTTGGCATATCATTAATCAAAGCATATCAGTTTGGTATATCGTTAATTGTAGCAACATAATTTTGGGCACATTTTATCAGTAAATGAACACATCAGATTACTTAAATTGAAAATACGTAGTTGGCATGTTACATAAGTATGTTACATATGTATGTTCTAAAATACTGACATGTTACATAGACTTGTTTCAAGAGTTTGGCAGAATGACTTCTTCCAAAAGGTTGACAGAATGACATGTTACATAAACATGTTCCAAAATACATAAACCCTAAAATTATAACTAGATGGTCCTCTTTGATGTGCTTCTCTTGGTTGGAGTAGATCGCCTGGTGGTAGGACCAATTGCATTCTTGGCTGATGAAAGTCTTGTTATTGGTCCTGGGGGTACAAAGGGCCTTCTCACACCTAGTTTTTGTAGCTTTCCAGTTCCTTTAGCTTTCTCCTTTGTGCCTTTCCCAAGTACTGCCTTCCCTTGTGAAGAATGAGTTGTAGTCATATAACCCTATGCAACTGATGCTTTTGTTGTTGCAACCTGAATTTCAGTGGTACCAACGTGCCTTGCATTGCCTTGCCTTGCAATGCCTTATGTTGCCTTCCCTTGCCTTGCCTTGCCTTGAGTTGCAGTGCCTTGTGTTGCCTTGCCTTGAGTTGCATTGCCTTGTGTTGCATTGCCTTGTGTTGCATTGCCTTGAGTTGTATTGCCTTGTGTTGCACTACCTTAAGTTGTGTTGACTTTCCCTGCATTTCCTGGAGCTGAAGTGGTTTGAGTTGCATTGCCTTGTGTAGCATTGTTTTGAGTTGCATTGCCTTGAGCTGCAGTGGTTTGAGATGCATTGCCTTACCTTGCATTGCCTTGAGTTGTAATGATTTAAGATGCATTGCTTTGCCTTGCATTTCCTTGAGCTACAGTGGTTTGAGATGAAATGCCTTGTGTTTTATTGACTTTGCAGGTTTTCTTGTTATATCCAGTTTTCTTGCACCTAGAACACTTTACAATAAAAACAGTTCTTCTCAATTTTCTGCAAGTGCCATCAATCTCCCCTTGCTCAAGGTTTCTCCTTTTCTTTGGTCTACCAGACATCTTTCTCCACATGCCTTACTTCAAACATATGCTCATCTGACATTCTGCATTTAACATTAATAATAACATTTAACAGTCCGCAATTAACAATTAACAGTCTGCAATTAACATTAACAATAACAGACCATACCTGACAAGCCATAATTTTGTGTAGGCACTTGTTATGTCCATCTTCTTTCTAATGTTGGGCAAAATATCATTACCAGATATTTCTTGGAACCTCATTTTGTTTTTTGCCCATCTCTCCATCATGTAAGTTCTGATCTCCTCAAGCATTGTTACAAGTGGTTTAGCCCTAGCTTCAACAATAACATTGTTAAATGCCTCTGACATATTGTTGAGCATAACATCACACTTGTTAGTAGTCCTAAAATATAATCTAGACCAATATCTTGGTGGAGTCTTCATTATATGGAGATATGCCTCTCCACTGATCATTCTCATTGCCCTCATCTCTCTTTCCTAAGCTTGTGAGTATGTAGATTTAGCAGCCTTCTAGATAAGTTCCTTGAATTTATTTCCAAGACACCTCTTCCTGAAATTGTTATATAGATGCCTAACACAAAAACGATGTTCAACATTGGGTAGAAACTCTTCCATTGCAGGTAAAAGTCCTTGTAAAACAGAATCATAACTAATAGTAAATTATCAAGAAAACAATCAGATAAATGTAAAGATTCAGTAAAGTATTTAGTGTACCTTCTGTTGGTCTGAAATGAAAGTGTATGAACAACATTCCTGTCAACTCCCCAGATCATCAATCAATAGCTTCAAAAACCATGTCTAACTATCTCTATTTTCACCTTCAACAACCGCAAGTTCTATTGGAAGTATTTGCTAATTAGGATCCCTTCCTATAGCTTCCAGAATTTTACCTCCACAAAGCCCCTTCAAAAAGCAACCATCCGATCCTATCACATGCCTACATAATTTGAATATTTCCTTGCATCTTTAATAGCATATGTAAAGCCTTTTAAAAAAGGGTCTCCGATCATCAACACCTTCTAGAGTAGGTTTAACATTCATCTTAACTGTTGACCCTGGATTGGCTCTTAGTATTTCATGACAATAGTCATATATCCTAGTGTAATCACCCAAAAAGGAACCATTAACCCTATTCCTTGCAGCCACTCTGCTCTTATTACTTTAGTCTTGTTTACACCTACATTCCACTTCCTCAATGCCTTTTCTTTAATATCCCGGACCATCAACCTAAGGTTGTTTTTCAATGCATTCTGAATCCTCTTGCTCAACCACTTTGTGCTTAACATCCACACATTATACTTCTTGCTGCAGTTATGATTGTCAATTAATTTCCTTATTTGCTAGGTTTCCTTATTTAATAACTTGGAAAAATAAACCTCCCACTCACAACCTTCCTTACATCTCACCCTCACCCTTTTCTTATCGTTTTTTATGATCTTGAGGGCTCTTCCATTTTGAACAACATATGAGGCAACTGCTTCCTTAATGTCATTTGTAACGCCCATAATTTAATTAATTATTTAATTAAATTATTTTTGGAATACTTGTGAAGTTGTATTATAATTAATTGGATTTATTTTATTAAGTGGAGAAATAATATTAGAGATATGATATTATGTGGTGAAATAATATTAGAAGTATAATATTATTTGATGTGGGCTTGTTTTTGAAGGAATAGAAGTAATAATGGGGTGTATTGGTTTTAAGCCCATTAAGGAATAAATAATAATAGGGTTATTTTATTGTTGTTGGAATAGAATAGAAAGAAAGAAGCAATAGAAGAATAAGGATTAAGAAGGAGAACGTGCAAGCTGCTAGAGAAAGTGGAAAACGGCAAGCACGATAATTCAACCTGAAAATTGTAGAGCGACCTTCAATCCAAGGTAAGGGTGGGGTTTTGACTCTATAATTGGGTTTATGATAATTGGTATGTGGGGTTAGAGGTGATTGCTGTCTTGTTCTTGAATTGAATATACATGATTGTTGTATGATGAGAATTGATGAATTTTTGGTGAATATTGATGTCATGATGTTGTTTGATTGATGTAGAATTATAAGGTAATTGTGGGTTATGAATTGTCATAATTATGTTAAGTTTTAGGGCTATAGTTATGAATCCCATAGTGAGATACAGTGATGAAAACTGCAGAATTAGGCAAACTGATATCAGGCGCTACTGTTTTAGAACAATGAATTAAATTGGAGATAGAGTTAGTCGTACTGTTCTTAGTTAGGTTGATATCAGGATAAGAATTAAAATAGTAAGATTGGTAAAAAGTAGCAGTTCTCATGTTAGAAGTTGTGCTGTCAAAAGTTGTGCCATCAGAAATTATGCTGTCAGAAGTTGTGCTGTCAGAAGTTGTGTTGTCAGAAGTTGTGCTGTCAGAAGTTGTGCTGTCAGAAGTTTATGCGGTCATAAGTTGTGCTGTCAAAAGTTGTGCTGTCAGAAGTTGTGCTGTCAGAAGTTATGCTGTCAGAAGTTGTATCAGTCAGAAGTTGTGTTGGTCAGAAGTTGTGTTGGTTAGAAGTTGTGCTGTCAGAAGTTGTGTTGTCAGAAGTTGTGTTATTAGAAGCTGTGTTATTAGAAGTTGTGTTGGTTAGAGGTTGTGATGTTAGAGGTTGTGCTGGCCAGAAGTTGTGTTGGCCTTTGCGTTGTTTTTGTACAGAATGAGGAAGGTTAGATGCTTAGTGGCTACTGTTTAAACTATAACAGTAGGATAATGACGGTAATGACGTTAGAGTTACAGAATAGCAGTATTGACTTACTGTGGACTTAATGTACATCTGAGGTGTTAGTGAGAAGTTATTCATGCTGTTCTGTTGATGATTTATAATAAATAAATGATGTTTGATGATTTATAATAAATAAATGATGTTTGATGATTTATAATAAATAAATGATGTTTAATAAATTATTTTGATGATATGAGATGTTGATGACAAGACGTTGAGATGCATTTAAGATGCTGTTATTTTGAGATGTTAATTGAGATGTTTTGAGATGATTTAAGATGTTGTTAACTTGGGTGTTGTTATTACATTCATGGTTGTGTCACATACATTGCATTTTTGAGATGGAGCTTATGCTCGTTGAGATGGCCTGTATTGGTGAATTTTGAGATGAAGGCTTATGCCTTGTTGATGCCTCTATTAATTGGCAAATTTTTGAGATGGGAGTTCTGCTCCAATGGTACCACATGCATTTGCATAGTATTGAGTCGCATTAGGTGATTGCATAAAGCATTGTATTTTGATGTTGATGAATGTGTATATACGTTGTAATTATTGTTGATTATGAGATGAGAAGTGGTGATGCTATTGATTTAATTTAATATATTAATTATCATGCGCTTTATTATATTGTTAGATATCTCACCCCTTCTGTTTGAATGTTGCCCTTATGTTGGTAACGTGCAGGTAATCGAGAGTGAAGGCTGTATACCTTCAGTAGTTCGAGTCGGTGTCATTGCTTTGATATGTTACACTTGGGGGGATGAACGCTTGCTGCTTTGATTGTTGATTTTCTGTTGTTGAACTTTAAATTGACTATTATTAACTATGTGATGTTTTGAAGTTGCTGTTTTGTTGTTAGAGATGTTATTAAGAAATCCGCTGAGTAGATGTTGAGTTATTTAATTAAAGATGTTATGATGGTTCATCCAATGTTTTGAAAGTTTTATATATCCACGATGAAATGCAATGAATTTTTGATAGAAGAATTTGTGACGCCCCGATTTGTTTGCATGATTGAATTTTATAACTCTGATTTATTTACGTAATTGCTTGGGGTAGAATTGGGGTGTTGTGTGAATTTCCTGAAGTTTTCCCTGATGAGATTCCTGATGTACCTCCAGAGAGGGAAGTTGAATTTGCAATTGATCTTGTACCTGGTACCAGACCTGTGTCTATGGCACCATACATGATGTCTGCGTCTGAATTGTCAGAGTTAAAGAAGCAATTGGAAGAGTTACTTGAGAAGAAGTTTGTAAGACCAAGTGTATCGCCGTGGGGAGCTCTAGTGTTTATAGTGAAGAAGAAAGATGGAAGTATGAGGCTTTGTGTTGATTTTAGGCAGCTAAATAAAGTAACAATTAAGAACAAGTATCCGCTTCCAAGAATAGATGACTTGATGGACCAATTGGTGGATGCCCGTGTGTTTAGTAAGATTGATTTGAGGTCGGGTTACCATCAGATTAAAGTGAAGGATGAAGATATTCAGAAGACGACTTTCATAATGTGTTATGGACATTACGAGTATCCGGTGATGCCTTTTGGTATTACTAATGTTCCGGGAGTATTCATGGAATATATGAATCGTATCTTTCACACTTATTTGGATCGGTTTGTAGTGGTGTTCATTGATGATATTTTGATTTACTCTAAGTCAAAAGAAGAGCATGCTGAACATTTAAGAGTAGTATTGTAAGTTTTGAAAGATAAGAAGTTGTATGCAAAGCTGTCCAAGTGTGAATTTTGGTTGAAAGAGGTTAGTTTTCTTGGTCATGTGATTTCAGGTAGTGGCATTTTTGTAGATCCATCGAAGGTTGATGCTGTGTTGCAATGGGAAACTCCGAGGTCAGCTACTGAGATTAGAAGCTTCTTGGGATTAGCTGGTTATTATAAAAGGTTTATCGAAGGGTTTTCTAAGTTATCACTCTCGTTGACTAAGTTGACTTGTAAAGGTAGAGCTTTTGTGTGGGATGTTCAGTGCGAAGAAAGTTTTACGGAATTAAAGAAGAGGTTGACGTTGGCTCCGATTTTGACGTTTCCTAATCCAGGAGAGCCTTTTGTGGTGTATTGTGATGCTTCTAAGATGGGTTTAGGAGGTGTGCTTATGCAGAATGGTAAGGTAGTTTCTTATGCGTCAAGGCAGTTAAGGACTCATGAGAAGAACTATCCTACGCATGATTTAGAGCTTTCTGCAGTTGTTTTTGCATTGAAGATTTGGAGGCATTATCTTTATGGTTCTAGATTTGAAGTGTTTAGTGACCATAAGAGCTTAAAGTATTTATTCGATCAGAAAGAGTTGAACATGAGGCAACGAAGATGGTTGGAATTGTTAAAGGATTATGATCTCGATTTGAATTATCATCCAGGAAAAGAAAATGTGGTAGCTGATGCATTGAGTCGAAAGACTTTACATATGTCAGCAATGATGATTAAAGAGTTGGAATTGATTGAGCAGTTCAGAGATATGAGCTTAGTTTGCGAGGTTACTTCACAGAGTGTTATATTGGGTATGTTGAAGATTAACAATGAATTTTTAGACAGTATCAAAGAAGCTCAGAAGTTGGATGTGAAACTGGTAGATTTGATAGTGGGGATTGACCAGTCTGAGAATAATGATTTTAAGCTAGATGCGCAAGGTGTGTTGAGATTTCATAACCGGATTTGTATTCCTGATGATGCTGAGATGAAGAAAGTGATACTTGAAGAGAGCCATAGAAGTAAGCTGAGTATTCATCCAGGAGCTACAAAGATGTATCAAGATTTGAAAGGTTTGTTTTGGTGGCCTGGGATGAAGAGTGATGTGGCTCGGTTTGTGTATGTATGTTTGACTTGTCAGAAGTCGAAAGTTGAACATCAGAAGCCTGCAGGATTGATGCAACCGTTGGAAGTTCCAGAATGGAAATGGGATAGAATTTCAATGGACTTTGTGACAGGGTTACCTAATACTTTAAGAGGACATGATTCAATTTGGGTGATTATTGATAGGCTTATGAAGTCAGCTCATTTTATTCCTATTAACATCAGTTTTCCAGTGTCGAAGTTGGCTGAGATTTATATTAGTGTGATTGTGAAGTTGCATGGTGTTCCTTTGTGCATTGTGTCAGATAGAGATCCAAGATTTACTTCTGATTTTTGGAAGAGTTTGCAAGAAGCGTTGGGTTCTAAGTTGAGGTTGAGTTCAGCGTATCATCCTCAGACAGATGGTCAGACTGAATGGACTATTCAATCGTTGAAAGATTTGCCGAGGGCATGTGTTCTTGAGCAGGGAGGTTCGTGGGATACTTATCTTCCGTTGATAGAGTTCACGTATAATAACAGCTACCATTCTAGTATTGGGATGGCACCTTTTGAAGCGTTGTATGGTCGGAGATGTAGAACTCCGTTATGTTGGCATGAATCTGGTGAAAGTGTAGTACTTGGACCTAAACTTGTTCGTGAGACTACTGATAAGGTGAAGTTGATTCGAGAAAATATGAAAGCTTCACAAAGTAGACAAAAGAGTTATCATGACAAGCGAAGGAAAGATTTAGAATTCCAAGCTGGTGATCATGTGTTTTTGAGAGTTACACCTGTGACTGGTGTTGGACGAGCATTGAAGTCTAAGAAGCTCACTTCTCGTTTTATTGGACCGTATCATATTTCAGAGAGAGTGGGGAATGTTGCTTATAGAGTGGCTTTACCGCCTAATCTTTCGAATTTGCATGATGTGTTTCATGTGTCGTAACTTCGGAAGTATATTTCAGATCCATCTCATGTGATTCATATGGATGATGTGCAAGTACGGGATAATCTTACGGTGGAGACGATGCCTGTACGGATTGCGGATCGTGAAATGAAGACTCTGAGGGGCAGAGAGATTGCTTAGGTTAAAGTGGTTTGGCTAGGAGCTGCTGGTGAAAGCATGACTTGGGAGTTGGAGAGCAGGATGCGAGACTCCTACCCTGAGTTGTTTGATTGAGGTAAATTTTCGAGGACGAGAATATTCTAAGTGGGGGAGAGTTGTAACGCCCGTAATTTAATTAATTATTTAATTAAATTATTTTTGGAATATTTGTGAAGTTGTATTATAATTAATTGGATTTATTTTAATAAGTGGAGAAATAATATTAGAGATATAATATTATGTGGTGAAATAATATTAGAAGTATAACATTATTTGACGTGGGCTTGTTTTTGAAGGAATAGAAGTAATAAGGGGGTGTATTGGTTTTAAGCCCATTAAGGAATAAAGAATAATAGGGTTATTTTATTGTTGTTGGAATAGAATAGAAAGAAAGAAGCAGTAGAAGAATAAGGATTGAGAAGGAGAACGTTCAAGATGCTAGAGAAAGTGGAAAATGAAAAGCACGAGAATTCAATCGAAAAATTATAGAACGACCTTCAATCCAAGGTAAGGGTGGGGTTCTGACTCTATAATTGGGTTTATGATAATTGGTATGTGGGGTTAGAGGTGATTGCTGTCTTGTTCTTGAATTGAAAATACATGATTGTTGTATGATGAGAATTGATGAATTTTAGATGAATATTGATGTCATGATGTTGTTTGATTAATGTAGAATTATAAGGTAATTGTGGGTGATGAATTCTCATGATTATGTTAAGTTTTAGGGCTATAGTTATGAATCCCGTACTGAGATGCAGTGATGAAAAACACAGAATTAGGCAAACTGATATCAGGGGCTACTGTTTTAGAACAATGAATTAAATTGGAGATAGAGTTAGTCGTACTGTTCTTAGTTAGGTTGATATCAGGATAAGAATTCAAATAGTAGGATTGGTAAAAAGTAGCAGTTTTGATGTTAGAAGTTGGCTGTCAGAAGTTGTGCTGTTAGAAGTTGTGCTGTTAGAAGTTGTGCTGTCAGAAGTTGTGTTGTCAGAAGTTATGCTGTCAGAAGCTGTATTGTCAGAAGTTGTGTTGTCAGAAGTTGTGCTGTCAGAAGTTGTGCTGTCAAAAGTTGTGCTGTCAGAAGTTGTGTTGTCAGAAGTTATGCTGTCAGAAGTTGTGCTGTCAAAAGTTGTGCTGTCAGAAGTTGTGTTGTCAGAAGTTATGCTGTCAGAAGTTGTGCTGTCAGAAGTTGTGCTGTCAGAAGTTGTGTCCGTCAGAAGTTGTGTTGTCAGAAGTTGTGTTGTTCAAAAGTTGTGTTGGTTAGAAGTTATGCTGTCAGAAGTTGTGTTGTCAGAAGTTGTGTTATTAGAAGCTGTGTTATTAGAAGTTGTGTTGGTTAGAGGTTGTGATGTTAGAGGTTGTACTGGCCAGAAGTTGTGTTGGCCTTTGCGTTGTTTTTGTATAGAATAAGGAAGGTTAGATGCTTAGAGGCTTCTGTTTGAACTATAACAGTAGGATAGTAACGATAATGACGTTAGAGTTACAGAATAGCAGTATTGACTTACTGTGGACTTAATGTACAACTGAGGTGTTAGTTAGAAGTTATTCATGCTGTTCTGTTGATGATTTATAATAAATAAATGATGTTTGATAATTTATAATAAATAAATGACGTTTGATGATTTATAATAAATAAATGATGTTTAATAAATTATTTTGATGATATGAGATGTTGATGACGAGAAGTTGAGATGCTGTTATTTTGAGATGCTTTTGAGATGTTAATTGAGATGTTTTGAGATGATTTGAGATGTTGTTAACTTGGGTGTTGTTATTATATACATGGTTGTGTCGCATACATTGCATTTTTGAGATGGAGCTTATGCTCGTTGAGATGGCCTGTATTGGCGAATTTTGAGATGAAGGCTTATGCCTTGTTGATGCCTCTATTAATTGGCAAATTTTTGAGATGGGAGTTCTGCTCCAATGGTACCACATGCATTTGCATAATATTGAGTCGCATTAGGTGATTGCATAAAGCAGTGTATTTTGATGTTGATGAATGTGTATATACGTTGTAATTATTGTTGATTATGAGATGAGAAGTGGTGATGCTATTGATTTAATTTAATATATTAATTATCATGCGCTTTACTATATTGTTAGATATCTCACCCCTTATGTTTGAATGTTGCCCTTATGTTGGTAACGTGAAGGTAATCGAGAGTGAAGGCTGTATACCTTCAATAGTTCGAGTCGGTGTCGTTGCTCTGATATGTAACACTCAGGGGGATGAACGCTTGCTGTTTTGATTGTTGATTTTCTGTTGTTGAACTTTAAATTGACTATTATTAACTATATGATGTTTCAAAGTTGTTGTTTTGTTGTTAGAGATGTTATTAAGAATTCTGCTGCGTAGATGTTGAGTTATTTAATTAAAGATGTTATGATGGTTCATTCGATGTTTTGAAAGTGTTATATATCCACGATGAAATGCAATGAATTTTTGATAGAAGAATTTGTGACGCCCTGATTCATTTGCATGATTGAATTTTATAACTCTGATTTATTTACGTAATTGCTTGGGGGTAGAATTGGGGTGTTACATCATCCTTTGAAGTAAAATATAGTCCCGATTCCCATTTGTAATTGGCCATATCTTTTATCTCTTTGAAAATTGGGTATTTATTCCTTTTAATCCCACTATTGTCATCATTGTCACAACCACTTTGAAGATCCTCACTGTCATTGTCACTCCCCTTATATTCCTTTGTATCTTTGGTGCACTTTCCTTTTCCTTTTCCTTTTGATATTTCATTACTGTCATACAAAGTCAGGTCTACAATTTCCTTTTCATCAATATCCTTTTTGTACCCCAAAATTTGCCCTCTCATATCACCTAACATATGCTCATTGAAGCCCTCAATCTTCTCAAGGATGCCCAAGAGTTGACCAGACAAACTCTCTCCTAAAACAATGAATCTCCAATTAGGGTTTGCATTTTCATCAAGATGGGTTAGCTCCAAAGGCCTTAAATCTTTTCCATTGTCCTAATATGTTCTCAAGACCATCCATGTCAAGTTTCATGCCTTGCACAAGAAGTTTGCTCAGTCAACGACTCAGATGCCTGATAATCAACTGTGCTAGGTCAAAAGTCAAATGTGGCCCACATATAGTCAAACTTCAAGATTTTTGGTCAACATAAACATTTTGAAGTAACATCCATCATTTTATCAAGTGTTGATCATGATTCCTCAAGGAATGCCCCAAATTCATCAAAACTCAAAAGTTTCTAAATTAGGGTTTCTATAGGAAAAGTCAACCAAACTTTGACCAGGCATAACTTTCTCACACTTTATCATAAATTTACCATACAAGGCTCATTTTGAAGAGGATTCAATTCTCTATAACTCATCTTCATCCCTCAAGTTCAAGAAGTGTACTCATGAAAAGATATAAATTCAGACATATAGGTCCTTTTCAAAAGTCAACAAAAACACCTTTTGGGTCAAAGCATCTTACATGAACATGGAAGATCCAATTGAGATGAAACCAAAAGGGTTGTTTAGGGCACATCCTAATATTTCCAAAAAGTCCAAGAACACCCTCTTAGGGTCAAAATCGAAGGAGATATACATTGTCAAATTTGGCCATTTTTGGAAATTTGCACAAAGTCAACAATGCCCAAAATTGCATTTTTTTTCAAATGGACCCAACTTTTCAAGATTGAATCTCATTCCTAACATGGTCCATGACCCATAAACCATTAGATGCCTTACTTATTTATTTATTTATTTAATTTATTTTGATTTTATTTATTTAAAATTCAAATAAAATCAAAATAAATAAAATTAATGGGATGTGATTTGTTTGCATTGAATTAGAGATCATGCTTGCTATCACAAAGCCAAACAAAATCGTAAAAAATAAAAAACAAGAGGAAATCTAGTAGTTTGGAAAGTTTGGAAGCAATTTTCAAAAGTCATCAAATCTTGGATTTTTTCTAAACTTAGCACCCTAATTTGATTCACATACTTATACACAAGTATTCTCAATCCTAAGGACAAGAATTCAGACGCGCAACCTACCTCAAGGAGTCAAACAAAGTTCAAAATTTTCAAAGAAAAGTGCAGATCAGATCTTTCTCTACAGGCCAATTCAAGGAGTTTTGGAGCATCAGTGATCATCCACGAAGGTTCTTGAAGCTTTTCCAGTCGCTATCCAAGCTTGCAGCCTTAGGAATCTCCAGATACAGATCACGGTTTGCACCCTTGTAACTTAAAATCGTTTTCTTGGTTTTACATGTTTTAAATTAAATTTGATTGCATAAACGTGTTTATAATCATTCTTGGAATCTATTTGAAGGCCTATATTTGAGTTTTAGCGCAGGAATAGGCTTACACCATTGTTAGGGTTTGAAAGCTCAAAATTAGGGCTTCTTTTTCCAGGATAAATTGAGGGGGATTATGGGTACTACTGGACTCGGGACAAAATTCCTGATTGATTCCTAGCATTAATTTTGATTTATATTACTTGTATCATATTTTTGAATAATGCAGGGTTTTAGCTACGAACTAAATCCGTCACTACTACCTATAGTGACGGAAAACTGCTGTAGGTAAAAGTTCCCCACCTAAAACGACAAATTCATGAAGAAGGTGATGGCGTGGTGCTCACTGATTCGTCCATTCAAACCATTGGAGACCCACATCACGCGTGTTTTTGACATGTGTCCATAGATCTTTGTTTGCCTTACATTTATTTTGTGTTATTTTGTTAACAGTTGAAACACGTGGTTCAGTTGGCAAGGCATGGCATGATAAGGCTTTAGTCCAAAAGGGGCTGGGTTCGATCCAGCCCTTTTGCAAAATTAATTTTCACTAATTTGTATCTTACAGATCCAATGCTCCAGATCCCTGCGCGCTCCTCATGCACCTCTATCACCATACCACGAGATCTCATCATATCCAAATCTAACGTCCAGCAAAGGAAGTGCATGGTGAACCTCCTGAAGGCCAGCTACACTGAATCCCCACGTATGCAAATGGGCCTATTATTCTGGGCTTTACAAATTCAGCCATGCACCCCCAGTTTGCTTCTCATAACAGGCCCATATTCATAATTTTTGTTTTTTATTGTTTTGTTATTTCATTTTAGTTATTTATTTTATTGGTTTCAAAAAATCCTTTTTATTAAATCATAAAATCAAGAAAACCACAAAATATAAGAATTAGGTTTTTCCATTAAATTTAATTTTGTTAATTAAATAGATTAATTAAATTTAGGGTATGTTGGTTTATTTCTAATAATTAAAATTAATTAGACAAATTAGGTTTTATGCATAAATACTTTATTTTCTTAAATAAAAATACAAAAAATATTTTTTTTAACTAATTAGATTTCTTTTAGAATTTCAATTTTATTCCCCGTGTTTAATTCTCGCGCGCGAATTTTATTTTTTAATTCCAATTATTGTATTTGCTTCGGGTTTGTAATAACTTTTAATTAGGGTTTACCGCATATTATTTACTGTTTAATCCCCAATTTTTTGTTATGTAACCCCTCCCCAAGGCTTTGTAATAGCGTAGATTTACTTTTCCGCTTTTAATTTCCGCAATTACTAAATGCTAGATGATTGATAATAGGATTGAATGACAAGATTAAACGATTAGAAAAGTAGATAACCCTAAATGCGCAAGATAAAATTAACTGAAAAACAAACACTTGCACATGCTCACTCCTAGGGTATATCCCCACTTCGGTTGCCTTCGGTAAACGGTCATGAAGTATAGGGAGATTTAGTGATTGCCCTATAGTCCCAAAAGATAAAAAATGACCCGTTCGAATGTTTCCTTAAAAATATGTTTAGGACTCTAGGGTAATTACTAAGGTTTCCTAACCATTGCTTCAGTGACCGTAATTGTCCATTCGAATGTCCCTTTAACTCCAACGATGGGGCTACCTACTCCTTAATAGTAGGATAGCGCTGTCTAAAGGAAACGAGAAAATGAACAGTCTTTTTCGAGTAGGTAGAAACTCCTAAGTACTTTCTCAAAACAACAAACACTCTTTCACACAAATACTTTCAAAACAGTTTTCAAAAACAACTTCGTCACACTCTTGAGGACAGATACAAGGGTTACCACGAAGTTAAACAAAAACTTTTCAAAACACACACAAGAAATTTCAAAATGAGAAAGTACCTAAGAGCCCATGGAAAACCATGGATAGAAAGGGTGCCAACACCTTCCCTTTCTATAATCTACCCCCCGTACTCAGAAAACTCTCGAAAAAGGTTTTTCTGTTCTTTTTCCTTTTTCTTTGTTGGATGAAATAAAATTTGGTGGAGACTCTTGGTTACCGCATATTTGTGAACAAAAAATGAAAACCAGTATAATAGTCGATTCTGCCACCGTATCACAGAACTGGTGATGCTGCCGGGGATTAATATAAAGTGGGGTATACCTTAGGATCTAGGTCATTTTTAAAAATTGCTTTCTTGTGTGCTTTGTCTGCTTTATCCTTAAGGGTTTTGTTAGGGTATTATTGAAGATCCTACACCCAGATCTGGGGGGCACTTTTTAGGAAAACAGCAATAGATCGTGGAGACTGTACAACATAGACCGATAAGGTTTAAGCGATGGCTATGTTGGTGTGAAACTTTGGTTGGTACCGGTATCCTTCGTGTTGAAACAAAGAGAATACGGGGCCGCCGCATGGTGTCGTGAAGCACTAACGGACCTTAGAACCTTAGTTGAACAAACTTGGCCATTAGAAGGTAGTGAGATAGCCGGCATCGGTATAAAGCTGAGGATTGGTTGAAACTCGATGCTACAGTCATTGAGATCAAACTTTCGGGATATTTCGGCCGCAAGAAAAGATTGCCTGAGTTGAAACAATGCCCGATAAAGGATGATCAGTGATATTGAGAATCCTTAGAACCCAATTACTTTTCTAAGACAGGTTTGAAACCAACTAAACTTCAAGAGGGTACTTACCTTGAACCTCATGCAAGCCTTTGAACCTAAGGTCTATTGTGTACTTTGCTTGTGTGTGATTTACTCCGTTTGAATATAACATCATGCATCATAACATAGCATCCCTTCTCATTACACTAACCATTTCAAGGACCAAGGGAATTTATCTTTGTTCTGTTTTGAAGATCATGGCTTCCGCTCGTAGAAACACTATCCGAATCAGCTTTGTGAGAATACCTCTCCAACTCAAGGACCTAGTATCAAGGGTTCCTGAAACTTATTCGTTCACTAAGAGACATGGTCAACTTCTCAACCTGGTTACTTTGAGATTTGGTGAAAAGATGATGGGTATACTCTTTCAGTTCTTTGATCCCAAGCACCACTGCTTCACCTTTCCAGACTATCAGTTGGTGCCTACCATGGAAGAGTTCTCTCAAATATTGGGTGTACCTATTCTTGACCAGATGCCTTTCACAGGTTTAAAAGAATTTCCCAAGCCAGAGATCATTGCCTTAGCTTTGCATCTGAAATGGGCCGACGTGGCATCCAATTGGGAAACAAGAAGCGGAGTCAAGGGTCTTCTAGCCAAATTCTTAATAGAGAAGGCCTAACTGTTTTGGAATGATTTGGATTTTCAGGCTTTTGAGGAGGTCTTGGCCCTTCTAATTTATGGGTTAGTGCAGTTCCCTAATCCAGACTTGCTCATAGACGTGAATGCTATCAATATCTTCCTCTCTCAAAACCCTGTGCCTACTTTGCTCGGAGATATCTTGCATGCTCTCCACACTCGTACTATGAAGAGAAGAGGGATTCTAATGTGGTGCATGCCATTACTGTCGAGGTGGTTTATTTCTCACCTCCCTAAGTCAGTACTGAAGAATGAAGAAGATATGGGTTGGTCGCAAAGGATAATGTCACTTTCTCACGCGGATATGCTCTGGTATTCCCGATCTATGGGAGATATTTCTATTATTGACCATTGCGGGGAGTTACCTAATGTCCCACTACTTGGAATTAGAGGTGGCATAACTTACTATCCTTGTTTGGCTCTGCGATAGTTTGATTACGCTCGAAGTGATGGTCCTCATGAGATGCTTATCCATGGCATTGTGTTTAACTATGAGGATGATGTTCAAGGGTATCGCCAGGGGTTCATACGAGCTTGGGGCATGGTAAAAAGATCTGACGCCAAGACTTTGGGTCCGAAGAATTCCATTCCTATGGAACCTTATCTCCAATGGGTACGAGCTCGTGCTTAGAAACTGATGATTACGTACATAGCTGTCTTCCCATTGATTGTGAAGCCCATTACTGAAGGGGATATTCCCTACACGGTTCTTCATCCTGATATGCCCACTGATCTTGAAGAATTACAGAGGTCCTAGATTCAGTTGAAGAAGGAGCGGGATACTTATAGGGACCAGTTCTATGCCCAGGAGAAGAAAGTCTTAGAGCTCACAAAGCAGCTTCATGAGGAAAGAAGCCTTATTGTCTATCTCGGCACGAAGTGGAAGCATCCATGAGAAACTTGATTTTCTTTTAGTTTTTAGAATTTTCAATTGAAACGCCTAAAAGACAATTGTATTTTGAATTCTACTAATAAAATCTTTATTTCATTTTGGTTCGCAAATTTAAATTTCCCAAAGTCCTTGAAATCATTGCATACGCATATCATCCATGACATTGCATAAACAGGTGCCATAACAGGTTTATCATCTTCTTCGCTGTTTATTTCAGCAATAATGTCTTCTGAACAAAGCATCAAGGATCTCCAGGCATAAAATTCCCAATTTCAAAAAATGTTCATAGCCTTGGCTAAGGGGCAGGAAGATCTGAAGGCCCTTATTCTGAAAGAGAAAAAGAAGAAGAAGGCCGCTGGTGTCCTGAATCTGGGTAGAAGATTCAAAGGACCGTTGAAGCAACCAGTTGATCTGACCTCCTCATCCAAATAAGGGGAGAATCAAGAGAGAGAGAGAGAGAGACAAGGGAGGAGGACCCTAGCCCTGAAGTTTCTGATAATGACACAGATTACAATGATGAATAGTATCCTTCTGTTGAGGATAGATACAAACAATTAGAGGATCGTCAGAGCACAAAGATCCAAAGAATACCATGGCTGGATTTTGAAGAGCTGGGTTTGGTATCTAGGGTAGTAATCCCACAGAAGTTTAAGGCTCCAGTTTTTGCGAAGTATGATGGGGTGTCTTATCCCAAGCTTCATCTCCGTTCCTATGTGAGGAAGATTCAGCCTTACACTGGTGATATGAACTTATGGGTCCATTTCTTTCAGGACAGTCTATCCGGGACTCAGCTCGAGTGGTTCTATCAGCTGGAGGGAACCAATGTCCGCAACTGGGAAGATTTGGCTGTTGCTTTTTACAAGCAGTACCAATATAACGCTTACCTTGCTCCTACCCGTACTCATCTCCAGAGTATGTCCATGGGTGCAAGCGAAGGGTTTAAGGACTATGCGCAAAAATGGAGAGATTTGGCAGGGAGAGTCCAACCCCCTTTGTCTGATAAGGAGTTGGTCGACATGTTTCTTGGTACACTGTATGGTCCATTCTTCAATCACTTGATTGGTAGCTCCTCAGCTGGTTTCATCATGATGATATTGACTGGAGAAAGGATAGAAGCTGGGATCCAGAGTGGAAAGATCCAGAAAGACAACTATTCAAGTACAGTGAGGAAGCCATTCATGGGTAAGAACGAAGTCAGTGCCATTTATAACTCAAGAGGTCAGAGCAAAGATGAGCACCGTCCAACGGTAGGGGCTGTGATGATACCTAGGCATGCGGCTACTCAACAACAAAATAATCAGCAAAGGGTAGAAAGACCGCAAAGGCAGTTCACCCGGATTAATATGACGTTGACTGAGGTTTTACCCCATCTGTTAAGATCTAACTTGGCAACCTTAAAGGAGTCTCCCAAGATTCCTAACACCACATCTCCTCGGTACAATCCAAAGGCTCGATGTGCTTACCATTCTGATAGTCCAGACCACGATACAAATGACTGTTGGTTTTTGAGAAATAAGATACATGATCTAATTGAAGCCAAGGAGATTGAGTTTGATGCTCCGGAGAATCCTAATGTCATAACCGCTCCTATGCCCAAGCATAACTGTGGTGTTAATGCCGTTGATACTGATCTGTTTGTTACCTCTGTTGACAAGGTTTCCACTCCTCTCATGACTATCAAGAAGAATTTGTTGCTATCCGGTTTATTTCCGGGATGTGGTGAAGGTTGCCACATGTGTTCATCTATGTCCTCTGGTTGTTATTTGCTGAAAGCAGGTGTTCAATGCCCGATGGACAGCAAATAAATTTTGTTTGAAAAGACTTTGATTCTGACTGTTCCACATGAATATGTTGCTATCATAACCATTTCCGCCAATCCTTCCAAGGTCTCCTCTAAAAGAACAATTAGGATTACACCTGCTCCAAGAATTTCTTCGTTGATAATCACTTTTCCTGGTCCTGTACCATACTCCTCGGACAAAGCTGTCCCTTAGAACTATGGTGCCGACGTTTACTATCATGGTGTCAAACATGATTGAAGGCTGAAGAGACTGATCCCAATGTCAGTAACATTGTCGGGACCAACAAAGTTACTCGAAGTGGAAGGGTTTTCTCTCTTGAGATCTCCATGAAGACTGTCACTAAGCCTGTTGTTATTCCATCTGTTGTTCTTGCTAGTACTTCAGCTATTACTCCCATTCTTACTCCAGTTGTTACCCCTTCCAATGAGTCATCTGGGACCTGGGGCAAAGAAGCTATAAGTGAGCCTGCCCGGACGGAGGCACCTAGAAAAGTTGTTATGGAATCCTCTAAGCAAGAAATGGAGGAAATTTTGAAAATAATCAAGAAGAGCAACTACAATGTGGTCGAGCAGCTGGGGCAGACCCCTTCGAAGATATCAATGTTGTCTTTGTTGTTATGTTTCGAGGCCCATGTAAAGGCTTTGATTGCATTTCTCAAGACTGCGCATGTGCCGCAAGAAACCTCCGCCGACCAATTCAAGGACTGTGTGGCCAGTTTGACTGCTGACAATGGGTTGGGTTTTTCAGATGCCGATTTGACACCAAAGGGGAGAAAGCATAATGATGATCTGCATGTCTCAATCGAATGCAGGGGCACTACTATGGCTCATGTGCTGGTGGACACTGGATTGTCACTGAACGTTCTGCCTAAGAAGGCTCTTGATCGGCTAGATTATGAAGGCTTAACCTTAAAGCCTAGTAACATTGTGGTGAAGGCTTTTGACGGGTCAAAAAGAATGGTGCACGGGGAGGTGGACATCCCTGTCAAAGTGGGTTCCCAGACCTTTGAATCCACCTTCTACGTGATGGATATCAGGCCATCGTACTCTTGTTTGTTGGGTCGTCCTTGGATCCATGAACCTGGCACCGTTACTTCTACGCTGCACCAAATGTTGAAGTATCCAGTGAAATGGAAAATTGTCTTCGTGCATGGTGAAGAGGAATACATGGTAAGTCACCTGAACTCTTTCAGGTATGGGTAGATGGACAGGGAATTCATAGAGACTCCTTGTCAAAATTTTGAAGAGGTTCCCTAGATTATGGCATCAAACGAGGCCATCACTAGTGCGCCGAAGATCACCAAATCTCCTTTGAAGATGGCTTCTCTCAAGGACGCCAGAGCGGTAGTTAAGGAAGGTGGGTGTACCATTTGGGGACAACTCCCTGATTTTCCTCATAAAACTGACAAATTTGGTTTGGGATTTACTTCAAGAGCTCAAAGGCTGTTCGAAGCGCTCGGGATGGAGGACCTCCCCTATGCATCAGCAATCGCGGGGTCAACTCTATTGAAGACAATGATGAGGATTCTGATATTGATAGTTGGATCTACCCTACTACCAACGGTGGACCTAGTAACTGGACGACCAGAGATTTTGTGCCAATTTCTTTTGTTCAGCAGTAATTGTCTTACTTGTTTTTTGAATTTGTAATAAACAATATAAACTCTATGTCCTTGTGTCTTACCCGAGGCACAATGGTTTATTTGTGAGGGTTTTTATATGTCATTTTCATATGTCATTAATAAAACATTGGACGTTTCTTGCATACAAATTTTGCGCACTCTGTTTTTCTTTTCTTTTTTTTTCACTTTATAAATACAGCCATGCTCTTACACACACTCACATATTAAACTGCAGATCCATATTGTTGTACCCCAAAATTTTCCCTCCCATATTTCTCAAAATATTTCAAGAAAGATCCTCAAGTTGCTCAAGGAGGTCCAAAGGTTGACCAGACAAGCTCTCTCCTAAGGCAGTCTACCTCAAATTAGGGTTACATGTTGCATCAAGATACTGGAGTCCAAGGGATCCCTATTGTACCCCAAAATTTTCCCTCTCACTTATCAAGATTTTTCTCACAAAACTTCTTGGACTCAAGACAGGATTGGTTTGCTCAGCTCAAGACATCTCATCTTACACTGATACCCAAAATTAGGGTTTGAGTTTGCACAAGGATTTTTGGACCACCAATGCTTCATATGACTTTAAAACATCATGTTGGACCCCTAAGATTGCTCATGTTAAGTTTCAAGCCTTGAACCACATTTTTGATCAGTCAATTGGACAGTTGACCTAAAAATCAACTGTATTGGAGAAAAAGTACACCATGGCCAATTTACAGTCAAAATTCATAATTTTTGATCCACATCAACATTTTAGACTCCTATGTACCATTTGATCAAGTTTGGATCACAACTCCTCAATAAATTTGATCAAATCATCAAAAGGTCAAAATGGTCAAAATTAGGGTTTTGATTGAGAAGGGGCAATTTCTGATTTTAACCTAGCCAATGACCAATTGGGTTCAAACATGATTTAAAGGGTTAAATGGCATCATCTTGACCTAGTCACATGGTTCAAAAGATCTCAAGTTCATTGGATTGACAAATGAATTTTGCAGTCAACTGATCAAAAGTCAACTGTACACTAAAAAGTCAAACTTTGACTTTTTGGTCAAAATCAAGTGCCAAGGGTCATAATTCATCAAGATATGTCAAAATATGAAACTTTTTTACCAAGAAAACCAATTTTGAAAATTAGGGTTTTGAATTTGAAAAATTTCATAACTTAGAATTTTTCTAAGTATGGAAATTTTCTTATTTTTTCCCAACTTTTCACCACTTTTTCACCATAAGGAAATTTGATTCAAAGAAAACATCCAACATGAAAGTTGTAGTACTCCATGAAATATACAACTTTGATTCACAAACTTTTCCCAAAATATGCTTGGATCTCAAGTTATGAATTTGTGAACATAGGTCCATGAACATAGGCAGTTTTTTGACCCAACTTCATGGACATTTTTCACCTAGTTCCAAGAGGTATCTCAAAATGCATTTAAAATATGGAGTATAGAGCACATGACAATATTTTCAAAATATCCAAGAACTCTCCAAGATCATTTTTGGTTAGGGAGAATCGAAGAGGAGAAGTTGGCATTTTGTCACTTTTGTTCATGCCATTTTCACAAAGTATCAAGTTGCAAATCAGATCCATGATGGTTGTATATTGCTTTTCAGGTCCTAAAATCATTCTACACTCCATAATTAAATTCAAACTCATAGGTTAGATGATTTATCTTTGCTTTTGGAACTTTACAGAAGTTGTAATTCCATTTTATGCATAAAGTTCACATTGCCATTTTCATAAAGGTGAGCTTTTGCAATTTTGTCCATCTTGAGCCTTGGACCTGTCCCTTTGGTGCAAGCATTTCATACAGGTATCAAGCAATGTATACCAACTCTCTGAAGCTCACAAGCCAGCCAGTACAAGCATGTTTGCATTGGTCACTTCACTTTTCTTCAAATGCAAGAAAAGTTGCAAAAGAGGTCCGAACTTGTACAATTGCTAAGGATGGGACTTTGTATCATTCTATACAAATATACAAAGTCATTACAATGCAAAACATGACTTCTTAGCATCCAAAACACTCCAAAACACAAAAACTCCATTTTTCTGCCCAAACATCCAGTTTCTGCAAAACCATAGCAAACTCAATTTTTGTCTGTGCGTTTTGTGGCTTGACACTTCAAACACCTTCCATATATCCTACCAAAGCTATCCAAACGCTTGCCCTGCTTCTGTAAGCTCTATTTCAGCCATTGCCATTTTCAAACTTGGAGCTTGCAACTTGACTTCTACAGAGAGTTCTAGCCATCCACAAAGCAAGCTAGGTATTGGAATAGTTTGAAGGAAGTTCAAGGAAGCTCACACGATACTCATGCCTCCCTCAAAGTCCCCACATTGTCATATCCAAATCCAGCTGAAGGAGGTATTTTTCTCAAACTCTATCTTTGTATTTAGGCATCCTCAAGCCACGATTTGTGAAGCAAAAATGATGTCCTTAACATGGTGAAGCTGTACATATGCATACTTTCCATTTATATTAACTGTGCTGTGAGAATTTAAAGCTTGAAGTTCATAAAATTTCTAGGTCACGAATTAGGACTGACAAAATTCTCTCTGGTCTTTGAGAATTAGGTTACAAATCTTACACGGTTGGAATTGTGAGATTAAATGCTACATGTTTTATGTTATGGGTTTTTGTTTTTGTGCAAGCATGTGAAAGTTACAGTTTGAACCAAAACACGCGCGTAGGAGAAGAAGCTGGAGAACAGGGATGATGTTCTGGGCGTTGGGCGCCTTGGGCCTTCTGTTTCTGATTTTCACACCCCCTGACCACTATTTGCACCCCCTGACTTTATTTGTTATATTTTTCATATTTTCTCATATTTTTTATATTTATTGCTTTTATTTATTTTTATGAACATTAAAAAAATCATAAAAAATAATTTATTTTGTTTTTGCAATTTTTATTTTATTTTTTTATTGTTTTTTTACATAAAAAATAGTTTGTTAGGATAATATACTTTATTTTCTTAAATAAATTGTAAATATATTTAAAAAACACTATACATTTTTATTATGTTATTTATATACATAAAATATTTATTTTCATACATATTTTAATTTTTAATATTTGTACATAATATTATTTATTATTTTCTTGTACAAAAAAATGGACAAAATAATAATATATAACATATATTTTATTTTAATTGGAAAAATTAGGGTTTCACCCTTTCAAAAATAATAATATTTTTTCTCTTATTTTTAGGGCTTAAATAAATCATTTTTCTCATACAAAAATCAAACACAAAACATTTTACATAAATACATTTTTATTGCATTTTAAATATTTGTACATTTATTTAATTCACACAATATTCAATTGGGTTGTAATAGTATTTTTAGGGTTTATTTTGTGCAATATCCCCATTCAAAAACTTGTATCCCCCCTCCCATAATAATTGTTGTAATAGCTTAGTTTACATTTACGCAATTTATCGCATTTATACCATGTTTAGTAAACTAGGGTTTGCATGACAAGACCAAAAACAAACAAGTAGACAAGACCTAATACAAGACAAATCAAATGCATGAAAAATGACACACATTGCACACAAGCACCCTTAGGGTTTCACCCACTTGGTTGCCTAAAATAAAATGACCATGTTACGCATGAGAAGTATCTTGGCAAAATAAAACAAAAATAAGATCATAGTCCCTCGATGACGCTATTCAAAGGTTACCTAAACAAAATGATCTTGGTCCCTCCAAACATGCTAAGATACTTGGCAACTTTGCTATCATGGTCATACGATGACCCACGCCCGTCCCGTTTACATCCAAAGATAGGGTTGTTTACCAAATCAATGGTAAATCAACAATGTCAAAGGAATAAAAATGATCAAGAAAGACTTTTAAGTAGGTAGATAGCTTCTAGTTACTTGATCAATTTTAAAACAATCCTTGCTTTTTTCAAAAACAAACACACACACATTTTCAAAACATTTCCAAATATCTTTCAAAACATTGAAACATTTTTCAAAAGACAAACATCTTTGTATACATTCTTAAGAACGAGAGTCATTACAAAGATTGCCTAAACAAATGGCCTCTTTTCAAAAAACTTTCAAAACCACAACAAACATAAAGCAACATTTCAAACAATTTCAAAGCAAAGCAAGTGATCTAAGCAAGTAACTAAGAGCCCATGGAAAACCATGGATGAAAAGGGTGCTAGCATCTTCCCTTTTCATAATCTACCCCCCGAACCAAGAAAACATCTCAAAGGTATTTCCTGTGCTTTTTTACCTTTCCTTTTGGATAAAAGAAAAGTCAGTTGCGACTTTTGCTAACCACAACATTTGCAAACACAAACGCAAAACCTCAAGTCAGTTCTCCCACCGCATCACATAACTGGGGACTCTGCTGGGGATTATTTTAAAAGTGGGGTTACCTTTGGGTTTTAGATCATATTTACATACTTACCTTGTTTGACTTGTTTGCTTTACACTTTGGTTCTATTGTTTGGGTTTGAATCCTCTACCCAGATTTAGGAAACATTATAGGTAAATAGCAATACATTGTGGAAACTGTGCGGGGTATACCAACATGATCTAAGCAATAACTATATTAGTGTGACATATTTGTGGGTACCGGTAGCCTTTGAGTCAATCAAAGAGAATACGGGGCCGCTGAGTGATGTCATGAAGCACTAATGAACTTCTAGAACCTTTACTTGACCAACTTGGCCTTTTAGGATGTAGTGAGATAACCGACTTTGGTGCACTCCGAAGTTGGTAGATACTCGATACTACACTCATTGAGGGTTGGTTCCTTGGCATATTTCGGTCGCCAGTAAAGAGGCTTGAATTGAAATAATGAACAAGGAAACAATCCAGTGATATTGATCTCCTTAGAACCCGGTTACTTTTACTAGGACAGGTTGCGCCAACTAAACTCCAAGAGGGTACTTACCTATGAAACCCCATGCAAGCCTAAACTAGGAACTTGTGTGATTTGCTTGTACATATATACTTGTGCATAACATCATGGATATCATGAACACCATATGCATTCACTAACCATTTCAAGGATTTTGGAGATTCATCTTTGTTCTTGTTTTGTAGGTTATAAATTCACTTCGCAGGAAAACTATCCAAATCAACCTTGTAAGAATTCCTCCACAACTCAAGGAGCTAGCTTCAAGGATTCTTGAGAATTCTCCATTCACCGAGAGACATGTTCGTCTACTCAACTTGGTCACTTCCAACACAGAGGAGGATATGCTGAAGGTTCTCTTCCAGTTCTTTGACCCTTTGCATCATTGCTTCACATTTCCTGACTATCAACTTGTGCCCACTTTGGAAGAATTCTCTCAACTTTTGAGGATTCCTATTCTTAATCAACTACCCTTCAACGGTACAGAAAGAGATCCAAAGCCAGAAGAGATTCCTCAAGCCCTGCACTTGCACTCATCTGATGTCACAACTCATTGGGAAACTAGAAGTGATGTCAAAGGCTTCTTGGCAAAGTTTCTATTTGAGAAGGCCCAAAGCTGTTGGAATTCCCTAGACTTGCAAGCTTTTGAGGAGATTGTAGCTCTTCTCATCTATGGGATGGTCTTATTCCCTAATCCTGACCAACTCATAGATGTGAGCGCTGTCAAAATCTTCATGACTCGCAACCCGATGCCTACATTGCTTGGGGATATCCTCCACTCTTTTCACACTCGTACAATGAGGAAAAGAGGTGTTCTCATGTGTTGTACTCCTCTCCTGGAAAGATGGTTTATTTCTCATCTTCCCTAATCAGTCTTGAAGAATGAGCAAGGTTTGAGGTGGTCACAAAGGTTAATGACACTTAACTATTCAAATATTCATTGGTGTTCTCGATCCAAAGAGAATGTTATCATCATCGACCATTGTGGGCAATTACATAATGTCCCTCTACTTGGCATTAGGGGAGGAATCACCTACAACCCATGCTTGGCTCTAAGACAGTTTGGTTATGCCCGAAGGGATGGCCCACATGACATGTTGATTCAAGGATTAGTTTTCGACTACAACAACGACGACCATGGACTTCATCAGAGATTCATCCGAGCTTGGAGGATGCCCAACAAGGTAGATAGAAAGACTTTGGGACACAAGAATTCCATCCATCTTGAGCCTTACCTCAAGTGGGTATGAACCCGCGCCCAAAGTCTTATGATGCCTTACCCCTCCATTCTCCCAGTGATTATAGAGCCTGTTAAGGAAGGAGAGGTTCCATACACCATCCTACATCCTGACATGCCAACATCACTCGAAGATCTACAAAGGAGTTGGATACAGCTCAAGGGAGAGCGTGATACTTTCGAAGCCCAATTCTACGTAAGTGAGAAGAAGGTTTTGGAACTCACTTGGCTACTTCATGAAGAGCAGACTCTCAACACCTACATTACACCAAAGAGGATGCGCAACGTCTTTTCACCTTAGAGTTTATTATTATTTTTCCCAAGGGGCATTGATGTACTCACCAATTCTATCTTATTAATATGACATGTGTTTCTTTTTTGTTTAAAACAAATTTGAACTTCTGAATCCTTGAAAGCATTGCATGAATACATATCATTCATCATAAGCATAAACAGGTCTTCACACCAATTTTCCTCATCTCTCTGCTGTTTATTTCAGCAAGATGGATCTTGAACAAATGGTCAAAGATTTGCAAGCTCAGAATTCAAAATTTCAACAGTTTCTCATGACCTTAGCCAAGGGGCAGGAGGAATTGAAGGCTTTTCTAGAAAAATAAAAAGAGAAAAAGAAGAAGAAGCCAACTGGTGTGGTTCTCATGGGTAGAAGATTTCAGGAACAAGCTAGACGAACCTTAGAATTTCCAACAACATCTGAAGAGGGGGATAGAAAAGGAAAAGGAGCGGCAGTACCATCAGATTCTGAAGAAGAAGAAGAGGAAGAAGAGGACTACTCTGAACAACAATACCCTCCGGCTGATGACAAGTACAAACACCTGGAAGAGCGTCTAACCGCCATGGAAATCCAGAGAGTACCGGGGTTAGATTTTGAGGAGTTAGGGCTGGTGTCAGGAATTGTAATCCCTCCGAAGTTTAAAGTGCCACTATTTTCCAAGTATGATGGGGTGTCTTGCCCTAAAATGCACCTCAGATCCTATGTTAGGAAGATTCAACCACACTTTGCTGACAAAGACTTGTGGGTCCACTTTTTCCAAGACAGTTTATCAGGAACGCAGCTTGATTGGTTGTACCAGTTGGAGAGGGCAGATGTCCATAATTGGGAAGACTTAGCAGCAGCTTTCTATAAACAATATCAATACAACGCCAACTTGGCGCTGACCAGTACTCAACTACAAAGTATGGCTATGGCTTCCAATGAGGGCTTTAAAGATTACGCCCAAAAATGGAGGGACCTAGCCGGGAGGGTGCAACCACCTTTATC
Source organism: Vicia faba (assembly GCA_948472305.1). NCBI lineage: Eukaryota > Viridiplantae > Streptophyta > Magnoliopsida > Fabales > Fabaceae > Vicia > Vicia faba. Next base: position 1,144,617,116 of record OX451739.1, on the reverse strand, counting down.
TGAAAGGGAGTTAGTGGACATGTTCTTGGGAACTCTATCAGGTCCTTTCTTCAATCATCTGACTGAGAGTTCTTCTGCAGGGTTTACTGAATTGATCTTAACCGGTGAAAGAGTGGAGGCTAGTATAAGAAATGGGAAAATTCAGAAGGACACGTCTGCCTCAACATCTGTAAAAAAGCCCTTCACGGGAAGAAAAGAAGTGTCTATTGTCTATTCACAGAGGAATCAGGGAAGAACCGAGCGCCTACCAATTGTGGGGGCCGTTATGATTCCGAAGCCTGCATCAGACCATCCAAGAAATAACCAGCAAAGGGTAGAAAGGCCAGTGCGGAAATTTACCAAGATTAACATGACTCCGGCTCAAGTTCTACTACATCTCCTGAAGTTGAATCTGGCCACTTTGAAAGAGGCCCAAAAAAATCCTAATACTGCTTCTCCATATTACCATCCTAACACCAGACGCGCGTACCATTCTGAAAGTCCAGGGAACGACACCAACACTTGTTGGGCTCTGAAGAACAAGATTCAAGATCTGATAGATGCGAAGGAAGTTGAGTTTGAAGCGCCTGAGAAACCAAATGTTATTTCTGCTCCAATGCCGAGGCATGGTCATAATGCCAACGCTATTGAAGAAGATCTGTTTGTTGCTACCGTGGATAAACTGTTAACTCCACTCCCGACCATCAAGTTGAATTTGTTAAAAGATGGCATTTTCCCAGGTTGTGACAAAGACTTCCATGTTTGCCTGTCCTCCTCATTTGACTGTCCTCTGTTAAAGAAAGGTATCCAACGACTGATGGATAACCAAGAAATTTTGTTTGAGAACGCTCCTGTTTCACCCGTTCTAGTGAAAGAAGTTTCAATAATAACCATCTACGCCAATCCTTCCAGGGCCCCTAAAAGACCCGTTAGGATTACACCTGCTCCAAAGACTGCTCCGCTTAAGATTACAATGCCCGGGCCTGCTCCATACAAATCAGATAAATCAGTACCATGGAATTATGGTGGAGAAATCTACTACCATGGTATTAAACAGATTGAATAGACTATCGAAGAAGAGAGCTACGAAGAGGACAATTCCGATATCAGTAACATTGTCGGAACAAGCAAGGTTACCCGTAGTGGAAGAATATTTTCTCCAAAGATTTCTCCTCCAATAGCAGTCTTTGGACCCGTGGCTGTTCCGAAGATCACCTCTACACTAGTGATTGTACCTGCAAGCGTACCCGCCAACAAAGACAATACAATTCCTATCCCTGTTTCCACTGCCGAGAATAAAGGAAAGAATGTTCAAGAGGATCCTGTCCAGACGAAGGCTCAATCACTAGTTATTCCTGAAACATCCAAGAAGGAGATGGAAGAAATCCCGAGGATAATTAAGAAGAGTGATTATGATGTGGTTGAACAATTGGGGTAGACCCCTTCCAAGATCTCTATGCTAGCTCCGCTGTTGTGCTCTGAAGCACATGCCAGAGCTCTGGTAAAATTTCTGAAGACAGCTCATGTGCCGCAAGAGACGTCTGCTGACCAGTTCCAGGACTGTGTGGCTAGTTTGACAGCTGATAATGGCCTGGGCTTCTCCGATGCTGACTTGACACCCAGAGGGAGAAAACACAACGATGCACTACATGTCTCAGTGGAGTGCAGAGGAACAACCCTAGCTCATGTCTTGGTTGATAAGGGATAATCTCTGAACGTCTTGCCGAAGAAAGCCCTTGATAGATTGGATTGCGAGGGGATGACTCTAAAACCCAGTAACATAGTGGTTAAAGCTTTTGATGGTTCTAAGAGGATGGTCCATGGGGAGGTGGACATCCCAATCAAGGTGGGAACTCAGGTCTTTAACTCAATATTCTATGTGATGGACATCCGTCCTTCTTATTCCTATTTGTTGGGACGCCGCTGGATCCATAATGCCGATCCTTTCACCTCCACTTTACATCAGATGCTCAAGTACCCCATCCAAGGGAGGATCATAACTGTCCATGGGGAGGAGGAGTATATGATTAGTCATCTGAATTCTTTCCGATATGTAGAATTGGATGGCGAATTCATAGAGACCCCTTTCCAACATTTTGAAGAAGTCTCTGAGGAAATAGCGGAGACCAAGAAGGTATCCTCAACTCCCAAGATCACAAGACCTCTGCCTCGGATGTCATCTCTAAAGGATGCAAGAGCAGTAGTGGAAGAAGGGGGGTGCACAATCTGGTGTCAGCTTCCAGACATTCCTTACAAATCAGACAAGTTTGGCTTGGGGTTTACTTCGGCTGGTCTGAAGGATGTGCGCCGTGCCCGTGCTGGGGGGCCACCTGTAAAGATTAGAAACCGAAGCGTCAATGCAGTGGAGGACAATGAAGAGGAAGGCAGATTGGAAGATTGGATATTTCCTACAGTCAGCGAAGGACTTTGCAACTGGGAAGCCAAAGACTTCGTTCCGATAACTTTCATACCGCAGTAAATTATCTTTTACATTTTTGTTAGACTGTAATAATTCACAAATAATTCGCACTTTAAAAACCTTGTGTCTTACCCGAGGCACAATGGTCCATTTGTAAGGGTTTTTATTTCATCTACATATGTCATTCAATGAATCATGGACGCTTTTTCATATATAAACCTTTTATGCTCATTTCCTTTCTTTTACATTTTATTGTTTTAAGATGGCTATACCTTTACACACACCCACACTCACAAATGCAGGTACCCTTCTGTTGTACCCCAAAATTTGCCCTCCCATATTCTTCAAGAAATTGCCAAGTCATGCTTCAAAATTCCCCAAGGGTTGCACAGTGTAAGGACCTCCTAACAGTCAAAATTAGGGTTTTGGTTATGACAAAGAAAATGAAGTTTCCAAGGGTCCAATCAAGTCTCACATGCCTACAAATATGGTCAAGCATCCTCATGCCAAGTTTCAAGACTTACAGCACAAAATTGCACAGTCAAAAAACCCTAATTGCACTACAGTCAACTGTAGGGGCAAAATGGTCATTTGGCAGTCAAAAGTTCAAATTTTTGGTCAACATCTAATTTTGAAGCCACAAACATCATTTGATCAATGCTTGATCATGATTCTCAAAGCTTGGCTCAAAAATCATCAAGATGCAAAAGTTTCCATATTTGGACAGGTGAAAAAGTCAACTGTAAATTGACCAGGGCATAACTTTCACATGGATTATCAGAAAAATTCCACCCAGAGCTCATTTTGAAGAGAAAGACATTTCCTACAACTCCTCTTCATACTTCAAGTCCAAGAAATGCTCTCACAAAAAGTTATCAATTTCAACATTATAGGTCATTTTCAAAAGTCAACAAAAAGGGACTTTAAGTCAAAGGCCATAACTTGAGATTGGTAAATCAAAATGACGTGGGACAAAAGGCATTGGTTAGAGGACTCAAACACCTTTCCAAAATGTCAAAGAACATGAGCAAAGCTTAAAAATTGAGCAAGTTATGCCTTGTGGAAGTTGGGAAATTTTTGGATATTTTTGAAAAGTCAACATTGCTTCAAATGACCTAAAATTGCTAATGGGCCTCTTTTTCTTCCACAATTCATTATCCAAGGCATGTGCACGACCATTTGGCCCAAAGGGAAGTTTTTTATCATTTTATTTTATTTATTTGGATTTTTAATCATTGATAATTCATTTAATTAAATTAAATAGGTGAAAAATACTAAACCTAATGTTTTGAATCTTTTTGTGCATAAAATATCTCCAAGATTTCGTGCAAATCAGATTAGGAAAGAATTGAAGGTAATTGGACATGATTTGGTGGCAAATATGCATGAAAAGATTGAAAACTAATGCCATAAAAATCAAATATTGATTCATCAATTCATGGATCTTTTTGACCAAATTCTTTGACCTAATCATTCACACATAAGTATAGAATGCAAACCTAATCCTAGAGAGGTCCAAGCTGCGCCAGAAATCCCAAAGCAAACTTGAAATTTTTCAAGAAAAGTCCAATACTGAAAACTAATTTCTAGGTCGATTCAAGCCATAATATTGATTCCATTGTGTTCCTGAGGTTTCAAGGAACATATACAGATCAAAATCAACGTCCCTAACACAAGAAATAGGTAGCACGACCATGGCCGGTTCAAGCTTTTTTTCAGTTTCTTGAAACATAATTCATGCATTATTTGTAAATTCTAATATTGGATTTGTATTCATTATATCATTCTGAAGCTACCACATAATTTGATTGCATTTTTATCACCCATACGCGAATCTGCCATTGTTGTTTTCTAGGGTTACCAAGCTTTCAATTTAGGCGTTTCTTCATACTGTAAAATTGGACGTTCTCAATGCCATGACCATATTCAGCGCGCTTGGACGAAAAGAAATCAACCCTCGCGCCTAATTTATGTGGCCGGACGGCCTAATCGCTATTTTTCATAATGTTGCTTTTGGGGACGGTTCAAAAACCGTTGCCAGTTTCTTTGTGTTTCAGGAAAAAAACAAGCCAAGGAAGAAGAAGGATAGGTGGCCAGCATTGATTGGATCATTCAAAAATTCGCGCTAAAAAAGTCATTGACGCGTTGTTCTATATTATAATGATTGTTTGTTATTTATTATACAACGCGTGTAGAGTGCTTCAGTGGCAAGGCTTGTTAGTGGTAACCCCTGGGACCTGGGTTCGAGCCCCAGGTCCCCCATCCCTTTCACATTATTTTTCGATTAATGCTTGTGTGAGGTTTCAGTGCTAGGGTGCATCATATGTCATCAACATCAAACCATCCACGTGCCTACCAGGATCAATCCAAAGGCGCTGATTGGAAGAACACCATGGACTCTAGTCAAACGTGCCACGTGCTTCCTGAAAAGGTCAACCAGGTCAAAGGGCTATTGGGCCTGAATTGATTATTTACACCTCCAATTGGGGACAGAACCCCCCTTAAGGTTTGCAAGTTTCTTTTTCATTATTTTATTTTGATTCAATTATTTTTTTTAATTAGTTTCTTTAATTTAATTATTTCCATAAAAATACATAAAAACAACAAAAAATCAGAAAAAAGACAAAATTTAAAATATATTTATTTAATTGATATTTTTGTAAATAAAACCTTTATTAATTAATTAGTTTTAATTTAGGTTTAAATCTTAATATTTTTTCTAATAAACTTAAAATTGGTAGAATTAGGGTTTTAATTAATTTTTATCCTTTCCCTTTTCTTTTCACTAATAATTAAATATTATTTATTTTTATAAATTAAAATTGCATGTAAATAATTAGGTTAATTTAGGTTTAACTTTAATGTTTTTTTCTTAATAAATAAAAGTTATAGAATTAGGGTTAATATTTTATTTTAATTAATCTTTCTCATTAAAAATTCATAAATACAAAAAATCTCAAAAAAATAATAATTTCTTTTCTTCTTTTAATTTTCCTTAATTTAATCATTTAATTTAATTTCGCAAAAAGGGTCCAACGCCCTCGTTTCTAATTTTAATTCCATTCGCGTATTTATTTCTCTTTCTTTCAAATATTTCTGTAATTCTCCCAAAGCCATGTAAACATTTATCTCTCGCACTTCTACTTTAATTCTTTATTTTTCTGTCAAATCGGGTCCTGGAAATTTTGGCGATGTGGACCCGCGCCTTTGTAATAGTTTAGGAACTTTAATTTCCGCAACTTTTTTAACTGTTAATAATTGCATGCAAGAATGAATGTCTAAATAAAAACAAACGCATAGATCACCTTGACATGAATAAGACAAAATAACTGAACATGACACACAAATCACACACCACCCCTAGGGTACGCCTCACTGTTGCCTTGCCTCGAAAGGTGATCGTCGAGTAGAGGATGTCTTAGTAAGTCCTCATGATCCAGGAACCTGGCATGAGGGTAGCTTCTAAGGTGTCTTCCCATTGCTCTGGTGATCACCATGTCCCGAACCTCGAATTGACCCGAACACCTCCAACGGTGGTGCTACCTACCTCTCAATGGTGGGATGGCACTACTTTAAGGACATCTACACAGACGAATTCCTTAGGGTAGGTAGACGACTCTAGATACTTGCTCTAATTCAAAATAAAACAAATCAAAAATACTTTTCACACCAACACATTTTCAAAAAGCTTTCGAAAGCATTTTTCAAACACTCTTGAGGACCGATACAAGAGTCGAACTGGAATCTTCAAAGAAACTTTTTTTAAAACCCACAGTTGAAAAGCAAACAAACCATTTTTGAAAACACAAGTGAGCAAGTATCTAAGAGCCCATGGATAACCATGGATAGAAAGGGTGCTAACACCTTCCCTTTCTATAATCTACCTCCCGAACCGAGAGCAATCTCTATAAGGAATTTTTCTGTGCTTTTGTCCTTTCCATTTGGAGAAAATAAAAGACGGTGGCGACTCTTGCTTCCGCGACATTTCGCGAACCAGCGTTAAACAGTCAGTTCCAGATCCACCGATCACACCTTCCATTCTGGATCCCATGGGTAACGATACTGCTATAGCCTTCAGTGACTCGTAAGATCTGATCTACAATACGAAGGTGAGGAAGATTGTGAGGTGCCAGGGGAATTGGCCAGATTACTACACCAAGAGGAAAGAGCAATTCAGCCTCATGAGGAGCAGTTGGATACAATAAACTTGGGAACTGAGGAGGATAAAAAGGAAATCAAAGTGGGTGCCAATCTAGAGCCGAGTGTCATGGAGCGCCTAATTTAACTATTGGATGATTATGTTGATCTTCGCCTGGTCATACGAAGACATGCCGGGACTCGATATAAACATTGTGGTACACTGTTTACCCACAAGAGAAGACTGTCCACCAGTGAAACAAAAGGTCTGCCACATGAGACCTGACATGTCAGAGAAGATCAAAGCATAAGTTATGAAGCAATTCAATGCTGGATTTCTGGCTGTTACTTCCTATCCTCAATGGGTGGCCAATATTGTGCCCGTGCCTAAAAAGGACGACAAAGTGAGAATGTGTGTGGATTATAGAGATTTAAACAGGGCCAGCCCTAAAGATGATTTTCCACTTCCATACATCGACATCCTGGTTGACAACACAGCTCAGCACAAAGTATTTTCTTTCATGGGCGGATTCTCAGGCTATAACCAGATCAAAATGGCGCCTGAGGACATGGAGAAAACTACTTTTGTCACACAGTAGGGTACATTCTGCTACAAAGTGATGCCATTCGGACTGAAGAATGTCGGGGCAACCTATCAATGCGCCATGGTATCTTTGTTTCATGATATGATACATCATGAGATAGAGGTCTAGGTAGACGACATGATAGCCCGATCAGAAACTAAAGAAGAACACCTTGATCACTTGCAAAAGATGTTTGTCAGATTGAAGGAATACAAGCTCAGGTTGAATCCAAACAAGTGTACATTCGGAGTCCGGTCCGGTAAACTCTTAGGTTTCATTGTCAGCAACAAAGGCATCAAGGTTGATCCGGCTAAAGTCAAAGCTATACAAGAAATGCCTGCTCCTCGCACTGAGAAGGAAGTCAGAGGTTTTTTGGGACGCCTAAACTATATTGCTAGGTTCATTTCTCACCTAACGTCTACTTGTGAACCAATCTTCAAGTTGTTGAAGAAAGATCAAGTAGTCAGATGGAATGATGAATGTCAGATTTATTTTGACAAAATCAAGGAGTATTTACTAGAACCTCCTGTCTTGATGCCACTCGTCGAGGGAAGACCGCTAATCATGTATCTGACCGTCTTAGAGAATTCAATAGGGTGCGTACTGGGGCAGCATGATGAGTCTGGCCGAAAAGAGCACGCCATTTATTACCTAAGCAAAAAGTTTACCGACTGTGAAACCAGATATTCACTGCTCGAGAAAACTTGCTGCGCTTTGGTATGGGCTGCTCGCCGGCTAAAGTAGTATATGTTGACTCATACCACTTTGCTGATATCTAAGATGGATCTGATAAAGTACATCTTTGAGAATCCTGCTTTGTCTAGGAGGATAGGTAGATGGCAGATGATCCTAACGGAATATGACATATAGTACACGACCCAAAAATATATAAAGGACAGCGTACTAGCTGATCATTTGGCCTATCAAGCTGTAGAGGATTATCAATCCATGAAGTTCGGCTTCCCTGACGAAGACATCATGACATTGGACAACTACGAAGAGATCAAACCATATGACGGGCCTGAACAAGGATCCCGATGGACCCTGTACTTTGATGGGGCATCCAACGCACTTGGTAACGGTATCGGCGCTGTGCTCATATCTCCGGAAGGATGCCACACTCCTTTCATTTCTAGACTTTGCTTCAACTGTACGAACAACATGGCAGAGTACGAAGCGTGCATCTTTAGACTCAAGGCTGCCATGGACATGGGAATCAAATCCTTAGATGTGTTTGGGGACTCAGCTTTGGTCATCAGTCAGATCAAAGGAGAGCGGGACACTAGGCATCCAAACCTCATCCCTTACAAAGAACATGTTTTGACATTGTTACCACATTTTGAGCAGATTACCTTCGAGCACTTCCCGCGAGAAGAAAATCAGCTAGCAGATGCTCTAGCTACAATGTCATCTATGTTTAAAATTAATTGGGATAATGAGGCTCCCCAGATCTCCATTGAACGAATGAACGAACCAGCACACTGTCACGAGATTAATACCGAAGAAGTAATGGACCAGCCATGGTTTCATGAAGTCAAAAGGTATCTCGAGGCTCAAGAATATCCAGAAGGAGCTTCAGTCAATGACAAAAAGTTCTTAAGGAGATTCTCAGCTAAGTTCTTCCTAATTAATGGCATCCTGTACAAGCGTAACCATGATTCTATCCTGCTTCGTTGTGTGGACAAGATTGATGCTGAAAAGATCATGGCTGAATTGCATGAAGGTACCTTTGGCACTCACTCTAGTGGGCATACGATGGCAAAGAAGATTCTACGGGCAGGCTATTACTGGTCTACCATGGAAGCTGACTGCTATCAACACTCCCGGACCTGCCATAAATGTCAAATCTATGCAGATAAGGTGCACGTGCCTCCAGTTCCTCTAAATGTCTTAACAGATCCTTGGCCCTTCGCTATGTGGGGAATCAACATGATTGGAGAGATCAAGCCTACAACATCCAATGGACACCGTTTCATTCTGGTGGCCATTGACTACTTCACCAAGTGGGTCGAAGCAGCTTCCTTCGCATCCGTTACTAAGAATGTTGTTGCCCGCTTCATCAAGCAGAATCTTATTTTCCGGTACGGTATCCCCAAAAGGATCATCACTGATAACGGTACAAACCTTAACAATACTATGATCACCGCTTTGTGCGAGCAGTTCAAGATTCAACATCACAATTCATCTCCCTATAGGCCAAAGATGAATGGTGCAGTCGAAGCTGCTAACAAAAATATTAAAAAGATCATACAAAAGATGACGGTCACATACAAGGACTGGCATGAAATGCTACCGTTTTCTCTCCACGGGTACCGTACCACGGCTCGTACGTCGACTGGGGAAACACCTTATTCTTTGGTTTATGGCATGGAGGTTGTTTTACCTATCGAGGTTCAGATTCCCTCTTTGAGAATCATGAAGGATGCAGGTTTGAGTGAAGATGATTGGATCCAGACCCGACTTGATCAATTGAACTTGATTGATGAAAAGAGACTTACTGCTGTTTGCCAGGGTCAGACGTATCAAAAACGGATGATCAAGGCTTTCAACAAGAAAGTCAGATGCCAAATATACAAAGTTGGAGATCTAGTGATCAAGCGCATCATCTTGCCACAAAGTGATCCCAGGGGAAAATGGACTCCTACCAATGAAGGACCATTTGTTATCAAGGACATCTTTTCTGGAGGGGCAATGATTTTAACCACCATGGACGGTGACGACCTGCCACACCCTGCGAACGCAGACATAGTCAAAAGATACTACGCATAAAAGACCCGCTAGGTTGACACACCTAGGCAAAACAAGGGCATCCCGGCGAACCAAAAAGGTTCGGGAAAAAATTAGGGATAAAATAAAAAAATATGTACACCCGGCAAGTTGAAAACCCGAAAGGGCGACTTGGGCAAAAAAGGGTTTCCCGATGGACTGAAAACCCGAAAGGGCGGTCCAGGCAAAAGTTAGGGAATTAAAGCGTATGACTATGTCTCGTCGGATCACTTTAAGGATAATCTCTTCACTGCCAAGCCATGAGCTTCTGATCAATTCAATCATCTTCGGACAAAGCAACAGATGGACAAGATATTCAGAGATACAAAGGTTATAGCGGAATGGGAACCCCATGGGATTTTTACACATAGCCATCTTTCTTTGTATAAATTTTTCTTACTTTTATGACACCATCCTCTTACTAGGATGTCTGTCTCCTTTCTACAAAATACTTATTCAAAGTAAATACAAAGATATCTCTTATAAATTACAGAAAAATATTTGCCTTTTTCTTTACACTTGTGTTTTTATTTGCAAAAACATCCAATGATTCGTTAATGAACATATGCATTTGAACATAATTACTGTTTACAAATAAACAAGGTGGAAAAGAACAATTATTGACAGACTGAAAGGATAGGAAAACATCTTTAGGCTATTCCATGAGCAATCCCTATAGTACATCATCTAGATCCCCAGCGGAGCTAAAATTTCAAACCCTTAATCCCCATCAGAGTTAAAACTTCAAACTATCAATACCCAGCGGAGCCAAAATTTCAAGCTATTAACCCCCAGTGGAAACCATCCAGTTTCTCCAAATTCCCCAGTAAGTTATCTTGAAGACAATAACTTTTGATAACTCCCCAGTAGAATGGCAGACAACCCAAACTCCTGAACTTACTCCCCAGCAGTAAGCCTTCTTCCCCACAGAGTTTTCATTGCTCCCCAATAGAATGAAGATTCTCTTTATTAACTCCCCGCAGAAGTCATCAAGTTTTCTTTATTCCCTAGTAGATCAAGGATTTCCTTTGTGTAATCCCCAGTAGAAGTCATCATATTCTCTGGACTCTCCAAGCAGATTACTCAAGCAGTATGGCATTGCTCACAACAGAACTTTTGTCAATACTCCAACTTCAAGACTTGAAGGATCCCTATATCCCCAGACAATCGCCAAGGATTTCTTATCCTCAGCAGTCAAAGATTTATTTTCCCCGGCAGCAGTCAAGGATTTATTTTCTCCGGCAGCAGTCAAGGATTTATTTTCCTCGGCAATACAGCAAATCAGCTTACATGCGCATACATTACATCCATATATCATAAACATTGATAAAGTACATATATTGCATCATACATTTCATGCAACATAACTTTGTGTTTTAGCTAACATTTTACCCCTTCCAGGATAAGATTAACAACTACAGTTCACAATATGTAATCATGATACAGTTCAAATACACTCCAGACACGAAAGTCATTTTGTTCCTCATTCAGATTCAGATCTCAGATACAATTTAGATACGCTCCAGACACGGATGCTATTCTATTACTCATTCAGATTCAACTTCAGATACAGTACGAATACGCTGCAGACACGAAAGCCATTCTGTCACTAATTCAGATTCTAGTTCAGATACGCTCCAGACACGGATGCCATTCTGGCCCTTATTCAGATTTAACTACCATGATACAGTTTAGATACGCTCCAGACACGGAAGCTATTCTACTACTCATTCAGACCTCAATTTCAAGATACAATCCAGATACGCGCCATACACGGTTGCCATTCTGTCAACTAATTCGGATTCCAAGTTCATGACACAGTTCAGATACACTCCAGATACGGGTGCCATCCTGATACTTATTCAGATTTCAACTATCAGATACAGTTCAGATATGCTCCAGATACGGATGCCTTTCTAATACTTATTCAAATTCAAACTTCACATACAATACGAATACACTCCAGACACGGATGCTATTTTGTTTCTCATTCAGATTTCAGTCTCCAGATACAACTCAGATACATTCCAGACCCAGATACCATTCTGATACTTATTCTTTTGACCTACAACTTACAATTCAACAAACATTCTTGGATGGCATCTACAAGCCCATCTCCAACAAGATTCTATCACCTCTCCAAATGGCATCTTTAAGCCTATTCCCTCAACTACACTTTATCGAGTGCAAATTTATGGGCACTCTAGTGTCCAATCATCTTTTACCTTCGAGTCACGAATGGAAAACTCACCAGTCTAACTCTTCAGGTTCAAGAAGATTGAATAGGGGCAACTGTTGTACCCCAAAATTTTCCCTCTCACTTATCAAGTTTTTTCTCACAAAACTTCTTGGACTCAAGATTGGATTAGGGTTTGCTCAGCTCAAGACATCTCATCTTGCACTGATACCCAAAATTAGGGTTTGAGTTTGCACAAGGATTTTTGGACCACCAATGCTTCATATGACTTTCAAACATCATGTTGGACCCCTAAGATTGCTCATGTTAAGTTTCAAGCCTTGAACCATATTTTTGATCAATCAATTGGACAGTTGACCTAAAAATCAGTTGTATTGGGGAAAAAGTCAACCATGGCCTATTTACAGTCAAACTTCATAATTTTTGATCCATATCAACATTCTAGACTCCTATGTACCATTTGATCAAGTTTGTATCACAACTCAAGAAATTTGATCAAATCATCAAAAGGGCAAAATGATCAAAATTAGGGTTTTAACTGAGAAGGGGCAATTTCTGATTTTAACCTAGCCAATGACCAATTGGGTTCAAACATGATTTCAAGGGTTAAATGGCATCATATTGACCTAATCACATGGTTCAAAGGATCTCAAGGTCATTGGATTGACAGATGAATTTTACAGTCAACTGATCAAAAGTCAACTGTACACTGAAAAGTCAAACATTGACTTTTTGGTCAAAATCAAGTGCCAAGGGTCATAATTCATCAGATATGTCAAAATATGAAACTTGTTGACCAAGAAAACCAATTTTGAAAATTAGGGTTTTGATCTTGAAAATTTTCATAACTTCGAATTTTTCTAAGTATGGAAATTTTCTTATTTTTTCCCAACTTTTCACCACTTTTTCATCATGATGCAATTTGATTCAAAGAAAACTTACAACATAAAAGTTGTAGTCCTCCATGAAATCTACAACTTTTATTCACAAACGTTTCCCAAAAGATGCTTGGATCTCAAGTTATGAATTTTTGAACATAGGTCCATGAACTAAACAACTTTGTGAAAATTTGCCCTAATTTAGGCAGTTTTTTGACCCAACTTCATGGACATTTTTCACCTAGTTCCAAGAGGTATCTCAAAATTCATTTCAAAGATGGATTATATAGCACATGACAAGCTTTTCAAAATGTCCAAGAACTCTCTAAGATCATTTTTGGTTAGGGAGAATCGAAGAGGAGAAGTTGGCATTTTGTCACTTTTGTTCATGCCATTTTCACAAAGTATCAAGTTGCAAATCAGATCCATGATGGTTGTATCTTGATTTTCAGGTTCTAAACTCATTCTACACTCCATAATTAAATTCAAACTTAGAGGTTATAGGCTTTATCTTTGCTTTTGGAACTTTACACAAGTTGTAATTCCATTTTAGGCATAAAGTTCACATTGCCATTTTCATAAAGGTGAGCTTTTGCAATTTTGTCCATCTTAAGCCTTGGACCTGTCTCTTTGGTGCAAGCATTTCACACAGGTATCAAGCAATGTATATCAACTCTCTGCAGCTCACAAGCCAGCCAGTACAAGCATGTTTGCATTGGTCACTTCACTTTTCTTCAAATGCAAGAAAAGTTACAAAAGAGGTCAGAACTTGTACGGATGCTAAGGAGTAGACTTTGTATCATTCTATACAAATATACAAAGTCATTATAATGCAAAACACGACTTCTTAGCATCCAAAACACTCCAAAACACAAAAACTCCATTTTTCTGCCCAAACATCCAGTTTCTACAAAACCATAACAAACTCATTTTTTGCTCGTGCATTTTGTGGCTTGACACTTCAAACACCTTCCATATATCCTACCAAAGCTATCCAAGCCCTTGCCCTGCTTCTGTAAGCTCTGTTTCAGCCATTGCCATTTTCAAACTTGGAGCTTGCAACTTGACTTCTACAGAGAGTTATGGCCATCCACAAAGAAAGCTAGGTATTGGAATAGTTTGAAGGAAGTTCAAGGAAGCTCACATGATCCTCAAGCCTCCCTCAAAGTCCCCACATTGTCATATACAAATCCAGCTGAAGGAGGTATTTTTCTCAAACTCTACCTCTGTATTTAGGCATCCTCAAGCCACGATTTGTGAAGCAAAAATGTAGTCGTTAACATGGTGAAGCTGTACATATGCATACTTTCCATTTATATTAACTGTGCTGTGAGAATTTAAAGCTTGAAGTTCATAAAATTTCGAGGTCACAAATTAGGGCTGACAAAAATCTCTCTGATCTTTGAGAATTAGGTTACAAATCTTACACGGTTGGAATCGAGAGATTAAATGCTACATGTTTTATGTTATGGGTTTTTGTTTTTGTGAAAGTTACAGTTTGAACCAAAACGCGCGCGCATGAGAAAAAGCTGGAGGACAGGGATGATGTTCCGGGCCTTGGGCCTTCTGTTTCTGATTTTCACACCCCCTGACCACTATTTGCACCCCCTGACTTTATTTGTTATATTTTTCATATTTTCTCATATTTTTTATATTTATTGCTTTTATTTATTTTTCTGAACATTAAAAAAATCATAAAAAATAATTTCTTTTGTTTTTGCAATTTTTATTTTATTTTTTTTTATTTTTTTACATAAAAAATAGTTTGTTAGGATAATATACTTTATTTTCTTAAATAAATTGTAAATATATTTAAAAAACACTATACATTTTTATTATGTTATTTATATACATAAAATATTTATTTTCATACATATTTTAATTTTTAATATTTGTACATAATATTATTTATTATTTTCTTGTACAAAAAAAATGGACAAAATAATAAAATATAACATGTATTTTATTTTAATTGAAAATTAGGGTTTCACCCTTTCAAAAATAATAATATTTTTTCTCTCATTTTTAGGGCTTAAATAAATCATTTTTCTCATACAAAAATCAAATACAAAACATTTTACATAAATACATTTTTATTGCATTTTAAATAATTGTACATTTATTTAATTCACACAATATTCAATTGGGTTGTAATAGTATTTTTAGGGTTTATTTTGTGCAATATCCCCATTCAAAAACTTGTATCCCCCTCCTATAATAATTGTTGTAATAGCTTAGTTTACATTTATGCAATTTATCGCATTTATACCATGTTTAGTAAGCTAGGGTTTGCCTGACAAGACCAAAAACAAACAAGTAGACAAGACCTAATACAAGACAAATCAAATGCATGAAAAATGACATACATTGCACACAAGCACCCTTAGGGTTTCACCCACTTGGTTGACTAAAATAAAATGGCCATGCTACGCATGCGAAGTATCTTGGCAAAACAAAACAAAAATAAGATCATAGTCCCTCGATGACGCTATTCAAAGGTTGCCTAAACAAAATGATATTGGTCCCTCCAAACAT
Source organism: Vicia faba (assembly GCA_948472305.1). Lineage (NCBI taxonomy): Eukaryota > Viridiplantae > Streptophyta > Magnoliopsida > Fabales > Fabaceae > Vicia > Vicia faba. The sequence goes on along the minus strand of OX451739.1, from coordinate 1,144,601,621 downwards.
GCTAAGATACTTGGCAACTTTGCTATAATGGTCATACGATGACCCACGCCCGTCCCGTTTATATCCAAAGATAGGGTTGTTTACCAAATCAATGGTAAATCAACAATGTCAAAGGAATAAAAATACACAAGAGACTTTTGAGTAGGTAAATAGCTTCTAGTTACTTGATCAATTTCAAAACAATCCTTGCTATTTTCAAAAACAAACACACACACATTTTCAAAACATTTCCAAACATCTTTCAAAACATTGAAATTTTTTTCAAAAGACAAACATCTTTGTATACATTCTTACGAACGAGAATCATTACAAAGATTGCCTAAACAAATGGCCTCTTTTCAAAAAAATTTCAAAACCACAACAATCACAAAGCACCATTTCAAACAATTTCAAAGCAAAGCAAGTGATCTAAACAAGTAACTAAGAGCCCATGTAAAACCATGGATGAAAAGGGTGCTAGCACATTCCCTTTTCATAATCTACCCCCCGAACTCAAGAAAACATCTCAAAGGTCTTTCCTGTGCTTTTTTACCTTTCCTTTTAGATAAAAGAAAAGTCGGTGGTGACTCTTTCTAACCGCAACATTTGCGAACACAAACGCAAAACCTCAAGTAAGTTCTCCCACCGCATCACAATCCAAAATGCTAACCATTGTCCTTATATGTTCTCAAGATCATACATGCCAAGTTTCAAGCCCTACAGAGAAAGTTTACTCAGTCAATTGCTCAAAGGCCTGAAAATCGACTGTGCTAGGGCAAAAGTCAACTGTGGCCTACATACATTCAAACTTCAAGGGTTGCTCATGATTCATCAAGGGTTACTTATAATTCATCAAGAACCAAAAGTTGCTAGATTAGGGTTTTGTAGGAAAAGTCAACTCAACTTTGACCAAACATAACTTTCTCATACTTTATGATAAATGACCCATCTAAATCTCATTTTGAAGAGTATTCAATGCTCTACAATCCATCTTCATCTCCCAAGTTCAAAATATGCACTCAAAAGAAGTTATGAATTTGGACATTATAGGTCATTTTGAAAAATCAACAAAAACACCTTTTTTATCAAAGCTTCATACATGAACATGGAACACCAAATTGACATGAGACCAAAAGTGTTGCTTAGAGGACATCTCAAGCTTTCTAAAAAATCCAAGAACACTTTCAAAGAGTCAAAATTGAGGAAGTTATGCATTGGTGAAGTTGACCTTTTTTGCAAAATTGCCAAAAGTTAACTATGCCTAAAATTGCAATTTTTGCTAAATGGGCCTAACTTTTTGCACATGTTTTGAGTTGGTAGCATGGTCCAAGAGCCCTAGCCCTTGCCACTTGTCTTTATCTTGTTTTTATTATTTATTTTGATTTTTATTTGAATTAAATCAATTTTAATCAAAACAAATCATGAAAAAATCCAAAACATTGAAATCTCAAGATCTTGTACATGTTTCAGGTCCTATATCCATCTAAGCATGAGATTGAATTTGTGTAAAGCCTTGGTGTGCACAAAAAGATTTAGTTTGGCCTATTTTTGGAAGAATCTTTAAGTAAATAAAATCAAGATCAAAATCAATAATGGAGAAAGATTGAGCACACTTTTTCAACCCTAATTCATTCCTCAATACATAAGGAACATTTGCAGACCAAAATCAAGAGGTTGGAGAGGCGCACAAGGTCAGAATAAACTTGAAAAAAACAAAGAAAAGTGGTGATTCTTTTTGCTATTTCCAGACATTCTCAAGACCCTCTAGCTATCCCAATCGCTTCCTGGGATCACAAGCAAGCGAAACCAATCAAGAACAAGGAGTTTCCATTTCCAAAAACCACTGTAAGTCAGTCACGACCTTGGACTTTTTTTGAAATCGAATTGCATCATTCTGGAACTTATAACATGAAATAATTATAGATTCTTGCTCCTTGAAACATTTCCAAGCTATCTGTATCATTTAATTGTGTTTTTGTGGACTGTATTAGAGTCTGTCATTGTTAGGGTTTGTTGCTTCGATTTGGGATCTTTGTGTACAGGTGAAATTGGGCCATGAAAGGGGCACCATCGTGCCCAGCAGGTCCAGACGAATCTATCCATGGACTTATTTTTTATTTATCATGCTTGTATTGGATTTTGAGAATTGTAAGACCTGTAGCCATGGACAAACGTCCGTAGGTAAAAGTATGGGACTTTTACCAACGGTGCAAGGAGGAAGATGACTAGCGTGGCAGCCCCTCATTCGCTGATTTGAATTCTGGCGCTCTTTTCCCATTAACGTGCATATATGATATATTATCTTTTATTATTATTCTATGTACAAACAGAACACGTAGCTCAGTTGGTTGCCAGGAGGTGGGAAAATGCTTCAGGACCTGGGTTCGAATCCCAGGTCCCCCAATTATTTCATGTATTTTTTCTTTCATTGATCAGGCATCCCACAAGGCATGAAGACCACCATACATCCTCATCATCCAACCTGCCAAGTGTCCAGATGGCCAAATCTAAAGGCCATCATATGAAGGATCATCATGGACCTCAGTCAACGCACAAAAGGGAATCTGGAAAGTCAACGTGGACAACCTTGTTTTGGGCCCAAGGCTTGCTATATACACCCCTCCAAAATTACTTTCAGGCCCAGTTTTTTTTTATATATTTTGTTTTATTTAATTTATCTATTTGTTTTGCTAACACAAATTAATTTTCTTTTTTTTTAATAAAAAAATCAAAAAAATATTTTCATCCAATTAGATTTAGGATATTTATGTTTTTATACAAAAATTAATTGAATTAGGTTATTTAATTTTAGGTAATTTTAATAATTTTGTAAATAAATTAAAATTAATTAGAACAATTAGGGTTTTTGTTTCAAACTTAATTCTATTTCTTTTTTAAAAAAAAGGTCAAATTTAATTATTTTCTTTAATTGATTTAATTAACTAATTAATTTTGTATTTAATTTCAAAAACCATATTCTTTTCCTTAAAAATAACTAAAAACAACAAAAAATAATCTTTCTTTCGATTAGGTTAGAAAGGGTCAAAACCCTAGTTTCTTATCGTTTTTAATTTCATCGCGCGCTTTATTATCATTTTTACCATATTGATGTAATTGTTTACAAGTTGTAATAGATTAATTAGGATCTTTTACTTTCATTTATCACTTTTTTAAGGGTTGTTTTTGGCTATGTAAATACCCAAAGCCTTGTAATAGCGTAGCTTATTTTCTGCACTTTAACTTCCGCAAAATATTAACTGTTAGATGTATGAATAATTAGGGTGTATGACAAGAATGTATGATTAACTTTAAAACGGTTAGCTAACCCTGAATGTGCAAAGATAATAACTTGATATTGAACCACTCACACATGCGCACTCCTAGGGTATACTCTCATTTCGGTTGCCTTCGGTAAACGATCATTAAGTATAGGATGCTTTAGTGGTCGCTCTCTTGTCTAAACAAAGATCAAAGTCCCGTTCGGAAAAGTTTCCTTAGAATGGTTGCCTCGGAATTGTTGCCTCGAATAATTGATCTAAGACATTAGGGTTACTACTAAGACGTCCTAACATTGCTTTGGTGACCGTACGTCCCTTTCAAATTGACCCTTAAAACTCCAACGACGATGCTACCTACTCACTAATAGTGGGATAGCACTGTTTAAAGGAAACAAGAATAGAAACATTCTCTTTTTCGAGTAGGTAGATTAGTTCTTAAGTACTTGCTCAAACAAACAAACTTTTTCACACTTAAACACTTTTTCAAACAAAGTTTTCAAAACAACTTCGTAACACTCTTGAAGACAGAAGCAAGGGTTAAATCGAAGTAAAACAAAAACTTTTCAAATCACAAACACATAAGTAATTTTTTGAGCAAGTACCTAAGAGCCGGTAGATAACTACGAATAGAAAGGGTGCTAATACCTTCACTTTCTATAATCTACCCCCCGTACTCAGAAAATCTCGAAAAAGGAATTTTTCTGTGCTTTTTTCCTTTCCTTGTTGGATAAAATAAAAGTCGGTGGTGAATCTTGCTTACCGCGACATTTTGCGAACACAAACGTAAAACGCAAAACACAAACCAGCATTCCTAAAATAGTCCCGGTTCTGGCCACCGTATCACACATATCCACTATGGATCCCATTGATAGCAGTTCTGCTATTGCCATTTATAACTTTGAAAATCCAATCAACCAAGCCGAGGACGAAGGTAAGGAAGATTGTGAGGTGCCTGGAGAGCTTGTTAGGCTGTTACAGCAGGAAGAGGGGGCTATACAGTCTCATGAAGAGCCAGTTTAGATGCTAAACTTGGGCACGGAGGTAGACAAAAAGGAAGTCAAGATCGACGCAAATCTGGAGACTAATGTCAAACAGCGGCTGATACAAATGTTGCACGACTATGTTGAGATCTTCGCCTAGTCATATGAAGACATGCCTGGTTTAGACACTAATATTATGGTACATCGTCTTCCGACTAAAGAAGATTGTCCTCCAATTAAGCAAAAAGTCTGTCGTATGCACCCTGAAATGTCATAGAAAATTAAAGCGGAGGCTATGAAACAGTTCAACACTGGATTCATAGTTGTCACCTCCTATCCTCAGTGGGTTGCTAACATCATCCTGGTACCTAAGAAGGATGGTAAGTTACGGATGTATGGACAACAGAGACCTGAACAGGGCAAGCCCAAAGGATGACTTCCCGCTTCCCCACATCGATGTCCTGGTTGACAACATCGCACAACACAAAATCTTCTCCTTCATGGATGGTTTCTCTGGCTACAACCAGATCAAGATGGCTCCTGAAGGCATGGAGAAGACTACCTTCGTCACACAGTGGGGCACCTCCTGTTACAAGGTGATGCCTTTCGGATTAAAGAATGCTGGGGAAACTTATCAGCGAGCCATGGTAGCTTTGCTCCACAATATGATTCACCATGAGATAGAATTTTATGTTGATGACATGATAGCCAGGTCTCAAATCAAGGAGGAGCACCTTGATCATCTACAAAATCTATTTGACAGGCTAAAGACATACAAGATCAGGTTGAATCCGAACAAGTGCACCTTCGGGGTAAGGTCTGGTAAGCTTCTGGGGTTCATCGTCAGTGACAAAGGTATTCAGGTAGACCCTGCAAAGGTAAAGGCCATACAAGAGATACCGGCTCCTCGTACTGAGAAGGAAGTTAGAGGTTTCTTGGGACGCATAAATTATATCTCCAGGTTCATTTCACATCTGACTGCTACTTGTGAGCCGATCTTCAAACTCCTGAAGAAAGATCAAGTGGTAAAGTGGAATGATGAATGCCAAACTGCTTTCAAAAGAATCAAGGAATACCTTCAAGAACCACCAATTCTGATGCCCCCATTGAAGGAAGAACTTTGATATTGTACTTAACAGTGCTAGACAATTCAATGGGGTGTGTGCTGGGACAACATGATGATTCTGGTCGAAAAGAGCACGCGATACACTACCTTAGAAAAAAGTTTACCGACTCTGATACAAGATACTCACTGCTCGAGAAAACTTGCTGCGCTTTTCCATGGGCTGCTCGCTGACTAAGACAATATATGTTTACCTATACTACTTTGTTGATATCTAATATGGATCCAATCAAGTACATCTTCGAGAAGCCTGCTCTCTCCGGAAGAATAACAAGATGGCAAATGATCCTAACCGAATATGATATCCAATATACAACCCAGAAAGTAATTAAAGGATGTGTATTGGCTGATCATTTGGCTCACCAGGCCATGGATGACTACCAGTCCATGAATTTGAGTTCCCAGACGAGAATACTATGCTAGTGATTGACTATGAAGAACCTGGACTAGATGAAGGACCTAAAGAAGGATCCTGATGGACTATGGTTTTTGACGGAGCTTCGAATGCACTCGGTAATGGCATTTGAGCTGTAATCATATCTCTTGAGGGCTGTCATACTCCTTTCACCATTTGACTATGCTTCAACTGTACTAACAACATGGCAGAGTATGAAGCCTGTATCATGGGCCTCAAAGCTGCTATCGACCTAAGGATCAAGTTCTTGAACATTTTCGGGGATTGAACCCTGGTGATAAGTCAGATCAAAGGAGAATGGGATACGAAGCACCCGAATCTCATTCCATAGAAGGAACATGTACTGACATTGCTCCCACACTTTGAGGAGGTAACCTTTGAACATTTACCACGAGAGGAGAATCAGTTAGCGGACGCGCTAGCTACCATGTCTTCTATGTTCAAGGTCAGGTGGGATAATGAAGCTCCCTGAATCACTATTGAGAGGTTGGATGAACCAGCGTACTGCTGTGAGAATGATACCGAAGAGGTAGTAGACAAACCCTGGTTTCAAGAAGTAAAAAGGTATCTCGAGACTCAAGAGTATCTCGAAGGGGCATCTGTCAATGATAAGAAGTTTCTGAGAAGGTTCGCCGCAAAATTCTTCCTTAGTAATGGAATCCTCTACAAGCGCAACCATGACTCTACCTTACTACGATGTGTAGACAAGAGAGAAGAAGATAAGATTATGACGGATCTACACGAAAGTACCTTCGGAACCCACTATGAAAGCAGATTGTTATCAACACTCTCAAACTTGTCATAAATGCCAGATCTATGCTGATAAGGTACATGTGCCTCTGGTTCCCTTAAATGTCTTGAAGGCTCCTTGGCCCTTTGCAATGTGGGGCATTGACATGATCAGAGAGATTATACCTACCGCTTTCAATGGGTATCGCTTCATCTTGGTGGCCATCGATTACTTTACGAAGTGGGTCGAGGCTGCCTCCTTTGCTACCGTTACCAAGAATGTTGTGGCGTGGTTTATCAGGAATAACCTAATCTGTTGGTATGGTGTTCCAGAGAGAATAATCACTGACAACGGTACGAATCTCAATAACACGATGATCATCGAGCTCTGTAAGAAATTCAAGATACAACATCATAACTCTTCCCCCTAACAGCCGAAGATGAATGGCGCTGTTAAAGCTGCTAACAAAAACATCAAGAAGATCATACAGAAGATAATGGTGACATACAAAGACTGGCATGAGATGTTACCATTTTCTCTTCATGGGTACCGTACCTCAACACGGACGTCAACAGGGACAACACCCTACTCTCTGGTATATGGCATGGAGGAAGTCCTACCTATTGAGGTCTAGATCCATTCTTTAAGGATCACGAAGGATGCGGGTTTGAGCGAAGACGACTGGATCCAGACTCGACTTGATCAACTGAATCTGATTGATGAAAAGAGACTTACTGCTATCTGTCATGGTCAAATGTATCAAAAATGGATGATCAAGGCTTTCAATAAAAAAGTCAGACGCTAAGAATATTAAGTCGGGGATCTAGTGATCAAACGCATCATACTGTTGCAAGGTGATCCCAGGGGAAAATGGGCTCCCACATACAAAGGGCCATTTGTGATCAAAAACATTTTCTCGGGTGGAGCCATGATTCTAACCACCATGGACGGTGACGACCTTCCTCACCTTATCAATGCGGACATAGTGAAAAGATACTACGCATGATTAAAGACCCGCTAGGTTGACTGGCCTAGGCAAAAATAAGGGCTTCCCAGCGAACCAAAAGGGTTCGGGCAAAAATAAGGGATGAAAACAAAAAAAATCTGTACACCCGGCAAGTCGAAAACCTGAAAGGGAGGCTTAGAAAAAAATGGTATCCCGGTGAACTGAACACCCGAAAGGGAAGTCCAGGAAAAAGTTAGGGATGTAAAGCGTATCATTATGTCCCATTGAATCACATTGCAACCAGACCTCAGTATCAATGTCAAGCTCGAATGGCACCGATCAATCTAATCAGTTTCGGATAAGCAGCAAAGTGATGAGACGCTTAAAGACATTATCAATAGCAAAATTGAAACTTAAATGGGATTATTGCACATAGACGTTTTCTTTTTGTTGTACACAATATTGTATAGCTTCCATTTTTACGGCGGCGTTCTCTTACTAGAGCGTCAACTTCCTTGTACAAAAAACGCCTGTTATAGGCCAATTTAGAAAATTAATATAAGTCATTTTTACAAAACCATTTGTTTTTATTTTTCTGTTTTGTTTCGCAAAAACGTCCAATGATTTATTCTTGACATATGCATTTGAATATAATCGCTATTCACAAATATTCGCATAGGAAATGGAAAGGCAATTGCTCGTAACTTAAGAAACATGGGAAAAAACTAAAAAAAATCATGTCAAGCCCGATAGTTACTCTGTTCAGCAGATACAGAGGCAGAGATATCTTTGAAATGAAGTCACCATTACATGTGCCCTGGTGACATCTACACTTCCCACAGAGTAGAGGTAATCAAAGTGTTGATATCAGTTTCCATAAACAGGAGTTACTATCCCCAGCCAAATTCCTTCAGAGAGCCGACATCTATGTTCCCCAGCCGGATTTTATAGTCGCGAGCGGTTCATAAATTTGTCTCCCAAGCAAAGTTTATTTCTCTGAACGCAGAAGCTCACCCCCAACAGAGTTTATTATTTCAGCTACGGAAGTTCACCTTCCAACAGAGTTATTCCCCGCAGAGTTATTCTCAAGCAAAGTCTTTCCCCGGAAGAATATCCATAAATAAGGAATAAATCCCCAGCATAGTCATCTCCGATTCACCATCCCAAACGGAAATGAAGGGTTCAACGTCCTAATGCTCTCCAGCAGCAGTCCGAGATTTATTTTCCCCGACTAAAATTACCGCAAGAGCATCTCATATTCATACATCATGGCATATACATACATATTGCATACAACATAATCTCATTTATTTTGAGAACATCATCCCACAATGCATGTCACACATCGCATATAATTAACCCTGTTATCTTTTTAGGAAATACAATTATCATCAACAATCCCAACAATTATACATGTCACATCTGCAGGCAACTAATGGAAAATCAGTTCCCGAAACCAAATGGGTCAATTAACCTATGTGATCATCTCGAAGTAACCCTATTATCCAGGTTCCTTCCCATAAGCCCTACCATCCAGGCTTTCATCTCGAAGTAACCCTACTATCCAGGTTCCTTCCCATAAGCCCTACTATCCAGGCTTTCATCTCGAAGTAACCCTACTATCCAGGTTCCTTCCCATAAGCCCTACTATCTATACTTTTATCTCGAAGAAGCCCTACTATCCAAGCTTTCATCTCGAAGTAACCCTACAATCCAGGTTCCTTCCCATAAGCCCTACTATTCATGCTTTCATCTCAAAGTAACCCTACTATCCAGGTTCCTTCCCATAAGCCCTACTATCCAGGATTTCATCTCGAAGAAGCCCTACTATCCAAGCTTTCATCTTAAAGTAACCCTACTATCCAGGTTCCTTCCCATAAGCCCTACTATCTAGGCTTTCATTTCGAAGCAACTCTACAACCAGGTTCCTTCTCATAGCTCTACTATCCAGGATTTCATTTCGAAGCAACCCTATTATCCAGGTTCCTTCCCATAAGCCCTACTATCCAGGCTTTCATCTCGAAGTAACCCTACTATCCAGGTTCCTTCCTATAAGCCCTGCTATCCAAGCTTTCATCTCGAAGTAACCCTACTATCCAGGTTCCTTCCCATAAGCCCTACTATCTAGACTTTCATCTAGAAGAAGCCCTACTATCCAAGCTTTCATCTCGAAGTAACCCTACTATCCAGGTTCCTTCCCATAAGCCCTACTATCCAGGCTTTCATCTCGAAGTAACCCTACTATCTAGGTTCCTTCCCATAAGCCCTACTATCCAGGCTTTCATCTCGAAGTAACCCTACTATCCAGGTTCCTTCCCATAAGCCCTACTATCCAGACTTTCATCTCGAAGAAGCCCTACTATTCAAGCTTTCATCTCGAAGTAACCCTACTATCCAGGTTCCTTCCCATAAGCCCTACTATCCAGGCTTTCATCTCGAAGTAACCCTACTATCCAGGTTCCTCCCCATAAGCCCTACTATATAGGCTTTTATCTCGAAGAAGCCCTACTATCCAAGCTTTCATCTCGAAGTAACCCTACTATCCAGGTTCCTTCCCATAAGCCCTACTATCCAGGCTTTCATTTCAAAGCAACCCTACGACTTGGTTCCTTCTCATAGCCCTACTATCCAGGCTTTCATTTCGAAGCAACCCTACTATCCAGGTTCCTTCCCATAAGCCCTACTATCCAGGCTTTCATCTCGAAGTAACCCTACTATCCAGGTTCCTTCCTATAAGCCCTACTATCCAGGATTTCATCTCGAAGTAACCCTACGACCCAGGTTCCTTCTCATAGCCCTACTATCCAGGCTTTCATTTTGAAGCAACCCTACGACCAGGTTCCTTCTCATAGCCCTACTGTGATACGGTGGGAGAACTGACTTGAGGTTTTGTTTTTTATGTTCACAAATGTTTCGGTTTAGCAAGAGTCGCCACCGACTTTTTATTTTATCCAAAGGAAAGGTCAAAAAGCACAAGAAAGACCTTTGAGATGTTTTCTTGGGTTCAGGGAGTAGATTATGTAAAGGGAAGGTGCAAGAACCCTTTTCATCCATGGTTTTCCATGGGTTCTTAGTTACTTGTTTAGATCACTTGCTTTTGCTTTTCAATTGTTTGAAATGGTGCTTTGTGTGTGGTTTTGAAAATGTTTTGAAAAGAGGCCATCGTTGTGGCAACCTTTGCAATGATTCTTGTTTGAATATATACAAAGGTGTTTGTCTTTTGAAAAGATATTTCAACGTTTGAAAGTTTGATTTGGGAAATGTTTTAAAATTGTGTTGTGAAGTATGTTTGAAAATAACAAGGATGTTTTTGCAAGTTTTGATCAAGTAACTAAGAGTTATCTACCCTATCTACTCAAAGATCTTCCTACACATTTTTAACCCTTTTGACAGTGTTGTTTTACCATTGTATTTGGTAAAAAAACCTTGTATTTGGATGTTAAACGGGAAAGGCGCGGGTCATCGTATTGACCATGATAGCAATTGTGCTAAGTATCTTTAGCAAATTTTTGAGGGACTAGATAATTTTGTATAGGCAACCAAGATAGCGTCATTGAGGGACTATGATCTTTTGTTTTGTTTTATTTTGCCAAGATACTCAACATGCATAACATGGCCATTTTAAAGGCAACAAGTGGATGAAACCCTAGGGGTGCATATGTGCATTGTGTTGTCAATTTGCATGATTTTATGTCTTGTATTAGGTCTAGCTATTTGTTTTGATTTTGGATATTGCATACAAACCCTAATCTCTAACATGGCATATTTGAAAGCATAAAATGCGTAAAATAAACCTAGGCTATTACAACATTGATATGGGGAGGGGGATACAATTTTGGATTGGGGAGTATTGGCAAAAAAATAAAACCCTAAGATTTACTATTACATCCAAATTGAATTCCTTTGTATCAAATAATAAATAAACAATATTTAAATAAACAAATTAAATATGAATATGCAAAATATTATAAGCATGCAAATAATGTTTTTGTTTATTTTTATGTATGTAAAAATATAATGTTTAATGTATTAAAAAAAAGTTATTTTTGTTAAGGGTAAAACCCTAATTTTTGTTTTAAGATAATATATATATTATATTATTTATTTTATGTACAAGAAAATAAATATAAATATATACAATTGTTTAGAAAATAATAATATATGAGAAAATATTATTCAAGTATACAAATACTAAAAATAAAAATAAAAATAAAATATTTTTATATATTATTTACAAGTTTTTTATTTGAGAAAACAAAATATAGTAAACTTAATAAACTAAATATTGTGTCAGAATAAAATAAAATAAATAATAAAAATGTGAAAATTTAAGGAAAATATTTTTAGTAATTTTTTTTATATTTGGAAAAAATAAAATGAAATCAGAAATAAAAAGAAATGAAAATAATATGAAAATATAAAACTAATGGGCCAGGGGGTGCAGTCAGCAATGCAGGGGGTGCCAAAAATAGAAACAAGCCAACCCAGCCCATTTCCACTTCATCTTTAACCTTTGTCAAACAAAATACGCGCGCCTGATTCAAATATCCAACTCCTGCATACGTGCTCAAATGCAAAAACTCATAACACAAAAGTTATAGCATTTTTCAAGATGATTCCAACCATGTAAAGAACTCAATCTAACTCTCAAAGACCAGAGAGAATTTCTCTGGCCCTAATTTCTAACCTAACTTTTTTAGGAAATTCATGAATCAAATTCTCTTAACACGATTAACTTAAATGAAATCAAAGCATATGTACAGCTTCAGGGCTATGAGTACTACATTTTTTATTCACAAACCTAAGCTTAATGATTCCTAAATAGAGAGATAGGAAGTTGACAAATACCTGTTTCAGTTGAACTCGTGTTTGGCAATGTGGAGCTTTTCAGTGAGACCTGAGGTGCTTGGGAGCTTGCCTGAACTTCCTCTGATCTTCCCCAATGCTTAGTTTGCTTTGGATTTGCTTGAACAAGCTTGTAGAAGTCAACTTGCACAAGCTGAAAACATAAATGGTGAAGCTTGCAAATGGAGTTACAGTCACTGTCCAATGGTTGGGATAGCTTGGGTAGGTTATATGGAATATGTTTGAACAGGTTTGGGGCAAAACGCACAAGTGGTTTTTGTTATGGAACTCAAAGTGCAGAAACTGCCCTGTTTTGCAAGAGGAATATTTTTTGGTGTTCAAGAGTGTTTGAGGGATGGATGGCTCGTGTTTCTGGCACAAGGTAATGTCAAAAACCTGTTTCAAATGCTTTCCAAGCTTGGTTATATCAGATATGCAAGTTATGTGACTTTGGCAAGTTTCTTGGTTATGAAGCAAAAAATATCAAGTGGTACAAGACAGGCCTGTACAGGCTATCTTCCAGCTTGCACTTTGTGATCTTGGCCCCCTCAGTTTGTGGATATTGTTTGCTGTCCAAGATTTGGTTCAAGGCTCAAGGATGCAATTTGACATAAAGCAAAATTTGACAAAAATGGCAATGTTGCCTTTTTGCTATTTTTGGATTAATCTCTTGTGTAATCCTCTAATGATCAGAACAAAGCCTAAAACCAATGGATTTGCATTTAATTATTGAGTATGAAAGTGTTTAGGGACCTGTATTCAAGTACAAATGAAGCTGGATGGAAATTGCAACTTGTAGCAACATGAAACATGCCATGGATCAAAGTGAGTTTTTGCCAAATTCGAGCCTTCGATTCTCCCTAACCACAAATTATTTTGGAGAGTTCTTGGACATTTTGGAAATCTTGTAACATGATATACAATCCATCTTTAAAATGAATTTTGAGATTCCAAGTGTAACTAGGTGAAAAAGTTCCATGAAGATAGGTCAAAATCCTGCCTAAACTAGGGCAAAATTTCTCTAAGTTAAAAATTTCATGGACCCTTGTTCCAAAAATCATAACTTGAGATCCAAGTTTCTTTCGGGAAAACTTTGTGAATCAAAGTTGTAGACTTTGTAGAGGACTACAACTTTCATGTTGGAATATTTGTTTGAATCCAATTGCATCATTGTGAAAAATATGGGCAAAGTTGGGAAAAAATAAGAAAATTTCATAACTTAGAAAAATTCTAAGTTATGAAAATTTTCAATATTAAACCCTAATTTGCAAAATTAGATTTCTTGATGAACACATTTCATGTTTTGATACATCTTGATGAAAAATGACCCTTGGCATTTGATTTTGACCAAAAAGTCAAAGTTTGACTTTTCAGTGTACATTTGATTTTTGATCAGTTGATTGGAAAATTTATCTGTCAATCCAATGCAATTGAGATCTTTTGAACCTTGTGAATAGGTCAAGGTGATGCCATTGAGTCCTTGAATCCATGCTTGAACCTAATTTGCCATTGGCTAGGTCAAAAAGTCAGAAATTTCCCTTCTGTAGTCAAAACCCTAAAAATGACCATTTTGCCCTTTTGATGATCTGATCAAATTTCTTGAGGAGTTGTGGTCCAAACATGATCAAATGGTTCATATGAGCTTATAATGTTGATATGGATCAAAATTTATGAGGTTTGACTGTAAATTGGCCATTATTGACTTTTTCCCCAATACAACTGATTTCTAGGTTAATTGTCCAATTGACTGGGCAAAAATTTGATTCAAGGCTTGAAACTTGGTATGAACAAACTCATAAGTCCAACATCGAGTATGAAAGTCACATTGAGCATTATAAGTCCAAAATTCCTTGTGCAACTTCAAACCCTAATTTAGGTCAACAATGCAAGGAGATGTCTTGAGCAGAGCAAACCCTAGCTTGGTCTTGAGTTCAGAGAGTCTTGTGATGAGAAATCTTGATAAAATGAGAGGGAAAATTTTGGGGTACAACAGCTGCCACTGTTCATTCTTCTTGAACCTGAAGAGTTAGATTGGCGAGTTTTCCTTTCGTGACTCGAAGGTAAAAGAGGATTGGACACTAGAGTTCCCGTAAATTTGCGCTCGTCAAAATATAGTTGAGGGAATGGGCTTAAAGATGCCATTTGGAAGATGTGACAGAATTTGTCAGAGATGGGCTTAAAGATGCTATCCAAGAAAATTGATCGCATAAGAGACTCCTTTGCGAGAGCCCGTATTCCTATTGTTGAGGAGGACTACGCCGGGGAATGCTGGTCTCCGTCGTGGTAGAAATAGAACTTCAGCCGTATGTTATTCTACTGGGGAGTCATCTCTTGGTTGAAGAGGTGACAGTGAACTGCTATCTGGTCAACATCCAGGCTTTACAGTATTGTATTGCTATCTGGTCAACATTCAAGCTTCACGATACTTTACTTCCTATCTGGTCAACGTCCAGTCTTCAGAAGAGAATCAAATGGTTATCCGGTCGCCTCCGGGTTTCCCTTTGATTTCGGGGCCTACTAATATCCGGTTGAACCCAGGCTTCAAAGTAATTGGCCGAGTAAACTGTTATTTGGTCAACGTCCAAGTTTCACAGTATACCTTACCGTTATCTGGTCAACGTCCAGGATTCACAGTCTTGTATTTCTATCTGGTCAACGTCTAGGCTTCACAATACTTTACTTCCTATCTGGTCAATGTCCAGTCTTCAGAAGAGAATCAAATGGTTATCCGGTCACCTTCAGGTTTTTCCTTTTATTTCGGGGCCTACTAATATCCAGTTGAATCCGGGATTCAAAGTAATTGGCCGAGTAAACTGTTATTTGGTCAACGTCCAAGTTTCACAGTATACCTTACTGTTATCTGGTCAACGTCCAGGCTTCGCAGTCTTGTATTTCTATCTGGTCAACGTCCAGGCTTCGTAATACTTTACTTCCTATCTGGTCAACATCCAGTCTTCATAAGAGAATCAAATGGTTATCCGGTCACCTCTGGGTTTCAGTATAATCAAGATAAAAATCTGGTTGGATCCAGGCTTTATAATTGGAATAGGAATCTGCCCCTTGATTTGAATAAACAAAAAGAAAAGCATCCGTGTCTGGAGCATCTCTAAGCCGTTTTCTGAGCTTTAAATATCTGTTTTATGTAGCTATTAATTTCTTCCTGAAAAGGGTAGAATGTTAGCTGAAACACAAAGTTATGTTGCATGAAATGTATGATGCAATATATGTGTTTTGTAAATGCTCATGATTTATGAGTGTAATGTATGCGTATGTAAGCTGATTAGATGTTTTGCTGAGGAAAATAAATCCTGGATAGCTGGAGATAATAAAATCTTTGACCGTTGTCGGGGAAAATAAATCCTTGATCACTGATGGAGATTCGAGATCTTTGACGACCTCTGTGGGGAGAAGCTATACTGCTAGTTTATATGCCAATCTACTGGGGACTTTAAGAATGAGAATCTCCGTTCTGTTGGGGGTATCAGGGTAAAACTGAATAGTTTCCGCCGGGGATTGGTAATTTGAAAACTTAGCTCTGATGGGGATTCTTGAAACTTAACTCTGCTGGGGATATGCATTTCAAGGGTTTAGTTCCGCCGAGGATCTGGATGATGTATTGCAGGGGATTTCTCCTGGAATAGCCTAAAGAAATTTTCCTATACTTTCATCCTATCAGTAATTATTCTTTCTCATTTCGTTTTATTTGTAAGTAGTGATTATATTCAAATGCATATGCTCATTTAATAAATCATTGGACGTTTTCAAATAAAACACAAGTGTAAAAAGAAATAAAAGGCAAACAATTTTCTGCACTTTGAAGTATCTTTGTATTAACTTTGTGTAAGTATTTTGTACAAAGGATACAGACATCCTAGTAAGAGAATGTTGTCATAAAATTGAGAAAAATTTATACAAAGAAAGATGGCTAGGTGTAACAATTCCATGGGGTTCCCATTCTGCTATAGCCTTCGCAACTCTGAGTATTTTGTCCATTCGTCGCTTCGTCCGCAGATGATTGGATTAATCAGAAGCTTGGAGTTCGTCTGTTGAAGAGATTGTCCTTAAAGTGATCCGACGAGACATAGTCACACGCTTTAATTCCCTAACTTTTGCCTGGACCTCCCTTTTAGGTTTTCGATCCATCGGGAAACCCTTTTTTGCCCAAGTCGTCCTTTCGGGTTTTCAACTTGCCGGGTGTACAGATTTGTTGTTTATCCCTAATTTTTGCCTGAACCGCCCTTTCGGGTTTTTGATTCACCGGGATGCCCATTTTTTCCCAAGTCGCCCTTTTGGGTTTTCAACTTGTCGGGTCGTTTATGCGTAGTATCTTTTGACTATGTCTGCGTTTGCAGGGTGCGGCAGGTCGTCACCGTCCATGGTGGTTAGAATCATAGCCCCACCAGAAAATATGTTTTTGATCATAAATGGTCCTTCATAGGTAGGAGTCCACTTGCCCCTGGGATCACTTTGCTGCAAGATGATCCGCTTGATTACAAGATCTCCGACTTGATATACCTGGCGCCTGACTTTCTTGTTGAAAGCCTTGATCATACACTTTTGATACGTCTGACCATGACAAACAACAGTAAGCCGTTTCTCGTCAATCAAGTTAAGTTGATCAAGCCGGGTCTGAATTCAATCGTTTTCACTTAACCCAACATCCTTCATAATTCTCAAGGAAGGGAACTGCACCTCCATAGGTAAAACAATTTCCATGTCATATACCAAAGAAAAGGGGGTTGCCCCAGTTGAAGTACATGCTGTGGTACGGTACCTGTGTAGAGCAAACGGTAACATCTCATGCCAGTCCTTGTAGGTGACTGTCATCTTTTGAATTATCTTCTTGATATTTTTGTTCGCAGTTTCGACAGCACCGTTCATCTTTGGCCGATAGGGAGATGATTTGTGATGTTGAATCTTGAACTGCTTGCACATAGCGGTGATCATAGTGTTGTTCAGGTTTGTACCATTGTCCATGATGATCCTGTCGGGGATACCATACCGGCATATGAGGTTCTGCTTGATGAAGCAGGCAACCACATTCTTTGTAACGGATGCGAAGGAAGCTACTTCGACCCACTTGGTAAAGTAATTAATGGACACCAGGATGAAGCGGTGTCCATTGGACGCTGTAGGCTTGATCTCTCCAATCATGTCGATACCCCACATTGCGAATGCCCAAGGAGCTGTTAGGACATTGAGAGGAACTGGAGGAATATGTACCTTGTCTGCATAGATTTGGCATTTGTGACAAGTACGAGAATATTGATGACAGTCAGCTTCCATGGTAGACCAGTAGTAGCCTGCCCTTAGAATCTTCTTAGCCATCGTATGTCTGCTCAAGTGGGTGCTAAAAGTACCATTATGCAGTTTAGTCATGATCTGCTCAGCTTCAACCTTGTCCATACAATGAAGCAGAACACAATCATGATTCCTCTTGTATAGGATACCATTACTCAGGAAGAACTTGGCAGAAAATCTCCTCAAGAACTTTTTGTCGTTGACTGAAGCTCCTTCAGGGTATTCTCGAGTCTTGAGATACCTTTTGATTTCGTGAAACCAGGGTAGGTCCACTACTTCTTCGGTATTAATCTCGTGACAATGTGCAGGTTCATTCATTCGCTCGATGGTGATTTGGGGAGCCTCATTATCCCAGTTAAGTTTAAACATGGAAGACATTGTAGCTAGAGCATCCGCTAGCTGATTTTCTTCTCGCGGGAAGTGCTCGAAGGTAATCTGCTCGAAATGAGGTAACAATGCCAGGACATGTTCTTTGTATGGGATGAGATTAGGATGTTTAGTGTCCCACTCTCCTTTGATTTGACTGATAACCAAAGCTGAGTCCCCAAACACAACCAAAGATTTGATTCCCAAGTCAATAGCAGCCTTGAGACCAAAGATGCAAGCTTCATACTCGGCCATGTTGTTGGTGCAGCTGAAGCAGAGTCTAGCGGTGAAAGGTGTATGACAACCTTCTGGAGAGATAAGTACAGCACCGATACCGTTTCCAAGTGCATTTGAAGCACCATCAAAGTACAGGGTTCATCCGGATCCTTGTTCAGGTCCGTCATACGGTCTGTTACCTTCAATGTTGTCCAATGTCATAATGTCTTCATCGGGGAAGTCGAACTTCATGGATTGGTAATCTTCGACAGCTTGATGAGCTAGATGGTCAGCTAGTACACTCCCCTTTATAGCTTTTTAGGTTGTGTACTGGATATCGTACTCAGTCAAGATCATTTTCCATCTAGCGATTCTTCCATATAAAGCAGGCTTTTCGAAGATGTACTTGATCGGATCCATTTTAGAAATTAGCAGAGCGGTATGTGTCAACATATACTGCCTTAGCCGGCGAGCCGCCCATACCAAAGTGCAGCAAGTTTTCTCGAGCAGTGAGTAGCGAGTCTCACAGTCGGTAAACTTTTTACTAAGGTAATAAATGGCATGCTCTTTTCGACTAGACTCCTCATGTTGGCCCAATACGCACCCCATTGAATTATCCAAAACAGTCAGATACATGATTAGCGGCCTTCCTTCGACGGGTGGTATCAGGATAGGAGGTTCTAGCAAATAATCCTTGATTTTATCGAAAGCAACTTGACAGTCATCATTCCATTCAACCACTTGATCTTTCTTCAACAACTTGAAGATTGGCTCACAGGTAGATGTTAGGTGAGAAATGAACCTTGCAATGTAGTTTAGGCGTCCTAAGAAACCTCTGACCTCCTTTTCAGTGCGAGGGGCAGGCATTTCTTGTATAGCTTTGACTTTGACAGGATCAACCTCAATGCCTTTGTTGCTGATGATGAATCCCAAGAGTTTACCGGACCTGACTCTGAAAGTGCACTTGCTAGGTGTTATACCCCAAAATTTTCCCTCCCATATTCTTCAAGATTTGTCAAGAATGATCTTCAAATTGGCCAAGATTGCTCAAGAGCTTATACAGTTCAAACCACCTCCTAAGACAGCCAAAATTAGGGTTTTGGTTCTTTCAAGGAATTTGAGGTTGTCAATGGCTCAATCAAGTCTCATATGCCTATATGCATTCTCAAGCACTTACATGCCAAGTTTCAAGACTCACAGTGCCAATTTGCACAGTCAAAAGCCTCATTTGACCTACAATCAACTGTAGGGGCAAAATGGTCATTTTGCAGTCAAAAGTCAGAATTTTTGGTCAACATCTTATTTTGAGTTCACAATCATCATTTGATCAAGCCTTGATCATGATTCCACAAGGATGGCTCAAAAATCATCAAGATGCAAAAAGTTACTATTTTTGGACAGCAGAAAAGTCAACTATATCTTGACCAGGGCATAACTTTTTCATAGTTTGTCATAAAAATTCCATCCAATGATAATTTTGAAGGGGATGCAATTTCCTACAATCCATCTTCACATTCCAAGTCCAAGAAATGCTCTCATAAAAAGTTATCAATTTCTATATTATAGGTCAAATTCAAAAGTCAACAAAAGTGCACTTTAAGTCAAAGGCCATAACTTGAGATTGGTAAATCCAAATGACATGGGACCAAAGACATTGGTTAGAGGACTTCAAGACCTTTCCAATATGTCTAATAACATGTTCATATGATCAAAATTGAGCAAGATATGCATTGGAGAAGTTGGGAATTTTTAGGAATTTGCAAAAGTCAACTTTGCTCAAAACACCTGGTTTTTGCTATTGGGCCTCAAATCTCTTCTTGAAACTTCATCAATGGCCTATGCACGACCCATCAAGTTTAATTGAATTTATTTTCTTATTTTTATTAATTAATTGGATTTTTAATTGATATTAATTCATTTAATCAATTTAAATTGTAGGAAAATACAAGATTTGGTTTTTCAATCTTTTGGTGAAGCAAATATGACCTAAAAAGGCTGGCAATTTCGTGCACCAAGTCAAAGATACAAAATCTCCAAAGTTGGCAACTTTGTTCAATCATGAAAATGCAAAAAGATTTGATTTTCAATCAAAGATCAAATCATCAATTCAATGGATTTTTGTTCAAGATTTTGACCTAATTCCATTCCTCTCTATATATATGCAAGCAAACCCTAATCCCATACACGTGAGAAAGCTGCAGAAAAAAGCCATAGCAATTCAAGAAAATTCAAGAAAAATCAAAACTGATTTTCACATTCCAGGCCAATTCAAGGCATTTTATTGATTCTAATACCTTGCAGAAGTTCTCAGGAACGATTTACAATCAAATTCCAATACCAAAGCTCAAGGAATCGTCCATTACAGTTTCACGGTTTGCCATTTTTTTGCCTGAATCGTAACTCATCATTCATGCGCATTTGACATATTTTCTTGATTGTTTTGTGTTAATAGGGACCATACGAAGCTAATGGTATAACTTAATTGAACTGAAACTCCCTAAATCACAAGATGCCATGAACGGTTTTCTAGGGTTCTTGAGTTTGAAATTGGGGCTTTCTAAACCCAGAAAAATTAAGACTTGTAAGGCGTATGGTTGGAATCGTTAAACCAAGACGAACACAAATCATCAATCGCGAAATATTTATATATGCTGTAGCTCTAATTGCTATTTTTCGTCGCCATAGTTTATGGGGGTTAAAAACCCCCGCTATCTAATGTTTATTATGCAGGAACGAACGAGGAAGATGATGAGGTGTTAGCCTCTGAGTGGTCAATATGAAAACACGCGCGTTTTGGTTTTTGTTTTCAGCGTATTTGCTTATTTTCTTATATTATTATTTCTCTTTATTCTAATAACAATTATGGCAAGTTGGTGGAGTGGCAGGGACGCGTGCATATGACCATTGGGACCTGGGTTCGAATCCCAGGTCCCCCAAAACAATTATTTGTTCTTTTTCTTCACATGATCACATGCAGGTTTCAAAAGTGATCCACCATATACCTCAATCATCAACGCGCCATGTGGCGTCAGGCACAGATCCAAGGGTCATGGGTGAATGATCATCATACTCCCAGTCAACACGCGCCATGGAGGATCAGGAAAGTCAAAAGCAGGCTTGAGTACAATTGGGCTTCAGGATTCCACATACACCTCCCAACCTGGCCCATCACCCCCTGGTTTCATTATTTCTTTTCTTCTTTTATATTATTTTCTTTTAATTGTTTTATTATTAATTATTATTATCATTATTTAATTAACCAAATTAACTTTTTTTCATAATAAAATTCAGAAAACTAAAAATGTAATATTTTTATTGTTATTATTATTTATTAATTTCACCCTTTTATTATTTTTGTAAATAAATACTAACAAACTAATTTAGTTTTAATTAGGTTAATTTTGACATTTTTTGCAATAATTTAAAATCAACATAGAATTAGGGTTTCTTTTGACAATTTTAATCCTTTTTTATTTATTTCCTTGAGACATTAAAAAATCAAAAATATTTCTTTTATTTAATTAATTAATTAGTTTAGGTTTAATTTAATTAAATGCAAAAAGGACAAAAACTTCTTTCTTTCTCAAAAAAAGGGTCAAAACCCTAAAAACATTCCGATTCAATTTTCTCTCGCGCGTAAGTTTGTTTTATTAATTTTTGATCCATATTTATGTATTTGCTCCGAGGATGTAATAGCTTTAATTAGGACTTTTTATCGCTTTCATTTAATTTCCGCAATCTACTTTTCAAGGGTTTGCTTTTGGCGATGTAAATACCCGACGCCTTGTAATAGCGTAGATTTACTTTCCGTAATTATTAACTGCTAGATGTATGTTAACTAGGCTATGCATGACAAGACTTATCTCTGAAATTAAAATCAACCCGTAGCTCACCATAACATGTGCAAAGATAACATAATCTGAATCCTGACACACCCGCACATGTCACTCCTAGGGTACGTCTCACTTGGTTGCCTCGACGTGGTCATTGAGTATAAGGTGTTTTAGAGGCCGCCCTCTTGTCTAAAGATCCAAGTTGCCTCGAAACGGTTGCCTCGGAAAAAAAAGGATCTAGGACATTAGGGTTACCGCTAAGGCGTCCTACTATTGCTTTGGTGACCACATGTCCCTATAATCGAATTGACCCTTAAACTCCAACGACGGTGCTACCTACTTCTCAATAGTGGGATAGTACTGTCTAAAGGACATTTACACAGCTTAATTTCTTTTGAGTAGGTAGAGGTTCTCAGGTACTTGCTCTTTCAAAAACAAAATAAACTTTTCGCACTTACACTTTTCAAACAAAATTTTTCAAACAACACTTCATACACTCTTGAGGACAGAAACAAGAGTTAAATCGAAGTTTTCAAACAAAACTTTTTTCAAAACCCACAAACACAAGAAAAGAAAAACATTTTGAAAACATAGTGAGCAAGTACCTAAGAGCCCGTGGATAACCACAGATAGAAAGGGTGCTAACACCTTCCCTTTCTATAATCTACCTCCCGAACCGAGAAACATCTCGAAAAGGAATTTTGCTGTGCTTTTGTCCTTTCCTTGTTGGAGAACATAAATGACGGTGGCGACTCTTGCTTACCGCGACATTTCGCGAACCAGCATTCTAAAATAGCCAGTTCTATTTCCACCGATCACAGAACTGGCGTCTCTGCTGGGGAAATTCTACATAAGTGAGGTGTACCTTAGGATTAGATCACTTGTGTTTTCAATTGTATGCTTTGTATGCTTTAAATCTTGTGGGTTTCTATCGGAGTTCTATAGATCTTAACCCGGATCTGGGGATACCCTTTAGAAGTAGCAACAAACTGTGAGGGAACTGCGCGGGGTATACCGACATGGTTGAAGCAGTAGCTACGTTGATGTGGCACTTTGGTGAGTACCGGTAACCCTTGAGTCAAGTCAAGGAGAGTACAGGGCCGCTGCGTGGTGTCGCGAAGCATCAACTGACCTTAGAACCTTACTTGACTATCCTGGCCTTTTTAGGGGTAGTGAGATGACCGACTTTGGTGCAGTCCGAAGTTGGTAGATACTCGATACTACACTCATTGAGGGTTGTTTTCTTGGAGTATTTTGGTCGCCAGTTAAGTGGCTAAATCCAAACAATGAACATAGAAAACAATCCAATGATATTGAGCTCCTTAGAACCCGGTTACTATTTATAGGACATGTTTTGAGCCAACTAACTTCAAGAGGGTACTTACCTACGAACCCCATGCCAGCCTAAACTTAAGGCTCTTTGTGTGACTTGTGTGCCTTCAAACTTTGAACTACTTGCACATTCTTGTTATCTGACAGCATGAGTTCCTTGCAGGTTTTGTTTACAGTCCTTATCCAACAATTTGGATTTATTGCAGGGCTTACTTACTTCACCTCACACTTTTGCTTAAACGCATAACATACACATCATAACATCATACCATAGCATTTCCTTAACAATTTCAAGGATCTCAAGGGTTTGTGATGCATGTCATGATGAACCTAATGTCTAGCAAGGGGCAAAGGGGATTTATTTTCCTCTAGCTAAGGTTGTTTGGAGATCAAAACACGATAACTTGAGTCAGGGGCTATGACCCACTCGATATGGTGAGCTTTGACTCTTGAAGAAGGACTCTCAACAACATGAAGTTCCTTCAATCAAGCTGCGAAATTCAAATTCTAACAAGTTTCTTGTTTACCCCACGAGATCCTTGAAAACATTGCATACATATATCATACATATCATTGCATTACAGGTACCATTGCAGGTCTCTTATCTTCTTCGCTGTTTATTTCAGCAATCATCATGTCTACCGAACCTTCCACTGAACAAGCTATCAAGGCCCTCCAGGCCCAGAACGCCCAGTTCCAAGAGTTGGTTATGAGCCTAGCCAAGGGTCAACAGGAGTTGAAGACTCTGATTCTGAAGAAGAAGAAGAAGAAGAGGACTGTCTTGTTCAACACTGGACGCAGGTTCGGGAATGGACTGCAGAACGAGGTTGATCTGACTACCTCATCTGTAGGAAAAGACAGCCCACAAGAGAGAAGGGTTCCTAGCCCCGTGGTCTCCGACAATGAGACGGATTATGATGAGGAACAATATCCTCTTGCTGAGGATAGGTATAAACAGTTGGAGGACCGCTTGAGCACCATGGAGATACAAAATTTGCCCGGGTTGGAATTTGGAGACCTAGGCTTATCCTCTGGGGTGGTGATTCCCCATAAGTTCAAGGCACCTGCCTTTGCCAAATATGACGGAGCCTCCTGCCCAAAGCTGCACCTCCGGTCGTATGTAAGGAAGATCCAACCTTACACTGCTGACAAGAATTTGTGGATCCATTTCTTCCAGGATAGTCTTTCAGGGACTCAGCTCGAGTGGTTCTATCAGCTGGATGGAGCCAGTATCCGTAACTGGGAAGATTTGGCTACTGCGTTCTATAAGCAGTATCAGTATAATTCCGACCTCGCTCCTACGCGTACCCAACTCCAGGGTATGTCAATAGGGACGGGTGAAGGATTTAAAGAGTATGCTCAAAAGTGGAGAGACCTTGCCGAAAGGGTGCAGCCACCTTTAACTGATCGTGAACTTGTTGATATGTTTCTGGGGACCCTGTCTGGTCCATTCTTTAACCATTTGATTGGAAACTCTTCAGCTGGGTTCACAGACCTTATCTTGACTGGTAAAAGAATTGAAGCTGGCATAAAAAGCGGGAAGATTCAAGAAGCTACACCTTCCGATGCTCATAAAAAGCCCTACAATGGGAAGAAAGAGTCCAATGCTGTGTATGGTCAAAAGAGTCGTCATGACCAACGCGCAGGAGAAATCTTGATCTCTAATCCTACGCCTGCTCAACAAAGACAGGGGCATCAACGTAAGGAGGTCGCACCTAAAAGACAGTTCACTAAGATCAACATGTCACTGACTCAAGTGCTACAGCAAATGTTGAAGGCAGGGCTGATTACATTAAGGGCTCCTCTCCGGAATCCAAACACTTCTGCTCCTACCTCTCATCCCAATGAAAGGTGTGCATACCACTCTGACAGTCCAGGACATGACACAAAAAACTGTTGGGCCCTGAAGAATAAGGTTCAAGACATGATTGATGCCAAAGAAATCCAGTTTGACCCTCCAGAGACTCCAAACATAATCACTGCTCCTATGCCAAATCATTGAAGGCTTTTGTTTTATTTGAATTTTCAAGTTGTATTTTTCTTTGCTTATTCAAACAATTATTGTCATGGCAAACTTTTTTATTTCATTAATGCATCGCATATGTCTGTTTTGAATCAATCCATTCGTATTCACTATATTCAAATTGCTTCAAATTTCCTTTTTGTGATGATTAACGCTCGATTAAAAATTCTAAGCCTTTTGAGGGAGGATGACGAAAACGATACCACGATCTTTACAGTATGCTTTTGAACAGACCCCGCTGATGAGGTACAAGCATTGTTTCAAATCCTAAATAGTGGAGTTATAAGGAAGATAATCCCTAGTCAACCCCTTTGAGCCAAAGAAGTTGGAGTTTTTATTTTCAAAAATTAAAACCCTTAATCATAACCTGGGGCAGGGTAGTTTTCTCAATTGATCCAGGTGCATAATGAATGGCATCAAAGGAATCCTTCTGAGACAAGAGACATTGATGGTTCCGTATAATCGTAAGAACAGGCAGTCATTGTCTCTCAAAATAAAAGCCCAATAAGTCAAAACCTATGAAGGAGACTTACAAAAAACTGGGGCATCCCGCTGACTGTAATCACAAAAGAAACAGTTCAGGCAAAAAACAGGGATAATGAAATCAAAAAGAAAGAGGTCCTACAGACTCTCAACAAAAAAAATCGAATGCCTATTCAAAATAAACTATCAGTATCCGAACCATCACCGGAATATCAGAGCAAGGATTCAAACAAAATCTAATGCACGATTAGTTGAGTTTAGGTTTGAAGAACATCACGAAGAGTGGGTGGGTACAAATAAAATTTGAGCCTTTATCCTTTGTTTCTTAAACCGTGAACCAGACCACGTTATAACCCTTAAAAGTCCTAGCTGAAGCATGGGTTAGTTCGAAAGCATACTGTTACAAAAGGTATCCTGACTCCTGTAGGGCTTGCTGTAAAATCCTGAGTTGACATCACATTTTACAAAAATTCACTTGTTTTATTGAAAACTGCATTTTCAAAAAACTTCAAGACAGACATAAGCTTTGCATTCTTAAAATAACATTGTTTGCATATGGCTATTTGTTCAAACAACAGAGAAATTCGCACGACGAATATATGGTGAACAAAAACCTTCTCAATAAAAAGAGTCACCTCAAGTGGAAAAAACACTTCCAACCAAGGGGCAGACATAACCATTGTCCATCATCTGGGGCAGTCAAGTCAAGATTCAAGGAATCTCTCGAGATGCCAAATAGCCAGGGGCAAATCTCCATCTGAATCAATTGGGGCATTGAACATGAATTCCAGCAACGAATCTTGCCTGATCAAACATCTTCTGGTAGTATGGCAACACAACACTACTGACAGTGACAACTCCCTACATCCTGAGAGCATGGACATAGTCGAAAAGATACTGCGCATAATCAAAGACCCGCTAGGTTGACTGGCCTAGGCAAAAATAAAGGCTTCCCGGCGAACCAAAAGGGTTTGGGCAAAAATAAGGGATGAAAATAAAAAAATCTGTACACCCGGCAAGTCGAAAACCTGAAAAGGCGGCTTGGGCAAAAATGGGTATCCCGGTGGACTGAAAACCCGAAAGGGTGGTCCATGAAAAAATTAGGGATCAAAGCGTACGACTATGTCCCGTCATCTCGTCAATTGCCTACCAGAAGAAGATTTGTCAATCAGCAGTTATCAAGCACCTCATAGGCCTTCTTCTCCCGCAGAAACTGGGGCAATAAGAATTGTCTAAGCGATCTAGTTTCTCTGTCCACCAATGTACCAAGGTACGTTCAACTGAAGAATATGACCAAGATACCTTCACTCCCCAAGAGTAAGATAATAATGGTAGCTCTCCCCACTGAGACTTGCAACTATGAACAAATCAGCCATACTCTCCCCAAGCAGAGTTGGTCTCCCATCAGCCCTAAAAAGGCACAGTATCCCCAACAAGTCAGCAATACTCTCCCCCAAGCAGAGTTGGTCTACCATCAGTCCTGAAAAATTTGGGTATCCCCAGTAGATCTTAATATTCCCCAACAGAGTATACAGATATTCCTCAGCAAGCTTCCCCGACAGTCTTAATATTCCTCGACGAAATATAAGAATGTTCCCCGGCGGAATACAAGATACCCCCAATGGAGCCATTTCCCAGCGCAGTCTAGAAAAGCTTCCCCGCCAGAGTTGAATCATCTCCCCAGTAGATTCTGGAAGCTTGTTCCCTGCAGAGTACAAATATCTCTCCCTAGCCATATTCAGAAGGTTATCCCCACCAGAGTCTAACTGGGTTATCCTCAGCAAGTTGCAACGGAAAGATCGTCCCCAGCGAAGTCTTTCTATCCCCAACAGAGCTTATCATCGAAATCCCAACAGAGCTTATCAACGGAGTCCCCAGCGGGGTTATCGTTAAAATCTCAGCAAAGCATCTCTTCCTCACAGAGTAATTCCCTGCAGAGTAATCTCTTCACCAGGTTTATTCCCCAACAGAGTCATCCTCTCCTACAGGTTTATTCACCAATCATCTTCGTTCATCATCCCCAGCGGAAACGAAGAATTCAACATCATTCTCCAGCAGCTCTGGGATTTATCTTCCCCAGCTAAAAACAACACATTTCCATACATCATGATACATGCATATACGCATCATATCACACGATCTCATTGAGAACATCATTGCTTGATCCATCTCATGCATTGCATATGACTGACCTTTACCTTTCAGGAAAGATGCAGTTAAATTCTCAGCAATATTAAAAGGCCTTCTCTGGTCCAGTTAAGTCGATTCCTAAAGATTTTTCTGATGTCGATCCAGTTGAAGATATTCTAAGACCTTGTCTGGCCCAGTTAAATCGATTCCTAAAGATTTTTCTGATGCCGAGCCAGTCAAAGGCCTTCTCTGGTCCAGTTAAGTCGATTCCTAAAGATTTTTATGATGTCGATCCAGTTGAAGATATTCTAAGACCTTGTCTGGCCCAGTTACATCGATTCCTAAAGATTTTTCTGATGCCGAACCAGTCAAAGGCCTTCTCTGGTCCAGTTAAGTCGATTCCTAAAGATTTTTCTAATGCCGATCCAGTTGAAGATATTCCAGATTTCCTTTCAGAGACAGCTTAAAGATGCTCCAGACACAGATGCTATTCTATTGCTTATTCAGATTTCCTTTCAGAGATAGCTTAGAGATGCTCCAGACTGGGATGTTATTCTATTGCTTATTCCAGATTCTTTCTAGAGATGGTTCAGATGTGACCCAGATATGGCGACATTCTGATACTTATTCCAGATTCTTTCTAGAGATGGTTCAGATGTGACCCAGATATGGCGGCATTCTGATACTTATTCCAGACTCCTTCTAGAGATAGTACAGATGTGACCCAGATTTGGCGACATTCTGATACTTATTCCAGATTCCTTCCAGAAACAGTTCAGATGCGACCCAGACATGGCGACATTCTGATACTTATTCCATATTCAATCCAAAGATGATTACCATCAAACTTTTTTCCAAGTTCCAGATTAACACCTGTAACTAGCCAGGAAATATCTGTGGACGACTGATTGTAGATCTATACCTGAAACTAGACAGGAAAGTTATCTACATTGAAGAGATTGAAGATTAATACCTGAAACCAGACAGGAAAACTATCTTTCTTTCTCAAGTCAGAGATTAATACCTGAAACCAGACAGGAAAACTATCTCATTGACCAAACCTTCTTAAGTTCCAGATCAACACCTGTAACTAGCCAGGAAATATCTGTGGACGACTGATTGTAGATCTATACCTGAAACCAGACAGGAAAGTTATCTACATTGAAGAGATTGAAGATTAATACCTGAAACCAGATAGGAAAACTATCTTTCTTTCTTAAGTCAGAGATTAATACCTGAAACCAGACAGGAAAACTATCTCATTGACCAAACCTTCTTAAGTTCCGGATCAACCCCTATAACTAGCCAGGAAATATCTGTGGACGAATGATTGTAGATCTATACCTGAAACCAGACATGAAAGTTATCTACATTGAAGAGATTGAAGATTAATACCTGAAACCAGACAGGAAAACTATCTCATCGGCCAGCCTTCTTAAGTTCCAGATCAACACCTGTAACTAGCCAGGAAATATCTGTGGACGACTGATTGTAGATTAATACCTGAAACCAGGCAGGACAACTATCTACTTGATCATTATGAAGCAACCTGACACTAGTTCCTTCTCTTCCAAGATGCAGTTTTACACGGACTCATCGTCAGGCATCCCTACACAGGTTCCTTCTTTCAACCTACCAAGTTACAATTCAACAAACATTCCCAGATGGCATCTATAAGCCCATTCCCGACAAGATTTTGTCACATCTCCAGATGACATCTATAAGCCCATCCTCCTATCCATCATCTCTCCAAATGGCATCTGTAAGCCCATTTCCGACATCACAATGCTGATACTACACCATGCGAGTGCAAATTTCTGGGCACTTTAGCGTTCAATCATCTTCCACCATCGGATCACGAAAGGCATACAAGCCAATCTACATCCTCAGGTCTAAGAAGATTGAACAGGGGCAACTGTTGTACCCCAAAATTTTCCCTCCCATATTCTTCAAGATTTGTCAAGAATGATCTTCAAATTGGCCAAGATTGCTCAAGAGGTTATACAGTTCAAACCACCTCCTAAGACAACCAAAATTAGGGTTTTGGTTCTTTCAAGGAATTTGAGGTTGTCAATGGCTCAATCAAGTCTCATATGCCTATATGCATTCTCAAGCACTTACATGCCAAGTTTCAAGACTCACAGTGCCAATTTGCACAGTCAAAAGCCTCATTTGACCTACAGTCAACTGCAGGGGCAAAATGGTCATTTTGCAGTCAAAAGTCAGAATTTTTGGTCAACATCTTATTTTGAGTTCACAATCATCATTTGATCAAGCCTTGATCATGATTCCACAAGGATGGCTCAAAAATCATCAAGATGAAAAAAGTTACTATTTTTGGACAATAGAAAAGTCAACTATATCTTGACCAGGGCATAACTTTTTCATGGTTTGTCAGAAAAATTCCATCCAATGCTCATTTTGAAGGGGATGCAATTTCCTACAATCCATCTTCACATTCCAAGTCCAAGAAATGCTCTCATAAAAAGTTATCAATTTCTACATTATAGGTCAAATTCAAAAGTCAACAAAAGTGCACTTTAAGTCAAAGGCCATAACTTGAGATTGGTAAATCCAAATGACATGGGACCAAAGAAGTTGGTTAGAGGACTTCAAGACCTTTCCAAAATGTCCAAGAACATGTTCATATGATCAAAATTGAGCAAGATATGCATTGGAGAAGTTGGGAATTTTTAGGAATTTGCAAAAGTCAACTTTGCTCAAAACACCTTGTTTTTGCTAATGGGCCTCAAATCTCTTCTTGAAACTTCATCCATGGCCTATGAACGACCCATCAAGTTTAATTGAATTTATTTTCTTATTTTTATTAATTAATTGGATTTTTAATTGATATTAATTCATTTAATCTATTTAAATTGTAGGAAAATACAAGATTTGGTTTTTCAATCTTTTGGTGAAGCAAATATGACCTAAAAAGGCTGGCAATTTCGTGCACCAAGTCAAAGATACAAAATCTCCAAAGTTGGCAACTTTGTTCAATCATGAAAATGCAAAAAGATTTGATTTTCAATCAAAGATCAAATCATCAATTCAATGGATTTTTGTTCAAGATTTTGACCTAATTCCATTCCTCTATATATATGCAAGCAAACCCTAATCCCATACACGTGAGAAAGCTGCAGAAAAAAGCCATAGCAATTCAAGAAAATTCAAGAAAAACTCAAAACTGATTTTCACATTCCAGGCCAATTCAAGGCATTTTATTGATTCTAATACCTTGCAGAAGTTCTCAGGAACGATTTACAATCAAATTCCAATACCAAAGCTCAAGGAATCGTCCATTACAGTTTCACGGTTTGCCATTTTTTTCCAGAATCGTAACTCATCATTCATGCGCATTTGACATATTTTCTTGATTGTTTTGTGTTAATAGGGACCATACGAAGCTAATGGTATAACTTAATTGAATTGAAACTCCCTAAATTACAAGATGCCATGAACGGTTTTCTAGGGTTCTTGAGTTTGAAATTAGGACTTTCTAAACCCAAAAAAATTAAGACTTGTAAGGTGCATGGTTGGAATCGTTGAACCAAGACGAACACAAGTCATCCATCGCGAAATATTTATATATGCTGTAGCTCTAATCGCTATTTTTTGTCGCCATAGTTTGTGGGGGTTAAAAACCCCCGCTATCTAATGTTTATTATGTAGGAACGAACGAGGAAGATGATGAGGTGTTAGCCTCTGAGTGGTCAATTTGAAAACACGCGCGTTTTGTTTTCTGTTTTCAGCATATTTGCTTATTTTCTTATATTATTATTTCTCTTTATTCTAATAACAATTAAGGCAAGTTGGTTGAGTGGTAGGGACGCGTGCATATGACCATTGGGACCTGGGTTCGAATCCCAGGTCCCCCAAAACAATTATTTGTTCTTTTTCTTCACATGATCACATGCAGGTTTCAAAAGTGATCCACCATATACCTCAATCATCAACACGCCATGTGGCGTCAAGCACAGATCCAAGGGTCATGGGTGAATGATCATCATACTCCCAGTCAACACGCGCCATGGAGGATCAGGAAAGTCAAAAGCAGGCTTGAGTACAATTGGGCTTCAGGATTCCACATACACCTCCCAACCTGGCCCATCACCCCCTAGTTTCATTATTTCTTTTCTTCTTTTATATTATTTTCTTTTAATTGTTTTATTATTAATTATTATTATCATTATTTAATTAACCAAATTAACTTTTTTTCATAATAAAATTCAGAAAACTAAAAATGTAATATTTTTATTATTATTATTATTTATTAATTTCACCCTTTTATTATTTTTGTAAATAAATACTAACAAACTAATTTAGTTTTAATTAGGTTAATTTTGACATTTTTTGAAATAATTTAAAATCAACATAGAATTAGGGTTTCTTTTGACAATTTTAATCCTTTTTTATTTATTTCCTTGAGACATTAAAAAATCAAAAATATTTCTTTTATTTAATTAATTAATTAGTTTAGGTTTAATTTAATTAAATGCAAAAAGGACAAAAACTTCTTTATTTCTCAAAAAAAGGTTCAAAACCCTAAAAACATTCCGATTCAATTTTCTCTCGCGCGTATGTTTGTTTTATTAATTTTTGATCCATATTTATGTATTTGCTCCGAGGATGTAATAGCTTTAATTAGGACTTTTTATCGCTTTCATTTAATTTCCGCAATCTACTTTTCAAGGGTTTGTTTTTGGCGATGTAAATACCTGACGCCTTGTAATAGCGTAGATTTACTTTCCGTAATTATTAACTGCTAGATGTATGTTAACTAGGCTATGCATGACAAGACTTATCTCTGAAATTAAAATCAACCCGTAGCTCACCATAACATGTGCAAAGATAACATAATCTGAATCCTGACACACTCGCACATGCCACTCCTAGGGTACGCCTCACTTGGTTGCCTCGACGTGGTCATTGAGTATAGGGTGTTTTAGAGGTAGCCCTCTTGTCTAAAGATCCAAGTTGCCTCGAAACGGTTGCCTCAGAAAAAAAGGATCTAGGACATTAGGGTTACTGCTAAGGCGTCCTACTATTGCTTTGGTTACCACATGTCCCTATAATCGAATTGACCCTTAAACTCCAACGACGGTGCTACCTACTTCTCAATAGTGGGATAATACTGTCTAAAGGACATTTACACAGCTTAATTTCTTTTGAGTAGGTAGAGGTTCTCAGGTACTTTCTCTTTCAAAAACAAAATAAACTTTTCGCACTTACACTTTTCAAACAAAAATTTTCAAACAATACTTCATACACTCTTGAGGACAGATACAAGAGTTAAATCGAAGTTTTCAAACAAAACTTTTTTCAAAACCCACAAACACAAGAAAAGCAAAACATTTTGAAAACATAGTGAGCAAGTACCTAAGAGCCCGTGGATAACCACAGATAGAAAGGGTGCTAACACCTTCCCTTTCTATAATCTACCTCCCGAACCGAGAAACATCTCGAAAAGGAATTTTGCTGTGCTTTTGTCCTTTCCTTGTTGGAGAACATAAAAGACGGTGGCGACTCTTGCTTACCGCGACATTTTGCGAACCAGCATTCCAAAACAGTCAGTTCTATTTCCACCGATCACACTAGGGTTTAGTCTGAGCTTATACTCCTTCAACCTGACAAACAGCTTTTGCAGATGGTCGAGGTGTTCTTCTTCTGTTTGTGAACGGGATATCATGTCATCTACGTAAACTTAAATCTCATGATGAATCATGTCATGAAACAAAGCTACCATGGCTCGCTGATAGGTTGCCCCGGCATTCTTCAGTCCGAATGGCATCACTTTATAGCAGAAGGTACCCCACTACGTAACAAAAGTAGTCTTCTCTGTGTCTTCGGGGGCCATTTTGATCTGGTTATACCCTGAAAATCCATCCATGAAACAAAATACCTTATGTTGAGCTGTATTGTCAACCAAGATGTCAATGTGCGGTAGTGGAAAGTCATCTTTAGGGCTAGCCCTGTTTAAATCTCTATAGTCCACACACATTCTTACTTTGCCGTCCTTCTTAGGCACAGGCACAATGTTAGCAACCCATTGTGGATAGGAAGTAACTGCAAGAAACACGACATTGAACTGCTTCATCACTTCGGCTTTGATCTTTTCAGACATATTGGGCCTCATTCGGCGGACTTTCTGTTTAATTGGTGGACAATATTCTCTTGTAGGGAGACGATGAACCACAATATCTGTATCGAGTCCCGGCATGTCTTCATAGGACCAGGCGAAGATCTCAACATATTCATTCAACAGCTGAACTAAGCGCTCTTTGACATTTGGCTTCAGGTTGGTACCCACTTTAACCTCTTTTCTGTCTTCGGCAGTACCCAAGTTGATAGTCTCTAACAACTCTTCATGGGGAAGAATAACCCTTTCTTCCTGTTGTAGGAGTCTAGCCAACTCTCCAGGCACTTCATAGTCTTCATCACCTTCGTATTCGGCATGATTGACTAGATCTTTAGAGTCACTGAAGGCCATAGCATAATTGTTACCCATGGAATCTGGAGTGGATGGGTACGTGCATTTTGTGAGTGTGGGTGTGTGTAAGGGATAACCACCTTTAAACAAAATAAAATGTAAAAAGAAAGAAAATGAACACAAAAAGTTTATATATGAAAACGTCCATGATTCATTAAAAATGGTGTGATCGGTGGATCTGGAACTGACTGTTTAACGCTGGTTCGCGAAATGTCGCGGAAGCAAGAGTCGCCACCGTCTTTTATTTTCTCCAACATGGAAAGGACAAAAGCACAGAAAAATTCCTTATTGAGATTAGTTCTCGGTTCGGGAGGTAGATTTATAGAAAGGGAAGATGTTAGCACCCTTTCTATCCATGGTTATCCATGGGCTCTTAGATACTTGATCATTTGTGTTTTCAAAATGTTTGTTTGCTTTTCAAGGTGAGTGGGTTTGAAAAAAAGTTTCTTTGAAAGTTTCAGATCGACTATTGTATCAGTCCTCAAGAGTGTTTGAAAAGTTGTTTTTGAAAGCTTTTTGCAAAGTGTCGGTGTGAAAAGAAGTTTTTGATTTGTTTTAAATTAGAGCAAGTATCTACGAGTCGTCTACCTACCCTAAGGAATTAGTCTGTGAAAATGTCCTTAAGGTAGTGCCATCCCACCATTGAGAGATAGGTAGCACCACCGTTGGAGGTGTTCGGGTCAATTCGAGTTTAGGGACAGTGTGGTCACCAGAGCAATAGGAGGACACCTTAGAAGCTACCCCCATGCCATGTTCATGGACATGAGGACTTACTAAAACGTCCTCTACTCGACGACCACGTTTCGAGGGGCAAGGCAACCGTGAGGCGTACCCTAAGAGTGGTGTGTGAATTGTGTGTCATTTTCAATTATTATTTGTCTTGTCGTGCATCGGGTGTTCTACGCGTTGATTTTATTTGAGCATACATTCTTTCATGTGATTATTAGCAGTTAAGGGTGCGGGAATTAAAATGCAGAAAAATAAAGTTCTACGCTATTACAAGGCGCGGGTCTACATCGCCAAATTAAGCAAAGACCCGATTTGAAATAAAATGCGGAAAGTAAATGTCCTAATTATCTATTACAAGGCCTTGGGGCAAATACATTATATTTAAAAGGAAATAAAAATAAACATGCGAAAAGAAATTATAATCGAATACGAGGGCGTTGGACCCTTTAAAGAAATTAAATTGCAATTGATAAATTAATTAATGATTAAATAAAGAAAAGAACTTGTTTTTATGTTTTTTTGGTATTTATGAAATTTAATGAGAAAATTAATTGGAATTAAAAGTTAAATAAAACCCTAGTTCTAAATTGTTTTTAATTTATTAAAGAAAAATGTTTAAGTTTGACCTAATTTAACCTAATTATTTAATGACAAGTTTATTTACAAATTTAATTAAGAATTAATAATAAGAATAAGATGAAATTATTTTATTGAGAAAAAGAATAAAAAATCTAAAACCTAATTTCTACCTTTTTTAGTTATTTAAAAAACAAATTAAAATTTAAACCCTAAATTAAAACTAAATTGATTATTAAATTTATTTACAAAATAATTAGCGAATTAAATATTAAATAAGGCATATTTTTATTTTTGACTTTTCTGATTTTTTTGTATTTTTGTATTATTAAAATTAATTTAAGGAATTAAAAGAAAATAATTAAATTAAAACAAACAAATAAAAAATAGAAAAAGAATAAGGGAAAGAAATACAAACAAGAGGGGTTGTTGACCCAATTATGGAGGTTTATAGAAAGCAGTTGTGTCCAAGAATTCCAGGCCCACATTGACTTTCAGCGTTTGTGTGAGGGGTGGTTGACTGGTGCATATGGTGATCTGCAAGTTCTGACCATTGGATTGGTCTCTGAAGACATGTGGCAGGCACAAGCGTTGAGGAGTTTGGTGGACCACTGGGCGTGTTGGATACCTGAACATGTTATGAGAAAAAACATAGGGAAATATGGAGGACCTGGGAATCGAACCCAGGTCCCATTGCTTGCAAGACAACGCATCAACCACCCAGCCAAACGCGTTTGTTTGATATATAATGGATAATGAATAATAAGAGAGAGAAAGCAAGTATTAGTGGGAAAGGCGCCAGTTATTCAAACTGGCCAATCATCACTCAACACGCTAGCATCTTCTTCTCCCTTCTTCGTTTTTGCCAGAAATTACAGAGTAGGTAGCAGGGGTTTTAAACCCCCACTAAATGGTACCTACAAAAATAGCGAATAGAGCACCGTTGATCATAAATTGAGCGCGAGGTGGTCAATCGTTTCGTCCAGATGCCCTGATTTCGATAGTACTAGTCTGGTTGTCCAATTTTTCCTCAAGCGTAAAACCCTAATTCAAGGTTCCTGAAACCCTAAAAAATGTCCATGGAAATTTTCTATACAAGCAAGATTAGTTCAATTCAATGGCACCCTTAGCTTCATTATGATCATGTTAGTGTAAAACAACAGTTAAAAGACATTAATCATGCATGGAAAATGGAATACGATTATCAAATTTTTCAAGAAAAGTGGAACACGGTTATACCAATTCTTGAGGTTAGGGGATGTGTTTTTGATTGCAATCCCTTCCTGGATGTGTAAGCAAGCTATTGGAATGCGTCTTTTGCTTTGAAACGTGCTCTAACTGTGAAAATAGTTTTCAATTTTTTGGAAAAAATTGCAAAGTTGTTTCTTGGTCTGAGGCGCAGCTTCCTTGTCCTTTTGATTAGGGTTGTCTTTGTATATGTATGAGGAATGATTTAGGTTAACAAAACAAGTCCAAAATCCATGTTTTAATGCTTTTCAAATTTGTGATTTTCATGATCTTTTTCAATCTTTTTTCCATCAAAACATTGCCAATCATGGGAGATTCTGGCCTTTTTAAGTATGCACGAAATCTTGAGTGAATAAAGAGTGCAAATGCTGCACAAAAAGATTCCAAAACATTTGTTTAGTATTTTTCTCATATTTAATTTTAATTAAATGAATTAATAGGTTTAAAAATTCAATTAATAAATTAAAAATAATAAAATAAGTCCCCTTTGGGTCAATGGGTCGTGCATAGATTTTGGGTGATGATTCTTGGAAGAAATTGTGGCCCATTAGCAATTTTGAGGCATTTGAAGCAAAGTTGACTTTTCAAAATTCCCAAAACTTTCCCAACTTCCACAAGGCATATCTTGCTCAATGTTTAAGCTTTGATCATGTTCTTGGACATTTTGGAAAGGTTTTGAAGTCCTCTAACCAATGCCTTTGGTCCCATGTCATT
Source organism: Vicia faba (assembly GCA_948472305.1). NCBI lineage: Eukaryota > Viridiplantae > Streptophyta > Magnoliopsida > Fabales > Fabaceae > Vicia > Vicia faba. The sequence goes on along the minus strand of OX451739.1, from coordinate 1,144,563,884 downwards.
TTGATTTACCAATCTCAAGTTATGGTATTTGACTTAAAGTGCCTTTTTGTTGACTTTTGAAAATGACCTATAATGTTGAGATTGATAACTTTTTGTGAGAGCATTTCTTGGACTTGAAGTGTGAATATGAGTTGTAGGAAATGTAATTCTATTCAAAATGAGCTTTGGATGGAATTTTTCTGATAAACCATGTGGAAGTTATGCCTTGGTCAAGTTACAGTTGACTTTTTCAACTGTCCAAAAATAGAAACTTTTACACCTTGAGACTTTTTGAGCCATGCCTTGAGAATCATGATCAAGAATTGATCAAATGATGTTTGTGGCTTCAAAATAAGATGTTGACCAAAAATCTTGACTTTTGACTGTCAAATGACCATTTTGCCCCTGCAGTTGACTGTTGAGCAATTAGGGTTTTTGACTGTGCAATTTTGTGCTGTAAGTCTTGAAACTTGGCATATGGATGCTTGACAATGTTTATAGGCATGTGGGACTTGATTGGACCCTTGGAAACTTCAATTTCTTTGCCAGAACCAAAACCCTAATTTTTGACTGTTAGGAGGCCATTGGACTGTGCAACCTTTGGGAGATTTTGAAGCATGATCTTAGCAAACCTTGAAGAATATGGGAGGGCAAATTTTGGGGTACAACAGTTGCCCCTGTTCAATCTTCTTAGACCTGAGGATGTAGATTGGCTGACGTGCCTTTCGTAATCTGAAGGTGGAAGATGATTGAACACTAGAGTGCCCAGAAATTTGCGCTCACATGTTAGCAGTGTGATGGTGGGAATGGGCTTACAGATGCCATTTGGAGATTTGATGGATAGGAAGATGGGCTTACAGATGCCATGTTGGTGTCGATCGCGTAAGAGATTCCTTAGCGAGGACTTGCGTACCTGAAAAAGAAAGATGATTACCTGACCTGTTACAGGAGTTGGTCTTCAAACTCTTTGTAAATGTGCCCTGACTGGTTACAGGAATTGAATCCTTAAACCTCTTCAGACGTGCCCTGGAGAGATATAGGAGTCGAGTCTGGAGCTTCAAAAGGCGATGAATGAATCAAGGATGGTTACTACATCAACGGGACGGTGAGAGAACCTTGGACGATTACTACCTCAACAGTAACGATGAGAGAATCTGGGGCGATTACTACCTCAACAGTAACGATGAGAGAACCTTGGGCGATTACTACCTCAACAGTAACGATGAGAGAACCTTGGGCGATTACTACCTCAACAGTAACGATGAGAGAATCTGGGGCGATTACTACCTCAATAGTAACGATGAGAGAATCTGGGGTGATTACTACCTCAACAGTGACGATGAGAGAATCTGGGATGTCTTCTACTGAGTCTTCATCAGGAAAATCTTTAGGAATCGATTTAACTAGATCAGAGAAGGCCTTTGACTGGATCGGCATCAGAAAAATCTTTAGGAGTCAATTTAACTGAACCAGGCAAGGTCTTGGAATCTTCAACTGGAATAAGAATCAGGGAGATCTTAGCGTCGATCTGCCTGAACCAGAGAAGGCCTTTGACTGGATAAGAATCAGAAAAATCTTTAGGAGTCGATTTAACTAAACCAGGCAAGGTCTTGGAATCTTCAACTGGAATAAGAATCAGGGAGATCTTAGGGTCGATCTGACTAAACCAGAGAAGGCCTTTGACTGGATAAGAATCAGAAAAATCTTTAGGAGTCGATTTAACTGAACCAGGCAAGGTCTTGGAATCTTTAACTGGAATAAGAATCAGGGAGATCTTAGGGTCGATCTGACTGAACCAGAGAAGGCCTTGGATTAACTTTGACTGGATAAGAATCATAAAAATCTTTAGGAGTCGATTTAACTGAACCAGGCAAGGTCTTGGAATCTTCTTTGACTGGATAAGAATCAGAAAAATCTTAGGGTCGATTTAACTGAACCAGATGAAAGTCTTGGACATAGCTGAGAACTTGACTGGATCTTTCCTGAAAGGTAAAGGTCAGTCATATGCAATGCATGATATGGATCAAGCAATGATGTTCTCAACATAAATGAGATTGTATGTTCATGATATGTATATGCATGCTATAATGTATGGAAATGCGATGTTTAAGAATGTATGTTTTTGTCTAGGAAAGTAAATCCTTGACGGGTGCCGGGAAGTCACATCCTGGGATGATGTAGAGCTTTTGTTTCCACTGGGGAATGATAGTTGCAAGAATACCGGTTGGAGAAGATAACTCCGTTGGGGAATAAACTTGGCGAATGGATTACTCTGCGGGGAGAAAATACTCTAGCTACCTTGCTGGGGGAACAGTACTCTGTGGGAAGAGAGGTACTTTGCTGGGATATTGATGGTAATTTCGCTGGGGATACCGTTGTTATGTTGGAAGTGTTAATAGACTCCGCTGGGGATAAGAAGACTTTGCCGAGGACAATCTTTCCGTGGCTTTTGGCTGAGGATAACCCAGTTATATCCTGGTAGGGAAATAACCTTTGAATAAAGCCGGGGAGACGCGTTCGTGCTCTGCGGGGGAAGCTTCCAGAATCTACTGGGGATGAGCTTCCTGTTGGGAGATGATTCAAACTGTCCTGGGGAAATCTTGAACCATACTGGACTCTCCTGGGGAAATCTTCAGACTGGACTCTCCTGGGGAAATCTTTGAGATATATTGGGGAAGTGGCTTCGCTGAATGCCTGGTATACCGCCGGGGAACAGTCTTAGACCAAGACTTTCGGGGATGCTTGTTAGGAATGTCCGTATATTGCGCTGAGGAATGTTGAGATCTCCTGGGGGATACCCAACTTCCTTAAGGCTGATAGTATAACTCTGTTTGGGGAGAGTGCATTGACTTGCTGGCTCACTCTCTGGGGAATTAAGATATACTGGTTATGTTCTTCAACCGAACTTACCCTGGTACCTTGGTGGACAGAGCAATTAGATCGCTTAGACAACTCATTATTGCCCCTGTTTCTAATGTTACCTGTAATTAATCCTTTGTTTCGTATGCAAATATTTATGAGTTAGCAATTATTGTCAAATGCATATATCACAAATTGAACCTTGGACGTTCTTCGCAAAACAAAACAGAAAAGGAAAATAATTGGCAATTTTAACTGAAAAGTGATTTTTGAATTGATTTTTGAATTTGCCCGTAAATAGGCGTTTTATTTACAAGAGGCTGACGTCCTAGTGAGAGAACGCCGCCGAACAAAAGAGTTTATACAATTTGTACAAAGGGAAAACAAAACAGCTGTGTGAAGAGAATAATCCCACTGGGTTCCAACTCTGCTATCGCCTTTATATCTTCGAGCGTCTCATCACTTGATGACCTAGCTGAAGATGGAGCTGATTGATCGATGCCGTCTGAACTTGGTGTTGATACCGGATTCTGGATGCAAGGTGATCCAATGAGACATAGTATTACGCTTTATCCCTAACTTTTGCCTGGACTGCCCTTTCGGGTTTTCAGTCCACCGGGATACCCATTTTTTCCCAAGCCGCCTTTTCAGGTTTTCGACTTGCCGGGTGTACAGATTTTTTTTTATTTCATCCCTTCATTTTGCCCGAACCCTTTTGGTTCGCCGGGAAGCCCTAATTTTTTCCTAGGTATGTCAACCTAGCGGGTCTTTTGTCATGCGTAGTATCTTTTTACTATGTCTGCATTGGCGGGGTGAGGAAGGTCGTCACCATCTATGGTAGTTAGAATCATGGCTCCTCCTGAGAACACATGTTTAACCACAAATGGCCCTTCGTACGTAGGGGTCCACTTGCCCCTTGGATCACTCTGAGGAAGGATGATGCGTTTGATTACCAAATCCCCAACTTGATATTCTTGTGGTCTGACCTTTTTGTTAAATGCCATGATCATCCGTTTTTAGTACGTTTGACCATGACAAATAGCAGCAAGTCTCTTTTCGTCAATTAGGTTCAACTGGTCAAGTCGTGTCTGGATCCAATCATCTTCGCTCAGATCTGCATCCTTCATTATCCGGAGAGAGGGTATCTGCACTTCGATTGGTAAGACTGCCTCCATGCTGTAGACCAAGGAAAAGGGAGTTGCCCCCGTTGACGTCCGTGCTGAGGTATGGTACCCATGAAGAGCAAACAGTAACATTTCGTGCCAATATTTGTAGGTCACTGTCATCTTCTGCACAATCTTCTTGATATTTTTATTCGCTGCTTCTACAGCCCCATTCATCTTCGGTCTGTAAGGAGAAGAGTTATGGTGCTGTATCTTGAATTGTTCGCAGAGCTCAGTGATCATTTTGTTATTGAGATTGGTACCGTTGTCTGTAATGATCCTTTCAGGGATGCCGTATCGATAGATCAAGTTATGCCGAATGAACCGTGCCATAACATTCTTGGTTACTGTAGCGTAGGAAGCTGCTTCAACCCACTTCGTGAAGTAATTAATCGCTACCAGGATGAAGCAATGCCCGTTGGATGCCGTAGGTTTAATCTCACCGATCATATCTATGCCCCACATTGCAAACGGCCAAGGTGCTGTCAAGACATTCAGAGGAACTGGAGGAACATGCACCTTGTCTGCATAAATCTGGCATTTGTGGCATGTCCGAGAGTGTTGGTAACAGTCGGCTTCCATAGTGGACCAGAAATACCCTGCCCGAAGGATTTTCTTTGCCATAGTGTGTCCACTAGAATGTGTTCCGAAGGTACCTTCATGTAGCTCTGCCATGATCCTTTCTGCTTCAGTTTTATCCACACAACGCAGTAAGGTCGAATCATGGTTTCGCTTATACAGGATGCCGTTGCTAAGGAAGAACTTCGCTGCGAACCTTCTCAAAAACTTCTTATCATTGACAGATGCACCTTCAGGGTATTCCTGAGCTTCCAAATATCTTTTCACCTCATGGTACCAAGGCTTCTCAGTCACCAACTCAGTCTCAAGGTCACAACAGTATGCCGGTTCATCCAGTTTCCAGATGATGACCCGGGGAGCCTCATTGTCCCATTTGACTTTGAACATGGAAGACATTGTAGCTAACGCGTCCGCTAACTGATTCTACTCTCTTGGGAAATGTTCAAAGGTTATCTCTGTGAAATGGGGGATCAATGTCAACACACATTCTCTGTAAGGAATAAGATTCGGATGTTTCATATCCCACTCCTCTTTGATCTGATTGATCACGAGAGCGAAATCTCCGAAGACACTCAGAAACTTGATCCTTAAGTTGATCGCAGCTTGAAGACCCATGATGCATGCCTCATACTCCGCCATGTTGTTGGTGCAGTTGAAACATAGTGGGGCAGTAAGTGGAGTATGAGTGCCTTTAGGGGATATGATCACAACGCCGATACCGTTACCCAAAGCGTTGGAGGCTCCGTCAAAGTGCATAGACCATCGGGATCCTTCCTCAGGTCCTTCATCCGGTCCAGGTACTTCACAATCAGTCACTATCATGATACTCTCGTCAGGAAATTCAAAGTTCATCGACTGATAGTCGTCTACTGCCTGATGTGCCAAGTGGTCTGCCAATACACTTCCTTTGATAGCTTTCTGAGTCGTGTATTGTATGTCGTATTCTGTCAAGATCATTTGCCATCTTGCTATTCTCCCGGACAGGGCAGGCTTTTCAAATATGTACTTTATAGGATCCATATTTGAAATCAAGAAGGTAGTGTGAGTCAGCATATACTGTCTCAGCCGGCGAGCAGCCCATAGCAAAGCGCAGCAAGTTTTCTCGAGCAGTGAGTATCGGGTCTCAAAGTCGGTAAACTTTTTGCTAAGGTAATAAATGGCGTGCTCTTTTCGGCCAGACTCGTCATGCTGCCCCAGCACACACCCCATTGAGTTGTCAAGTACTGTTAGGTATAGTATCAGAGGTCTCCCTTCAACCGGTGGCATAAGAATGGGTGGTTCTTGGAGATAATCTTTGATTCTGTCAAAAGCGGCCTGACATTCATCATTCCAACGTACTACCTGATCTTTCTTCAGCAGCTTGAAGATTGGTTCACAGGTAGCGGTTATGTGTGAGATGAACCGGGCAATATAATTCAGGCGTCCTAGAAAGCCTCTGACCTCTTTCTCTGTCTTAGGAACCGGCATCTCTTGAATGACTTTAACCTTAGCAGGGTCCACTTGAATACCCTTATCACTTACAACGAAGCCTAGCAACTTTCCAGATCTTACCCCGAAGGTGCACTTGTTCGGATTCAACCTCAACTTGCACAACTTCAGACGGTCAAACAGTTTCTGCAGATGATCAAGGTGTTCCTCTTCTGTTTGAGACCTTGCAATCATGTCGTCGACATACACTTCAATCTCATGATGGATCATGTCATGAAATAAAGCAACCATGGCACGTTGGTAGGTTGCCCCAACATTTTTCAGTCCAAAAGGCATGACCTTGTAGCAGAAGGTGCCCTACTGAGTAACAAAGGTAGTTTTCTCCATGTCTTCAGGAGCCATCTTGATCTGATTATACCCTGAAAAACCATCCATGAAAGAGAACACCTTATGCTGAGCAGTATTGTCAACCAGGACATCAATGTGAGGTAAGGGGAAATCATCCTTGGGGCTGGCCCTGTTCAGATCCCTGTAGTCAACACACGTTCTAACCTTACCATCTTTCTTTGGTACCGGCACCACATTAGCAACCCACTGAGGGTAAGAAGTCACTGCAAGAAACCCGGCGTCAAACTGTTTCATAACCTCAACTTTGATCTTCTCGGACATCTCTGGACGCATACGTCGGACCTTTTGCTTAACTGGAGGGCAGTCTTCCTTGGTAGGCAAATGATGTACCACAATGTCAGTATCCAACCCAGGCATGTCTTTGTAGGACCAGGCGAAGATCTCCACATAATCATGTAGCATCTGAGTCAATCGTTGCTTCACGCTGAGCTCCAGATTAGCACCAATCTTAACTTCCTTCCTATCTATATCAGTACCCAGATTTATTGTCTCCACTGGCTCTTCATGTGGTTGAATTGCCCTCTCTTCCTTGAGTAACAGTCTTGCAAGCTCGCCAGGCACTTCGCAATCATCTTCACCTTCATCTTCGGCTAAGTTGATCGGATTTTCGAAGTCATAACTGGCAGTAGCAGAGTCGTTACCAGTGAGATCCAGAGTGGATTGAAACCTGTATGAGTGAGTGTGTGTAAATACAGTTGTTTTGCAATATATAAAGAAAGGAAAGAAAGAAAAGGAGCATAAGATTTGAAGTGCGAGAAAACGTCCAAGGTCTTTATTCATGATATATGAAATGACAATTAATATGCCCTCACAAATGAAGCCACGGTGCCCCGGGTAAGACACCGGGCCATAGAGTTTCAATTCATTGTTTATTACAAATAACAAAAACAAAGGAATTCATTACTGCGTAACAAAAGTAACAGGAGTACGATCTTTAGCAGTCCAATTGCTAGGTCCACTGTCGGCCGTCGGATAAATCCAGCTGTCGAACTCAGATTCTTCCACCTCGTCTTCATCCCTGATAGCATTCACTCCATGAGCAGGCAGGGGAGCTGTTACCAAATTAGGCTTCTCAGGTGCCTCAAACTGTACCTCCTTTGCATCAATAAGGTCTTGCACCTTGTTTCTTAAGGCCCAACAATCATCAGTAGAATGCCCCGGGCTATCGGAGTGATAAGCACAGCGGGCATTTGGATTATATTTGGTGGAGGCAGTATTCACAACCTTCGGGGCCTCCCTGACATTCACCAAGTTGGTGGATAGAAACTGCGGCAAGATTTGCGACAAGGTCATACTCAGCCGGGTAAACACTCTTCTGGGTCTTTCAACCCTTTGTTGATTGGTTTGCCGAGGAGAGACAGAAGGCTTAGCAATAACCACCGCGTTGACAGACTGGCGACGCTCTGGTTTATCTTGCCTTTTAGGCCCATACACATCACTGGCCTCCTTCTTAAAAGGTTTCTTCTCAGAACTTGAAGATGCACCCTTCTGAATTTTACCGGACTTCATTCCAGCCTCTATCCTCTCCCCAGTCAGAATAAGGTCTGTGAACCCTGCAGACGAATTACCAATGAGATGATTGAAGAATGGCCCGGAGAGGGTCCCCAAGAACATATCTACCAACTCACGGTCAGTTAATGGTGGCTACACCCTGCCAGCCAGGTCCCTCCACTTCTGTGCATATTCCTTAAAACCTTTGCCTGATCCTAGCGACATACCCTGGAGTTGGGTACGTGTAGGAGCAAGGTCGGCATTATATTGATACTTCTTGTAAAAAGCAGTAGCCAACTCCTCCCAGTTACAAACTTTGGTCCCATCCAGCTGATAGAACCATTCGAGATGAGTCCCTGAAAGACTCTCCTGGAAGAAGTGGATCCACAAGTTCTTGTCCACTGTGTACGGTTGAATCTTCCGCACATAAGATCTGAGGTGTAGCTTGGGGCAAGACGCCCCGTCATACTTCGTGAAAGATGGTGCCTTAAACTTGTGAGGGATGATCACACCAGTAGACAAACCCAAGTCTCCGAAATCCAGCCCAGGAACTTGTTGGATCTCCATGGCGTTCAGTCTATCTTCCAACTTCTTGTACCGGTCTTCAGCAGGAGGATACTGTTCCTCATTAAAATCAGTCTCGTTGTCAGAGACTACTGGACTTGGAGCCTTTCCCCCCTGGGGACTGTCTTTGCCTACAGAAGAACCAGCTTCCTCATTCTGCAGAGTATTACCAAACCTCCGGCCCGAGTTGAAAAGAACAATTCTCTTCTTCTTCTTCTCCTTCTTCAGGAGCAAAGCCTTCAACTCTTCTTGGCCTTGAGCCAATCCAATGATCAGCTCTTGAAATTGTGCGTTATGCGCCTGAAGGGCCTTGATAGACATCTCAGTTGATGATTCAGGGTTCATGATGCTGAAATAAACAGCGAAGAACAGTAAGCAACCTGAAAAGAAGAATACCTGCTATGCACATGATGAATGGAATGCGTATGATTTATGTTTTCAGAGACAATCGGGAATCAACTTTATAAACAAAAAGGAACACACTTCATTAGATTCAACTTTGAAACTTAAATTGTTCAACAGATTTCCCTTAGGCGTTACATAAAATGGAAATACTGAAAAGGGAAATAAAACTGTAAAAGAACATCCAAAGCTCATCATTGATCCCAGGGTCTCATCTTCTCAGTACGGATGTAGTCATTCAGAGCTCGCTCATTCTCCAACTGCTTTGTCAGCTTCTGGATCTTCAATTCCTGCTCGTTGAATTTTTCCCGATAAGAATCCCGTTCTTCTCGCAGTTGCGACCAAGACCTCTTTAATGTCTCATAATCAGTAGGTATCTGAGGAGGGAGGACAGTTGGAGAAGCCCCATCTTTGTCAGGATACTCAAGAATGACGGGTCTGACAGCTTCGTATGGCATACCTAACTTCTGAGCACGGATGCGAACCCATTTGTAGTAGGCTTCCATAGGTAGAGAAGTCTTTGGCCCCAACTCTTGTGGGTCAGCTTTATGAACTCTGTCCCAAGCCTTGATGAACCTACGACGCAGCTCGTCACTATCCACCTGAAACTCAAAACTGATGTGAGGCACTAACATCTCATGAGGCCCTGCTTTTCTGGCCCTTCCAAACTGACGGAGCGCTAGACATGGATTGTAAGAGATTCCTCCTTGAGTACCAATCAAAGGAACATTAGGGTATTCTCCGCAACGATCAATAACAGCTATCTCATCCAAACCTCTGAAAGTCCAAATGATGTCTTTATCAGTGAGAGACATTAACCTATGAGCCCAACCTCTTCCTTCTTGGTTCTTCAGTACGAACTTAGGGAGGTGCGAAATAAAACACCTCACCAACAAAGGGATACAACACCACATAGTTCCTCGTCTTCGGGCAGTACGAGCATAAAGTTGTTGCAGGATATCACCCAAGAGAGTGGGCACAGGATTCTGAGACATGAAGATCCTTATGGCAGTGACATTGATGAAGTTGTCAGGATTAGGAAACAAGACTAGCCCATAGATTAAGAGAGCCAAGATGTCTTCATATGCCCTAAAGTCCAAGTCATTCCAGAAATTGTTAGCTTTACCAATCAGAAACTTGGCCAAGAAACCCTTAACTCCGCTTCTAGTCACCCAGTTGTCCATTACTTCTTGATGGGTCAAGGGAAGAGCTGCAGCAACCTCCTCAAGCCTGAGGGTCTTTTCCCAACCAGTGTAAGGAGTCTGATCCAAGATAGGGATACCAAGCAAATCAGAAAACTCTTCCAGGGTGGGGACCAGCTGGAAGTCTTGAAAGGTGAAGCACTGGTACAGAGGGTCATAGAACTGGGTCAGGACACTCATCAACTGTTGATCCCGCTTGGCAGTGACTAAACTGAGGAGAGAACCATGCCTCTGGATGAAGGAAGTGGTGTTTGGAATTCTGCTAACCAATTCTTCAAGTAACTCAGGTGGGTGAACAAAGTTGAACCGAATAGTATTCCTTCGCATAGGCATCATGATGTCCTACAAAACAGAGCAAAGGTGAAACCCTCTTGTCTTTGAAATGGTCAGTCCTTATGCAGGATGCATGCAATGCTCATGATGTTATGATGTTATGATAGAGCACACCATAAATATTTACAAAGGCAAACATGATAAGGCACACAAGTCACACAAGACAAGCCCTTAAAGTTTAGGCCAGCATGAGGTCTAGGTATTACCCTCTTTCAGTTTGTTGGTTCATACCTGTCCTATCAAAAGTAATCGGGTTCTTAGAGGATCCCAATATCACTGACTACCCTCAATCGGTCATAACTCCAGCATCGCAATCTTTTCTTGCAGCCAAAACCATCACGAGAGTTTAGCCTTAATGGGCGTAGCATACTACTACTGTTCTATTGGCCAAGTTGTGTCATTTAAGGTTCTAAGGTCTGTTGGTGCTTAATGACTCCTCAGAAGACCCATATTCCCCTCGTTGCAACACAAGGGATATCGGTACAGACCAAGGTGCCACACCAACGTAGCCACTGCTTCACCCATGTCGGTCTACGCCGGACAGGTCCCCCACAGCTTATGCTACCTAACAGGGTATCCCCAGATCCGGGTTAGGATCTATGTAACTCCGATGCAACCCACAATTTAAAGCAGACAAGTCAAAACAATTGAAAACACAGTTATGAACTATCCTAAGGTACACCTCACTTTATAAGAGTCCCCAGCAGAGTCGCCAGTTCTGTGATCGGTGGATCTGGAACTGACTGTTTAACGCTGGTTCGCGAAATGTCGCGGAAGCAAGAGTCGCCACCGTCTTTTATTTTCTCCAACATGGAAAGGACAAAAGCACAGAAAAATTCCTTATTGATATTAGTTCTCGGTTCGGGAGGTAGATTTATAGAAAGGGAAGGTGTTAGCACCCTTTCTATCCATGGTTATCCATGGGCTCTTAGATACTTGATCATTTGTGTTTTCAAAATGTTTGTTTGCTTTTCAAGGTGAGTGGGTTTGAAAAAAAGTTTCTTTGAAAGTTTCAGATCGACTCTTGTATCAGTCCTCAAGAGTGTTTGAAAAGTTGTTTTTGAAAGCTTTTTGCAAAGTGTCGGTGTGAAAAGAAGTTTTTGATTTGTTTTGAATTAGAGCAAGTATCTACGAGTCGTCTACCTACCCTAAGGAATTAGTCTGTGTAAATGTCCTTAAGGTAGTGCCATCCCACCATTGAGAGATAGGTAGCACCACCGTTGGAGGTGTTCGGGTCAATTCGAGTTTAGGGACAGTGTGGTCACCAGAGCAATAGGAGGACACCTTAGAAGTTACCCCCATGCCATGTTCATGGACATGAGGACTTACTAAAACGTCCTCTACTCGACGACCACGTTTCGAGGGGCAAGGAAACAGTGAGGCGTACCCTAAGAGTGGTGTGTGAATTGTGTGTCATTTTCAGTTATTATTTGTCTTGTCGTGCATCGGGTGTTCTACGCTTTGATTTTATTTGAGCATACATTCTTTCATGTGATTATTAGCAGTTAAGGGTGCGGGAATTAAAATGCGGAAAAATAAAGTTCTACGCTATTACAAGGCGCGGGTCTACATCGCCAAATTAAGCAAAGACCCGATTTGAAATAAAATGCGGAAAGTAAATGTCCTAATTATCTATTACAAGGCCTTGGGGCAAATACATTATATTTAAAAGGAAATAAAAATAAACATGCGAAAAGAAATTATAATCGAATACGAGGGCGTTGGACCCTTTAAAGAAATTAAATTGCAATTGATAAATTAATTAATGATTAAATAAAGAAAAGAACTTGTTTTTATGTTTTTTTGGTATTTATGAAATTTAATGAGAAAATTAATTGGAATTAAAAGTTAAATAAAACCCTAGTTCTAAATTGTTTTTAATTTATTAAAGAAAAATGTTTAAGTTTGACCTAATTTAACCTAATTATTTAATGACAAGTTTATTTACAAATTTAATTAAGAATTAATAATAAGAATAAGATGAAATTATTTTATTGAGAAAAAGAATAAAAAATCTAAAACCTAATTTCTACCTTTTTTAGTTATTTAGAAAACAAATTAAAATTTAAACCCTAAATTAAAACTAAATTGATTATTAAATTTATTTACAAAATAATTAGCGAATTAAATATTAAATAAGGCATATTTTTATTTTTGACTTTTCTGATTTTTTTGTATTTTTGTATTATTAAAATTAATTTAAGGAATTAAAAGAAAATAATTAAATTAAAACAAACAAATAAAAAATAGAAAAAGAATAAGGGAAAGAAATACAAACAAGAGGGGTTGTTGACCCAATTATGGAGGTTTATAGAAAGCAGTTTGGTCCAAGAATTCCAGGCCCACATTGACTTTCAGCGTTTGTGTGAGGGGTGGTTGACTGGTGCATATGGTGATCTGCAAGTTCTGACCATTGGATTGGTCTCTGAAGACATGTGGCAGGCACAAGCGTTGAGGAGTTTGGTGGACCACTGGGCGTGTTGGATACCTGAACATGTTATGAGAAAAAACATAGGGAAATATGGAGGACCTGGGAATCGAACCCAGGTCCCATTGCTTGCAAGACAACGCATCAACCACCCAGCCAAACGCGTTTGTTTGATATATAATGGATAATGAATAATAAGAGAGAGAAAGCAAGTATTAGTGGGACAAATAAAAAAAGGCGCCAGTTATTCAAACTGGCCAATCATCACTCAACATGCTAGCATCTTCTTCTCCCTTCTTCGTTTTTGCCAGAAATTACAGAGTAGATAGCGGGGGTTTTAAACCCCCACTAAATGGTACCTACAAAAATAGCGAATAGAGCATCGTTGATCATAAATTGACGCGAGGTGGTCAATCGTTTCGTCCAGATGCCCTGGTTTCGATAGTACTAGTCTGGTTGTCCAATTTTTCCTCAAGCGTAAAACCCTAATTCAAGGTTCCTGAAACCCAAAAAAATGTCCATGGCAATTTTCTATACAAGCAAGATTAGTTCAATTCAATGGCACCCTTAGCTTCAGTATGATCATGTTAGTGTAAAACAACAGTTAAAAGACATTAATCATGCATGGAAAATGGAATACGATTATCAAATTTTTCAAGAAAAGTGGAACACGGTCATACCAATTCTTGAGGTTTGGGGATGTGTTTTTGATTGCAATCCCTTCCTGGATGTTTAAGCAAGCTATTGGAATGCGTCTTTTGCTTTGAAACGTGCTCTAACTGTGAAAACAATTTTCAATTTTTTTGAAAAAATTGCAAAGTTGTTTCTTGGTCTGAGGCGCAGCTTCCTTGTCCTTTTGATTAGGGTTGTCTTTGTATATGTATGAGGAATGATTTAGGTTAACAAAACAAGTCCAAAATCCATGTTTTAATGCTTTTCAAATTTGTGATTTTCATGATCTTTTTCAATCTTTTTTCCATCAAAACATTTCCAATCATGGGAGATTCTTGCCTTTTTGAGTATGCACGAAATCTTGAGTGAATAAAGAGTGCAAATGCTGCACAAAAAGATTCCAAAACATTTGTTTAGTATTTTTCTCATATTTAATTTTAATTAAATGAATTAATAGGTTTAAAAATTCAATTAATAAATTAAAAATAAGAAAATAACTCCCCTTTGGGTCAATGGGTCGTGCATAGCTTTTGGGTGATGATTCTTGGAAGAAATTGTGGCCCATTAGCAATTTTGAGGCATTTGAAGCAAAGTTGACTTTTCAAAATTCCCAAAAATTCCCCAACTTCCACAAGGCATATATTGCTCAATTTTTAAGCTTTGATCATGTTCTTGGACATTTTGGAAAGGTTTTGAAGTCCTCTAACCAATGCCTTTGGTCCCATGTCATTTTGATTTACCAATCTCAAGTTATGGTCTTTGACTTAAAGTGCCTTTTTGTTTACTTTTGAAAATGACCTATAATGTTGAGATTGATAACTTTTTGTGAGAGAATTTCTTGGACTTGAAGTGTGAAGATGAGTTGTAGGAAATGTCATTCTCTTCAAAATGAGCTTTGGATGGAATTTTTCTGATAAACCATGTGGAAGTTATGCCTTGGTCAAGTTACAGTTGACTTTTTCAACTGTCCAAAAATAGAAACTTTTGCACCTTGAGACTTTTTGAGCCATGCCTTGAGAATCATGATCAAGAATTGATCAAATGATGTTTGTGGCTTCAAAATAAGATGTTGACCAAAAATCTTGACTTTTGACTGTCAAATGACCATTTTGCCCCTGCAGTTGACTGTTGAGCAATTAGGGTTTTTGACTGTGCAATTTTGTGATGTAAGTCTTGAAACTTGGCATATGGATGCTTGAAAATGTTTATAGGCATGTGGGACTTGATTGGACCCTTGGAAACTTCAATTTCTTTGCCAGAACCAAAACCCTAATTTTTGACTGTTAGGAGGCCATTGGACTGTGCAACCTTTGGGAGATTTTGAAGCATGATCTTAGCAAACCTTGAAGAATATGGGAGGGCAAATTTTGGGGTACAACAAATGGCATATGAAAATGAAGAATCAAAACCCTTACGAATGGACCTATATGCCCCGGGTAAGGCACAAGGCAAAAAGAGTGTACGAATTGTTTAATAATTATTACATACCAATAGAAATGTTCGAAAGATAAATTACTGATTTATGAAAGTAATGGGAACAAAGTCTTTCTCCTCCCAGTTGTTCAGTCCTCCTTAAATAGTCGGGAAAATCCAATCTTTAAAGTTTCTCTCATCTTCAACATCTTCCAAAGCATGAACTCCATGATGAGTGATCTTTAATGGTGGTCTTCCAGCCCGGGAGCGACGCACAGCCTTCTGACTAGCAGCAGTGAAACCCAAATCGAACTTATCTGTCTTGAAAGGAAAATCTGGTAGCTGACACCATACTGTACTTCCTCCTTCCTCGATCACAGCCTTCACATCTTTAAGGGATGACATCCGGGACACAGTCTTGGTAATGATGGGTACATAAGTCATTGTCTTAGCTGCCGCAACTTCAGGAGAAACCTCTTCAAAGTGTTAGAAAGGGGTTTCTATGAATTCACCATCTAACTCCACGTAGCGGAAATAGTTAAGGTGGCTTATCATATACTCCTCCTCACCATGAACCATTATGATTTTACCCTGGACTGGGTATTTTAGCATTTGGTGTAGAGAGGAAGTGACTGCCCCAGCGTTGTGGATCCATGGTCTTCCCAACAAGCATGAATATGAAGGACGGAGGTCCATCACATAAAATGTAGAGTTGAAAATTTCTGTACCGACCTTAATTTGAATGTCCACCTCTCCGTGGACCATCCTCTTAGAATCGTCAAAGGCTCTAACGATGATATTGCTGGGCTTTAGGGTCAAACCCTCATAATCCAATCTGTCCAATGCTTTCTTTGGAAGGACATTTAAAGATGACCCGGTATCAACCAGAACGTGAGCAAGTGTGGTCCCTCTGCATTCCACCGAGAGATGCAGCACATCATTATGCTTTCTTCCCTTAGGTGTTATATCGGCATCAGAGAAACCAAGACCATTGTCGGCGGTTAGGCTGGCTACACACTCTTGAAATTGATTCGCAGAAGTTTCTTGAGGCACGTGCACCGTCTTCAGGAATTTGATCAAGGCTTTGGCATGAGCCTCAGAACAGAGCAATAGGGCCAGCATGGAGATTTTTGAAGGGGTTTACCCCAGTTGTTCTATGACATCATAGTCGCTTTTCTTGATTATCTTTAAAATCTCCTCCATTTCCTTTTGGGTGGTCTCGGGGATGACCAAAGGATGACCCCTCGTCCTGACGGGCGCTTCTTGGATTCCCTTACCTTTATCAACAGCAACAACAGAGGGTACAACTACGGGAGTAACAATTTCTTCAATAACTGGACTTTGCACAGAGATGTTGACCGACACAGGAGCACTTGAGGGTCCGAAGATTTCCCTTGGAGGAGCAATCTCCGGAGAGAAGATTCTTCCGCTGCGGGGGATCTTACTTGTCCCCACAATATTTCCTATGTCAGGAGTTTCTTCATCGGAATTCTCTTCCACTGATTCAATCTGCTTAACGCCGTGGTAGAAGATCTCTCCTCCATAATTCCACGGTATTATCTTGTTGGACTTGTATGGGATAGGCCCCGACATAGTAATCTTCAGCGGTACAATCTTTGGATTGGGTGTAATCTTAACAGGTCTTTTGGAGACCTTGGAAAGATTGTCGGAAATGGTAATTATAGCAACATCGTTGATAGGAGTTGGAGTAACAGGAGTAACAGGAGTTTTCTGAAAGAGGATCTCTTGATTATCCATTAGGTGTTGGACGCCTAACTTCAATAACGGACAGTCATATTGTAGGGACGAACAAAAGTAACAATCTTTTTCATAGCCTGGGAAGATCCCGACTTTCAACAGATTCATCTTGATCATTGGCAAAGGGGTCATCAAGTCATCAACAACAGCAACATACAGATCCTCTTCGATAGCATGGGAACTGTGACCATGCTTTGGCATTGGGGCAGAAATCACGTTCGGCTTTTTGGGCGCGTCGAATTCTACCTCCTTGGCATCTATTAAATCCTGGATCTTGTTTTTGAGGGCCCAACAATTGTTGGTGTCATGCCCTATGCCGTCGGAATGGTAAGCACATTTAGCATTGGCATGGTAAAAAGGAGAAGTTGTATTCAGATTTTGTGGCGGATCTCTTAAGGTTATAAGGTTTAGCTTCAAGAGATGGGGGAGAACCTGGGCAGGCATCATGTTTATTTTGGTGAACTGCCTAGAAGGCCTTCCCCCTCTTTGTTGGTTGGTTCTTGGTTGATCATTTCTAGGCTGATCAGCTGCAGTCTTTTGGATCATTACAGCCCCCACCGTTGGCCGGCGCTCTGCTCTTCCTCGACCTTATTGTGAATAAACAGCTGACACCTCTTTCTTGGCTGGAAAAGGTTTTTTGACAGCGGCAGAAGCAGATGTATCTTTTTGAATCTTACCGCTCTTGATGCGAGCTTCGACTCTTTCACTAGTCAGAATTAATTCGGTGAACCCTGCTGATGAACTCCCTATCAGGTGATTAAAGAATGGACCAGACAGTGTCCCCAAAAACATATCAACAAGCTCTCTTTCAGACAATGGTGGCTGCACCCTTCCAGCCAAGTCCCTCCACTTCTGGGCATACTCCTTAAAGCCTTCATTAGAGACCATACCCATACTCTGTAGTTGAGTACGAGTAGGTGCTAAGTCTGCATTATATTGATATTGTATGTAGAAGGCAGAAGCCAGGTCCTCCAAATTGTGCACATCAGATCTTTCAAGCTGGTAAAACCAATCTAATTGCGTCCCCAAAAGACTATCTTGAAAAAAGTGGACCCACAGATCCTTATCAGAAGAATGAGGTTGGATCTTTCTGACGTAAGACCGTAGGTGCATCTTCGGGCAAGACAAACCATCATATTTAGCAAATGTAGGCACCTTGAATTTAGGGGGAATCACAATCCCAACAACCAACCCTAGCTCTTCGAAGTCCAACCTAGGCATTCTTTGTACCTCCATGGCTGCCAGACGTTCCTCCAGATTCTTATACTTGTCGTCTACAGGAGGGTACTGCTACTTAGAATAATCTTCATCCTCTTCTTCTTCTTCTTCTTCAGCCTCAGACTCAGATGGTACTGCAACTCCCTTTCCTTTACCTACCCCTTCATCAGATGTTAAGGGAAAATCCAGGACCCTTATGGCTTGGTTCTCAAATCTTCTTCCCAAAGTAGCCACACCGACTCTTTTCTTTTTATTTTTCTCTTTTTCCTTCTCTTTTTCCTTCTCTAACAGTGCTTTAAGGTCCTCCTGACCCTTTGCCAAGGTCATGAGGAGTTGTTGGAACTTTGAATTCTGTGCTTGTAGGTCTTTGACCGTCTTCTCTATATCCATCTTGCTGAAATAAACAACAGAAAGATAAAGAAACCTGGTGTGAAGACCTGTTTATGCATATGACGAATGATATGTATTCATGTAATGCATTCAAGGATTCAAAATTTCAAAGTTGTTGCAAACAAAAAGAACACACGTCATATTAATAAGAAGAACTTTGTTAGTACATAAATGCCCCATGGGAAAAATAAATACAAAATTCTAATGTGAAAAGACGTTGCGCATCCTCTTTGGTGCGATGTAGGTGTTGAGAGTCTGCTCTTCATGGAGTCGACGAGTAAGTTCCAAAACCTTCTTCTCACTGGCGTAGAAGCTGGCTTCAAAAGTGTTTCGTTCTTCCTTGAGCTCTATCCAACTCTTTTGCAAATCTTCCAATGATGTCGGCATGTCAGGATATAGGAGGGTGTATGGAACCTCTCCTTCCATAACAGGCACTTTGATCACAGGGAGAATGTAGGGGTAAGGCATCATAAGACTCTGGGCGCGGGTTCGTACCCACTTAAGGTAAGGCTCAAGGGGGATGGAATTCTTGTGTCCCAGTGTTTTACTGTCCACTTTGTTAGGCATCCTCCAAGCTCGGATAAACCTTTGTCGAAGTCCTTGAGCGTCGTTTTCGAAGTTAAAAACCAAGTCTGGAATTAGCATGTCATGTGGGCCATCCCTTCGGGCATACCCAAATTGTCTCAGAGCCAAACATGGGTTGTAGGTACTGCCTCCCCTAATGCTAAGTAATGGGACATTAGGGAATTCCCCACAACAATCAATGATGATGACATTTTCTCTGGACCGAGAACACCAATGAACATCAGAATGTTTAAGAGTCATTAATCGTTGTGACCACCTCAAGCCTTGTTCATTTTTCAAGACTGATTGGGGAAGGTGAGAAATAAACCACCTTGCTAGAAGAGGAGTACAACACATGAGAACACCTCTTTTCCTCATTGTTCGTGTGTAAAATGAGTGGAGGATGTCCCCAAGATATGTAGGCACAGGATTCCGAGATATGAAAATCTTGACAACATTCACATCTATAAGCTGACCAGGGTTTGAGAACAAGACCAACCCATAGATGAGAAGTGCTACAATCTCCTCAAAAGCTTGCAGATCTAGAGAATTCCAGCATTCTTGTGCCTTCTCAAACAGAAACTTTACCAAGAAACCCTTGACACCACTTCTGGTTTCCCAATGACCTTTGATATCAGATGGTTGCAAGTGTAAGGCTTGAGCAACATCTTCAGGCTTTGGCTCTCTTTCCGTACCGTTGTAGGGTAGTTGATGGAGAATAGGAATCCTCAGGAGTTGAGAAAATTCCTCCAAAGTAGGAACTAGTTGGTAATCAGGAAATGTAAAGCAATGGTGTAGGGGGTCAAAGAACTGGAAGAGGACTTTCACCATGTCTTCTTCAATGTTAGAGTTGACCAAGTTGAGAAGTCTACCATGTCTTTCACTGAAGGGAGAATTCTCTGGAATCTTGGAAATAAGCTCCTTGAGTAGAGCAGGAATTCTCACAAGGTTGACCTGAATTGTTTTCCTGCGAAGTGATTCCATGACCTACAAAACAGGAACAAAGATGAAGATCCAAACCCTTGAAATGGTTAGTGGATGCATATGATGCTTCATGATATTCATTATGTATGCACAAGTATATGTACAAGCAAATCACACAAGATCCTAGTTTCAGGCTTGCATGGGATTTCATAGGTAAGTACCCTCTTGAAGTTTAGTTGGCTCAACCTGTCCTATAAATATTAACCAGGTT
Source organism: Vicia faba (assembly GCA_948472305.1). Classification (NCBI taxonomy): domain Eukaryota; kingdom Viridiplantae; phylum Streptophyta; class Magnoliopsida; order Fabales; family Fabaceae; genus Vicia; species Vicia faba. The sequence goes on along the minus strand of OX451739.1, from coordinate 1,144,543,838 downwards.
CTAAGGAGCTCAATATCACTGGATTATTTTCTGCGTTCATTGTTTCAGTTTAGCCACTTCACTGGCGACCGAAATATTCCAAGAAAACAACCCTTAATGAGTGTAGTATCGAGTATCTACCAACTTCGAACTGCACCAAAGTCGGTCATCTCACTATCCCTAATAAGGCCAAGATGGTCAAGTAAAGGTTCTAAAAGTCCATTAGTGCTTTATGACATCACTCAGCAGCCCCGTATTCTCTTTGATTGACTCAAAGACTACCGGTACCCACAAACATGTCGCACTAATATAGCTATTGCTTCAACCATGTCGGTATACCCCGCACAGTTTCCACAACATATTGCTATTTACCTATGAATGTTTCCCAAATCCGGGTAGAGGATTCAAACCCAAACAATAGAACCAAATGTAAAGCAATCAAAGAAAACAAGGTAAGCATGTAAAGGTGATCTAAAACCTAAGGTTACTCCACTTTTAAAGTTTTCCCCAGCAGAGTCACCAGTTCTGTGATACGGTGGGAGAACTAACTTGAGGTTTTGCGTTTTATGTTCGCAAATGTTTTGGTTTAGCAAGAGTCGCCACCGACTTTTTATTTTATCCAAAGGAAAGGTCAAAAAGCACAGGAAAGACCTTTGAGATGTTTTCTTGGGTTCGGGGAGTAGATTATGAAAAGGGAAGGTGCAAGCACCCTTTTCATCCATGGTTTTCCATGGGCTCTTAGTTACTTGTTTAGATCACTTGCTTTTGCTTTTCAATTGTTTGAAATGGTGCTTTGTGTGTGGTTTTGAAAATGTTTTGAAAAGAGGCCATCGTTGTGGCAACCTTTGCAATGATTCTTGTTTGAATATATACAAAGGTGTTTGTCTTTTGAAAAGATATTTCAACGTTTGAAAGTTTGATTTGGGAAATGTTTTGAAATTGTGTTGTGAAGTGTGTTTGAAAATAGTAAGGATGTTTTTGCAAGTTTTGATCAAGTAACTAAGAGTTATCTACCCTATCTACTCAAAGATCTTCCTACACATTTTTAACCCTTTTGACAATGTTGTTTTACCATTGTATTTGGTAAACAACCTTGTATTTGGATGTTAAACGGGACAGGCGCGGGTCATCGTATTGACCATGATAACAATTGTGCTAAGTATCTTTAGCAAATTTTTGAGGGACTAGATCATTTTGTATAGGCAACCAAGATAGCGTCATCGAGGGACTATGATCTTTTATTTTGTTTTTGTTTTGCCAAGATACTCAACATGCCTAACCATTTTAAAGGCAACAAGTGGATGAAACCCTAGGGGTGCATGTGTGCATTGTGTTGTCAATTTGCATGCTTTTATGTATTGTATTAGGTCTAGCTATTTGTTTTGATTTTGGATATTGTATACAAACCCTAATCTCTAGCATGACATATTTGAAAGCATAAAATGCGTAAAATAAACCTAGGCTATTACAACATTGATATGGGGAGGGGGATACAATTTTGGAATGGGGAGTATTTGCAAGAAAATAAAACCCTAAGATTTACTATTACATCCAAATTGAATTCCTTTGTATCAAATAATAAATAAACAATATTTAAATAAACAAATTAAATATGAATATGGAAAATATTATAAGCATGCAAATAATGTTTTTGTTTATTTTTATGTATGTAAAAATATAATGTTTAATGTATTAAAAAAAAGAAAATAAATAAGTTATTTTTGTTAAGGGTAAAACCCTAATTTTTGTTTTAAGATAATATATATTATATTATTTATTTTATGTACAAGAAAATAAATATAAATATATACAATTGTTTAGAAAATAATAATATATGAGAAAATATTATTTAAGTATACAAATACTAAAAATAAAAATAAAAATATAATATTTTTATATATTATTTACAAGTTTTTTTATTTGAGAAAACAAAATATAGTAAACCTAATAAACTAAATATTGTGTCAGAATAAAATAAAACAAATAATAAAAATGTGAAAATTTAAGGAAAATATTTTTAGTAATTTTTTTTTATATTTGGAAAAAATAAAATGAAATCAGAAATAAAAAGAAATGAAAATAATATGAAAATATAAAACAGATGGGCCAGGGGGTGCAGTCAGCAATGCAGGGGGTGCCAAAAACAGAAACAAGCCAGCCAAGCCCATTTCCACTTCATCTTCAACCTTTGTCAAACAAAATACACGCGCCTGATTCAAATATCCAATTCCTGCATACGTGCTCTAATGCAAAAACTCATAACACAAAAGTTATAACATTTTTCAAGACGATTCCAACCATGTAAAGAACTCAATCTAACTCTCAAAGACCAGAGAGAATTTCTCTGGCCCTAATTTCTAACCTAACTTTTTCAGGAAATTCATGAATCAAATTCCCTTAACACGATTAACTTAAATGAAATCTAAGCATATGTACAGCTTCAGGGCTATGAGTACTACATTTTTTATTCACAAACCTAAGCCTAATGATTCCTAAATAGAGAGATAGGAAGTTGACAAATACCTGTTTCAGTTGAACTTGTGTATGGCAATGTGGAGCTTTTCAGTGAGACCTGAGGTGCTTGGGAGCTTGCCTGAACTTCCTCTGATCTTCCCCAATGCTTAGTTTGCTTTGGATTTGCTTGAACAAGATTGTGGAAGTTAACCTACACAAGCTGAAAACAGAAATGGTGAAGCTTGCAAATGGAGTTACAGTCACTGTCCAATGGTTGGGATAGCTTGGATAGGTTATATGGAATGTGTTTGAACAGGTTTGGGGCAAAACGCACGAGTGGTTTTTGTTATGGAACTCAAAGTGCAGAAACTGCCCTGTTTTGCAAGAGGAATGTGTTTTGGTGTTCAAGAGTGTTTGAGGGATGGATGGCTCGTGTTTCTGGCTCAAGGTAATGTCAAAAACTTGTTTCAAATACTTTCCAAGCTTGGTTATATCAGATATGCAAGTTATGTGACTTTGGCAAGTTTCTTGGTTATGAAGCAAAAAATGTCAAGTGGTACAAGACAGGCCTGTACAGGCTATCTTCCAGCTTTCACTTTGTGATATTGGCCCCCTCAGTTTGTGGATATTGTTTGCTGTCCAATATTTGGTTCAAGGCTCAAGGATGCAATTTGACATAAAGCAAAATTTGACAAAAATGGCAATGTTGCCTTTTTGTTATTTTTGGATTAAGCTCTTGTGTAATCCTCTAATGATCAGAACAAAGGTTCAAACCAATGGATTTGAATTTAATTATTGAGTATGAAAGGGTTTAGGGACCTATATTCAAGTACAAATGAAGCTGGATGGAAATTGCAACTTGTAGCAACATGAAACATGCCATGGATCAAAGTGAGTTTTTTCCCAAATTCAAGCCTTCGATTCTCCCTAACCACAAATGATTTTGGAGAGTTCTTGGACATTTTGGAAAGCTTGTAACATGATCTACAATCCATCTTTGAAATGAATTTTGATATTCCAAGTGGAACTATGTGAAAAATTTCCATGAAGATAGGTCAAAATCCTGCTTAAACTAGGGCAAAATTTCACTAAGTTAAAAATTTCATGGACCCTTGTTCCAAAAATCATAACTTGAGATCCAAGCTTCTTTTGGGAAAACTTTGTGTATAAAAGTTGTAGACTTTATGGAGGAATAAAACTTTCATGTTGGAAGTTTTGTTTGAATCCAATTGCATCATGGTGAAAAATTTGGGCAAAGTTGGGAAAAAATAAGAAAATTTCATAACTTAGAAAAATTCTAAGTTATGAAAATTTTCAATCTTAAACCCTAATTTGGAAAATTAGGTTTCTTGATGAACAAGTTTCATGTTTTGACACATCTTGATGAAAAATGACCCTTGGCATTTGATTTTGACCAAAAAGTCAAAGTTTGACTTTTTAGTGTACAATTGATTTTTGATCAGTTGATTGGAAAATTCATTTGTCAATCAAATGCAATTGAGATCTTTTGAACCTTGTGAAAGGGCAAGATGATTCCATTGAGTCCTTGAATCCATGCTTGAACCTAATTTGCCATTGGCTAGGTCAAAAAGTCAGAAATTGCCTTTCTGCAGTAAAAACCCTAAAAATGACCATTTTGCCCATTTGATGATCTGATCAAATTTCTTGAGGAGTTGTGGTCCAAACTTGATCAAATGGTTCATATGATCTTATAATGTTGATATGGATCAAAATTTATGAGGTTTGACTGTAAATTGGCCATAGTTGACTTTTTCCCCAATACAACTGATTTCTAGGTCAACTGTCCAATTGACTGGGCAAAAATTTGATTCAAGGCTTGAAACATGGTATGAAAAAACTCATAAGTCCAACATGGAGTATGAAAGTCACATTGAGCATTAGAAGTCCAAAATTACTTGTGCAACTTCAAACCCTAATTTAGGTCAACAATGCAAGGAGATGTCTTGAGCAGAGCAAACCCTAGCTTGGTCTTGAGTTCAGAGAGTCTTGTGATGAGAAATCTTGATAAAATGAGAGGGCAAATTTTGGGGTACAACACCTACTATCCAGGCTTTCATTTCGAAGTAACCCTACTATCCAGGTTCCTTCCCATAAGCCCTATTATCCAGGCTTTCACCTAGAAGTAACCCTACGACCCTGGTTCCTTCTCATAGCCCTACTATCCAGGCTTTCACCTCGAAGTAACCCTACGACCCAGTTCCTTCTCATAGCCTTATTATCCAGGATTTCATTTCGAAGCAACCCCACTATCCAGGTTCCTTCTTACAGCCCTACTACCCAGGCTTTCATTTTGAAGCAACCTGTTGTACCCAAAATTTTTCCCTCTCACTTATCAATAATTTGCTCACAAGATCTCCTTGACTCAAGACTGCATTAGGGTTTGATCAACTCAAGACACATCCTTAAGCACTGATGACCAAAATTAGGGTTTGAGTTTGCACAAGTATTTTTTAACTTTCAATGCTTCATATGACTTTCATGGATCATTATGGACCCCCAAGATTGCTCATGTCAAGTTTCAAGCTTTGAATCACACTTTTGCTCAGTCAATTGAGCAGTTGACCTAAAAATCAACTGTGTTGGGGAAAAAGTCAACCATGGCCTATTTACAGTCAAACTTAATATTTTTTTATCCACATATACATTTTAAACTCATATGTATAATTTGATCAAGTTTGGACCACAATTCCTCAAGAAATTTGAGCAAATCTCACAAAGGGCAAAATGGTTAAAATTAGGGTTTTGACTGGGAAAGGGCAATTTCTGATTTTTTACCTAGAAAATGATCAATTGTTTTAAGGCATGATCTAAAGATTCCAATTGCATCATTTTTACCTAATGACATGGTTAAAAACATTGCAAGTCCATTGGATTGACAGATGAATTTTCCAGTCAATTGATCAAAAGTCAACTGTATACTGAAAAGTCAAACTTTGACTTTTTGGTCAAATTCAAGTGCCAAAGATCATAATTCATCAAAACATGAAACTTATTCATCAAGGAATCAAAAAGTCAAGGTTTCATTTTGGAAAGTCAAAATTTCTAAACTTAGAAATGTTTCTATGTGTTGGAAATTTCATGTTTTTTCACAACTTTGAACAAATTTTTCACCATGATGCAAGATGATTCAAGAGAAACTTCCAACATGAAATTTGTATATCTCCATGAAATATACAACTTTTCTTCACACAACATCCTCCAAAAGTTCTTGGATCTCAAGTTATAATTTTATGAACATGTGGTCATGAAACAAAACACTTTGAAATTTGCCCTAATTTGGTCAGGATTTTGACCCAACTTCATGGAACTTTTCCATATAGTTCCAAGGGGAATCTTCAAAAGAAATTCAAAGATGGGTTGTAGAGAACATTTCAAGCTTTCCAAAATGTCTAAGAACTCCTTGAGATCATTCTTGAGTAGGGAGAATCGAAGAGATGAAGTTAGGGTTTTATCACTTTAATTACAAGTCATTTTAGTGATGAACAAAATTCAAATTCAAACTATGCTGCATAAACACTACTTTGAAGGCCTCAAACTTGTTATGAACTCCATAATTAATGGTTTACACAGCTGTTAGAGGCCTCACTTCAAGCATTCAATGCATGGATATGCTTTTTTATCCATTTTTGAAAGAAAGGTTACATTGCCATTTTGATAAAGTGACTTTTTGTACAAAACTTGTTCTTGAGCCTTGCACCTGTTCTCTTCTGATCAAACATGTCCTATAACTCATGAGAAATGTTTCAAACACTTACAATCACACATCCCATGCTTGTACCTCTCCTTGAAACATGTTTCCCTCTTTTCTTAAAAATTAAGTAACCTTGCCAAAAGCTAAGAACTAGTACCTCTGACTTGCCAATGCACTCAAACACTTTTGTTTATACATACACAAGCCATTTGACACAAGGACACAAATGCTTGACCACTGAAAACACCTAGAACTCAGAATCACACTTCACACTTCCATTTTCACACAAACTGATCAAAAACTTGAAACTCATAATCTACTCGTGCGTTTCTTGGCCTTTTGGTTTCTAAAGTTTCTAAACATCATATAGAGTTGATCCCATACCCTGTTTTAGAACTGTAACACCATTAACACCATCCTCCATTTCCAAAAACAGAGCACTGCACATTGACTTCTCCAGACCATTTCAACCATCCATTGTTCAAGCTAATCATTGCATTAGCTTCCTAGGACCTCAAGGAAGCTAACCTGATCATCACCATCACTTGAAACAAGCTCAAACTCAAAACACGATTTCCAGTTTTGAGGTAAGTTTTCTCAACTTAGAATTCTTCATACATACATCATCAATAGTTTATTTGTGAACAAAACATGTAGATATCATTTCCCTGAAGCTAACCATGTCCATAGTTTCCATTAAATTTGCTTGAGCTTAGAGAATTTTGAAACTGAAATTTTTGAGATTTTTAGGGTTCAGATTAGGGCCATTAAAATTCATGCTTATCTTTGATCTATAGTTTTAATGCTTTACATTTCTGAAACCGTGAGAAAATTTGCTACAAGTTTCATGTTTACAGTTTTCATTTTTGATGAGAAATGAGCAAGTTACAGTTGGTCTGGCTGGAGGTTGAAGATGAAGTCATCAGGGCGCGTTTTGCCTTGTATATTTATTGTTTTTCTTATGTTAACGGATGTCTAGACACCCCAGTGGTAGAAGCGCGCGCCTGTAAGCTTTGGGACCTGGATTCGAGCCCCAGTGGTACCCTTTTCATTTTTTCACATTTTACTTTTTGATTTTTGTGTTTTTGGAAGGCGCTGGGCCTCTTTGGGCCTGACTTGTTTTTTACTTTTGCTTACTAACCCCCCTGCAGGCTATTGGCACCCCTGTGATACGGTGGGAGAACTGACTAGATGTTTTTCGTTTCGATCTCACTTGTCCGGTTAGCAAGAGACGCCACCGACTTTTCTTTTATCCAAAAGGAAAGGTAAAAATCACAGGAAATATCTTTCGAGATTTTCTCGGGTTCGGGGGGTAGATTATAAAAAGGGAAGGTATTAGTACCCTTTTCATCCATGGTTTTCCATGGGCTCTTAGTTACTCGTTTAGATCACTTGTTTTCATTTGATTGTGTGCTTGTGGCGTGGGCTTTGAAATTATTTTGAAAAATATCTTTGTAATGGTTCTCGTCTCTATAAGAACATATACAAATTTTTGTTTCGAAAAGTGGTTCAAAGATGTGTTTGTGAATCGTGTTTCGAAAAGTGTTTTGAAAAGACGTTTTGCAATGGTTCTCGTCTCTATAAGAACGTATACAAAAAGTTTTTGTTTTTTTGAAAATATTTTGAAATGTAAGTGTATGTGTTGTACCCCAAAATTTTCCCTCCCATATTTCTCAAGACATTGCAAGAAAAATCTCCAAGTGGCTCAAGGTAGTTCAAGAGTTGGTCAGACAAGCTATCTCATAAGGCAGTCTACCCCAAATTAGGGTTTTGTATTGCATCAAGATAATTGAGTCCAAGTGACCCCAAGTGCTCACCAATGTCCTAATATGTCCTCAAGATCATCCATGTCAAGTTTCAAGCCTTGCAGAGGAAGTTTGCTCAGTCAATTGCTCAAAAGGTCCAAAAATCGACTGTGCTAGGGCAAAAGTCAAATGTGACCCAAATACAGTCAAACTTCAAGATTTTTTATCAAAATTCTCATTTTGAAGGATATTTCATCATTTTATCAAGGTTTGATCATGATTCATCAAGGATTGCTCAAAATTCATCAAGACTCAAAAGTTGCTAAATTAGGGTTTTGCAGGAAAAGTCAACTCAACTTTGACCAAGCATAAATTTCTCATACTTTATGAGAAATGACCCATACTGTGATACGGTGGGAGAACTGACTAGTGTTTGCGTTTGTATTCGCACTTGTGCGGTTAGCAAGAGTCGCCACCGACTTTTTATTTTATCCTAAAGGAAAGGTTAAAAAAGCACAGCAAAAACCTTTTGAGATTGTTTCGTGGGTTCGGGGGGTAGATTATGAAAAGGGAAGGTATTAGCACCCTTTTCATCCATGGTTATCCATGGGCTCTTAGTTTACTTGGCTTTTTAGATCACTTGCCTTGTTTTTCGATTGCTTTGAAATAGTGCGTGTGTGGGTTGTTTTGAAAATGTTTTGGAAAAAGATGCCTTGTCTTAGGCCAACCTTGTAATAATTCTTTACTCGAATGTTTTACAAAGGTGCATATCTTTTCGAAAAGATGTTTCAAAAGTTCGAAAGGTTTGATTTTTTGAAAGTGTTGTGGATTGTGTTTTTTGAAAAGAAGGCAAGTGTTTTTTGCAAGTTTGATCTCAAGTAACTAAGAGTTATGTCTACCCTATTGTACTCAAAGGTTTTTTTGTCATGTTTTAACCCCTTTTAACAATTTTGTTCTACCATTGAAATTGATAGACAATCTTGCGTTTAGGAAGTTTATTCGGGACGGGCGCGGGTCATCGTATGGACCATGAATGCAATGATGCCAAGTGTCTTTGGCAATTTGTTTTGGAGGGACTTGATCATTTTTGATAGGCGACTTTCGAAAGCGTCATCGAGGGACTAATGATCATTTGAATTCGTTTTGCCAAAGACATTCGACGTGCAAGTATGGCCCATTTGGAAGGCAACATGTGGGATTACCCTAGGGGGTGCAAGTGTGATTGTGTATTGATTACATGCATTTGTCTTGTATTAGGTTATCTAGCGTTTGATTTTATGTACATACAAACCCTAGGTCTAACCATGGTATAATTGAAAAGCTGTAAATTGCGGAATGTAAATCTACGCTATTACAAAATAATGTCCGGGAGTGGGGGTATAAATGTACAAGGGGATGAGACTTATGGTACCCAATAATTTACAACCAAATCGAATGTCGCGATCAAATGAATATCAAATAAAAATATAAGATAAAGTGTGTATAGGGCAATATATTGTGTAAATGTACAAGTGTATATGTATGTGAATTGTGTATGTTTTTGTGTACAAGTGCGAAATGTGAAGTTGAGCGTATTAGGGTCTTGACCTAGATAATGTTTTTTAGATGAATCTTGATTTTTTGGTATGTTTATGTTCAAATGAAAAGAAGGGTTTTGATTAAGTGTTTAAGTTTTAATTACAAAAGTATTTTAGTCAAAATGTTTGTAATTTTAAATATTAGAAGAGAAATGTATTGAATTATTATGTATGAAAAAATGTTAATTAAAAAGTTTAATTTTAATTATGTATGAGAATGTATGATATGTACAAATATGTATTAAGAATGTTTTTAATTTTAATTTGTGTATAAAAAGTATTTTGATTAAGAAAAAGTATTTTCAAATTTAATTAGATTAATTGTAATAATATAACATAAATGTATAAAATAACTATCTAAAAAATGTCTTAATTTTATGATAAAAAGCATTTTATTATTTAGGTTAGTATTTTTACAAAGAATAAAAACATTGGTTTATAGAATGAAATTAGTAAAAGAAATATTATTTATGAAAAGAAAAATTAAAAAAAAGAAAGTTAATGTTAAGAAAAGGGTTAGTGTTTGTTAATAATACTATTGGTTTTATAAAAATGAAAAGAATAGTTAGTGTTTAGTGTTGTTTTTAAAAAAAAGAAAGGTATTCTGATGGGCTTAGAGGAATTAAAACGGGTTAAGCCCTTTTGATCCAAAAACGAATTTTAGGGTTAGGCAGCTTTTGTTTATTGAACGAGGGTTAGGGCTAGGGGCAGCGACGGCGCGTTTGGTTCGTCTTCTCCGATTAGCAATTTCTGAGCATTTTCTCCGGCCACCAACATCGCCCTTCACATCTTTCTTCCCTCCAAGGCACGGTTTTGGCACTCTTGACTTTAAGGTTTGATTACAATGCCTCATATTCTTATCTTTTGTCTTTTTTACAAGCTTGCATGTTGATCTGAGTTTTTAAGCATTTTCTTTTCATTCTTTGAGGTGAAGAAGTAAAGATAGGGGGCGAGGATTATACTACCTGCTATTTGGAGGTGGAGGAGAGAAAAAAAAGGGACGATGCTTCAGGAGGCCGGAACGTCGTGAGGAAGCTTGCTTGGACGCTTTGGGTATTTTCGTTCCTTTTACCTTTTTGCTTAGGTTTTTGATGATGAGTATTCACTGAGAAATCCTAAACCCTCGCGTCTTTACCTCTTCTTCTTTATGCTTTATGATTTAGACATTGCTTCCTTTTGATGAAGCTTCTGAGTTCACTTTGAATTGCTTCTTTCTTCTTCTTCTTCCACTGTGATGCCTTGATTCGTTGGTTTTAAACTCTTGCTTGATGTATTGTGATTGCTTATGTGTGCTTGCTTGCCCAAGGATGAACCTAGGGTTCTGAGGGCCTATGTTGCCTTGAGGGTTTGAACAAATATTGCCTTGATGTTGCCTTCTGAGATGCCTATGATGAAGTTAGCTTCTGAGGCTTTGGTTATGTTTCGTGAATGATGCTTTGTGGCTTGGGATGCTCAGCTTCACAGGGTTGTAGGCTAATGTTGGTTTGATGGTGAGGTTATGATTTTTGAGAATGTGTTATGTGGTTTGAAAGTTGAGGCTATTTGTTTTTAGTTTTTGTGGGCAAGGTTTAGTTTCTGGTATTGGTTTTGTATCTTATGAACTGATGCAGGTTTAGATGATGTTTTGTGGACAGTAGGCTGGTGTGAGTTTGGATATCAGTTTCTAACCTTATTGAACTGCCCTCTTTTTACTATGCAGAATTGGTTATCAGGTTCTGGGGGGGGGGGGGGTTTTGGCCAAGTTCAGGTTTTGATAGTTTTTGGTATGGTGAGGTTTTTGGTTAGATCATGGTTTGAGGTGTTATATTGAACTGGTTTTGTATATCCCTTTTCTCCCCTGAACTGAGTTCTTTTTATTATCTCTTTTTCTATCTTATGCCCTGCTATGCTGCTCCTTTTTTGAACTGATCTCCTTTAACTGTGTTGGCCTGCTGCTTCATTCTGAACTGAGTTTGCTTTAACTGTGTTGGCCTGCTGCTTCATTCTGAACTGTTTTATTGTTTTCTGACTTGTATAATCTCTTTCTTCTGTCTGCTGTTTGCTGTACTGAGCTTGGACTGATATCCCTCAACTGTGTTGTATATTTTTTTCTTCTGAACTCACCTGCTATGCTGCTATATTGGACTGAGCTGAACTGCTATGTTTGCAGAGTTGTGGTTTAGTTTGCATATCTTTGAACTGTCCTGAACTGCTTGTGGACTTGTAGATTTTCTTTTTCTACTGTCTCCTTCTACTGTCTGCTGTATATTCTGAACTATGCCTAACCTGAACTGCTTTATCTCTCTTTTTATCTCTCTTAAAGTACAGTTTAAGATTTTTATAATGTTTTTACTGTACTGTGTTCTGAAGGGGCTATGACTAGGAAGTGATGAGTTTAAGATTGTTTGCTTGCATAATACATCTTGCATCCCCTTCTTGACAGTTTGGATAGATTTTGCATTTTGATATCTTTTCCTCAAATCTTCTTTGACAGCTTTATGCTTTTATTGATTTTCTTTGAGTGGACTTTGTTTTGGATTTGAAAGTTTTGGATTGAACTTTTTCAGTTTAGTCTGGATCTTGAATCTATGCAGCTTGCAAATCTTTTAGAAACTATGCATTTTGACATTTGCATTTCATGAGATAAAATAATCTTCCCTCTCTGTGAACCGGGAGAAATCCCGTGATTTGCAGAGAGGGCAACTGATCCCAGTCAGTGGCCCCTAATGATGAGCATTTTAACTGTCTTTTCCAATTAACTGCTTTTGACTTTTCTTGTTCTTTTTGCAGATGAAAAATGGAATACCGGAGCGGAATGAAGCGCGAAGAATATTTTAGAAAATAGGATAGTTTTTCATTCTATGTAATATTTAAATTAAATGTAGATTATTGTTTGTAATAAACAACAATTTGTAAATAATTTAAATATCAATAAAAATTCAAATTATCCAATTAATTCTAATTTCCTTATTGTTTATTTATTTATTTAAAATTCTTAGAATTAACAATTGAAAAATAAATTCAATCATTTAATTTCAGAATAATAAATAACTTAAATAAAACAACATTGACCAATTAAGTCCGTCTTATTCAACATCCAGAGCAAAGCAGCAATTATCTTAGATAGACTGATCAAACACATGAACACTGTGAATTCCAAAATTGCATCTTGCATCTGACTGGCCCAATCAAAATGTACTGAATTCAAACCACTGTCTCTTTTGTTGATTAAACCAAGATAACGCGACTTTTAATCCGAATCTTGAAATAAACCGCAAAGTGTTGTGGAATTCAAATTCTTCTGAGAATATGCCCATGAAACCCTAATTCCTGATTAAATGCCAAATCACGCTCACTTGATCAAAATTGAACCAAAAACCAACCAAACCCTAAGCCCACTGTATGAAACAATTCAGAGCTCTGAAAATCAGTAAAAACCCTAGTTTCGCTTGACTGTCAAGAAAGGTCCGTTTGTCCGATTCTTGAGTCAGTTTGAGAAGTCAGGAAATGTTTGAAGCTGAGATTTCTTTGTGGAAAAGCGCGAGGGCAAATTTTGGGGTACAACAGTTGCCCCTGTTCAATCTTCTTGGACCTGAAGAGTTAGATTGGCAAGTTTGCCTTTCGCGACTTGAAGGTAAAAGGAGATTGGACACTAATGTGCCCAGAAAATTTGCGCTCGTCGATGTGACGGTGGAGGTGAATGGGCTTATAGATGCCATTTGGTGATGGGCTTAAAGATGCCACCTGGTGCGAAAGAAATTTGTCGGGGGATGGGCTTAGAGATGCCATATGAGAATGGGCTTAAAGATGCCATTCGGTGACTGCTGGTAGGAGGATGGGCTTATAGATGCCATATGGTGATGTTGAACTGTACGTCAATGGTGAGTGGACGAGTATCAGAAGGGCATCCCTGTTTTGGAATATCTCTGAATTGGGGCTTGAACAAGTAACAGATTGATGTCCGTGTCTGGAGAATCTGTAAACTATTTTCAGGAGTTGGGACTGAACAAGCAATGGAGCAGCATCTGTTGTTGGGAAACGTCCGTAACCTATTTTCAAAAATTGAGAAGAGTCTGAATCAGTCGGTAGATTGACATCCGTTGTAGGGAAGAATCCGTAAACTGTCTTCAAAAGATTGAGAAGAGTCTGAACAAATCGGTAGATTGACATCCGTTGCAGGGAAGAATCCGTAAACTTGTTTCAGAAGTTGAGAAATTGAAGGGGAAACGGTGTAAGGTTTCTGTTGATGCGTCTGAATGAATCTGGAATAAGTATCAGAATGTCGCCGTGTCTGGGTCACATCTGAACTACTTCTGGATGAATCTCGGGAGATGATCTGTGTCTGTCGACTGATCTTCCCTGAAAAGGCAAAGGGTTAGTTGTATGCAATGTTATGATGCATGATGCAATGCATGTGACATTAATGTTTATGAATGAATGTACTGAGTGCACATGTAAGCTGATGAGCTAATCCTGCCAAGGATACATGATTCCGAGATGGCTGAAGATAAAAGCGTCTTGACTGCTGCCGGGGAAAATAAATCCTTGGCTGTCGCTGGGGAAGAGAATTCCTGATGACCTCTACTGGGGAACTCCAACTAGTAGACTCATGCCGGGGAGACCAGATTGAGAATCCTTGGTTTGATGGGAGGTAACCCTGGAGACTTTACTGGGGAACGCAAGATATGCCTCCTTAAAACTCTGTGGGGAGAAGGTTTGAAAATCTGACTTCGCTGGGGATTGAAGGAAGCTTAAATTCTGAGGGGAATTGAATTCCAGGGGGTTCCCCGGCTGGGGATAGGAAGAAACTTGGCGAGCGCGATCTTCCGTGGTGGTTATCTTTGAGAAGAATCTGAACAAGCGACAGGTTAACATCCGTTTACTTGGAGAACCCGTGAACTATTTTCAGAAATCTTGAGATTGAATTAGTAATAGAACAACATCCGTTGTTGGGAAGCGTCCGTAAACTAAATTCGAAGGTTGCATCTGAACAAGCTGATAGATTAACATCCGTTACTTGGAGAACCCGTGAACTGTTTTCAGAAGTCTTGAGGTTGAATTAGCAATAGAGCAGCATCCGTTGTTGGGAAGCGTCCGGAAACTAAATTCAAAGGTTGCATCTGAACAAGTTGATAGATTAACATCCGTTGTTGGGATGAATCCATGAACTGTTTTCAGAAGTCTTGATAAGAATCTGAACAAGTCGGTAGATTGGCGTCCGTTGTTGGGAAGAATCCGTAAACTGTTTTCAGAAGTCTTGCAGGGGAACCGGTGTAGGGTTTCCTGATGATGAGCTTGTGTAAAACTGCATCGGGTTTTGAACACTTTTGACATTCGAATGCCCCAAGTGATGATGTAGATAAATCCTGGTTTATTACAGGTGTTGGTCTACAATCGGTCGTTCACAGATGTTTCCTGGGTTGTTGCAGGTGTTGATCTGGAATTCTTCAGACATGCCCTGGCTGGATACAGGAGTCGAATCTGGAAATAGTCGTCAACAGATATGCCCTGGCTGGATACAGGAATCGAATCTTCGAACTCTTCAGACGTGCCCTGGCTAGATACAGGAGTCGAGTCTGGAAATGTTGTAGTTGATTTGTTGAACACTTTTGACATTCGAATGCCCCAAGTGGTTGTGTAGGAGTCTTGAATCAGATTACTCTGCATATTGAGAGATTTCTTGAAATCTTGACTGGACTGCCCCAGGTTGACCGAACTTTGAAAGATCTGCTGGATCTTGACTGGACTGCCTCAGGTTAATTGAACTTCGAAAGATCTGTTGGATCTTGACTGGACTGCCCCAGGTTAATTGAACTGCGATATGTCATGCCCCTTGTTGATAGGAGATTGATGGAAGTGTTATCCTCTTGAAGTGATTTAGACTTACTGAGAGAGTTTTCGTTCCTCCGAACATTCGCTGTGTGAACTTCTTCGCTGTCAAACAAAAGGGGTTAAATGCAGACAGTGATATTCGACTAATGCAAAGTTCATGTTTGTCTTTGAAATTTTGAAAAATGCGTTTTTAGCAGAAAACTTTTCATAAGACAAGTTAACACAAGATTTAGAGCAAAGCCCTACAGGAGTCAGGATACCTTTTGTAACAGTATGCTTTCGAACTAACCCATGCTTCAATTAGGACTTTTGAAGGGTTGTAACGTGGCCTGGTTCACGGTTTAAGAAACAAAGGACAAAGGCTCAAAGCATATTTGTACCCACCCGCTCTTCGTGATGCTCTTCAACCTAAACTCAGTTAATTGTGCGTCGCACTCTGTTTTGAGTTTGGAACGACTTTCGGGCGATGGTTCACTAGTTTGAATTTGGGAGACAGTCATCATCTCCTTTTTCTTTTTCAACACTTTTCATGTTGTTGAGGGTTTTGTAATGACCTCACTATTTTGATTTTGATTTGTTATCCCTAACTTTTGCCTGACTGTTACCGTTTTCGGGATTACTGTCAGCGGGATGCCCCAGCTTTCTTAAGCCTCCTTCATAGGTTCTGGCTGGGTGGGCTTTTGTCTTTTGAGAGATTGACTGTCTATGTGATAAGGAACCGCCCTTGTCTTTTGATTCCGCAGGAATGCTTTCTTTTTCGACGTCGTTCGTTGTATTACGAACTGAGAGTTTGCGGCTTCAATGCGCGTTCTCTCTTGAATTAACTGAGATACTACCCTGCCCCAGGTTTATATCAAAGGTTTTGATTGTTTAGAACAGGAAATTCCTACTTCTTTGGCTCGAAGGGGTTGACTAGGGATTAACTTCCTTATAACTCCAGTGTTTGGGAATTGAAAGAAATGCCTGTACATCATCAGCAAGGTCTGTTCAAAAGCATACTGTTATAAGATCATGGTATTGTTTCGTCATCCTCCCTCTAAAGGCTTGCAGCTTTTTATCAAGAGTCAAATATCATAAAGGAAAGCATAAGAATAGTGAAACGAATGGATGAATTCAAGACAAACATATGCAATGCATTAATGAAAACAGAGTTTAACATCAACAAATAATTGTTTGACAGCAAAGGAAATTACAACTTTGAAAATTCAAAAAGAAGCAAAAGTCTTTCAATTCGAGCTTCGTCACTTCAAGCGGAGAACCCTTTTAACGGAATATCTTCATCTCGCCGTTTGGCATGAACCTCAGCACCCCAATGTCAATCAGATCTTGAATCTTGTTCTTCAAGGCCCAACAGTTATCGGTGTCATGTCCTGGGCTATAGGAATGGTAAACACAAAATGCATCGGGATGATAGTCAGGAGCGGAGGTATTAGGATTCCGGATAGGATCCCTCAAAGCAGTCAGATTAACCTCCAACAAGCGCTCCAGAATTAGAGATGACGGTATGTCAGTCTCTGTGAACTGCCTTCCCGACGTTTCTTGTCTACGCCGATTGCCCCGCTGACGCCGGCGAGGTTGTTGATGGGTTTGTGACCCTGAAGCTAGCAGAGGAGCTTTCCCCTTGTCCTCTTGAGTGGGTGGAGGTTGAGCGGTGACTTGCTCTTCGACCTCAGATGTTTGCCCCAGTTGGTTGTTTTGAAGCAATTGGCGGACCAGAACTCCGAGTTCTTCTTGTCTTTGAGATAGGTCTTGGATGAGAGCCATCTGGCCCACCAGATATCCCATCATTTGGGTCCTCAGTGTTGTCAGATCAAACTGCAGCTCCGCAATCTGATCATTCCTGGCATTGTTGGAATTTCCCAAGCCGTTGGTGAGGAGAGCTTTCATCTCTTCTTGCCCCAGTGACAAGTTCATGAACATCTCCTGTAGTTGAGCAGTCTGGTCTTGGATGTCCTTGACAGACCGTTCTAGAGCCATCTCTTGCTGAAATAAACAGCAGGAGAGTAAGGAACCCTGAAAAAGGAAAGATTGTTAAAATGAAATGCATGACATGTGGATGTATGCTTTCAAGGATCTCTTGGAGTAAACACAAGAAAATGTTAGAGGTTGAACTTTGTTCTTGGATTGGAGAGTCCTGTACCGGTGGACGTCTTTCCACGAGAATCAAGCTCACCATGTCGAGTGGGTCATAGCCCCTGATTCAAGTTGTTGCACTTGAACTTTGACTGGATTGGTTAGAGGAGAGACCTCTGCTCCTTGATAGATGTCTGATTCAACGTAACCCTGCATCAACAGAAACCTCGAGATCCTTGAAATGGTTATTGAAAATGCTAAAATGCTATGGTATGATGTTATGACGTTATGTACATGTACGCACAAACAAGCAAGTGTATATACAGGCAGACAATATTCACACAAAGCACACAAGGCCTTAGGTTTAGGCTTGCATGAGGTTCAGGTACTACCCTCTTTCAGCTTGTTGGTTAAAAACCTGTCCTATCAAAAGTAACCGGGTTCTAGAGGTCCCAATATCACTGGATTGCTTTCATTGTTCATCGTTTCGATTTAGCCACTGAACTGGCGACCGAAATATTCCAGGAAAGCAACCCTCAATTGAGTGTAGTATCGAGTATCAACCGACTTCGGAGTACACCAAAGTAGTCATCTCACTACCCTAAAAAGGCCAAGATGGTCAATTAAGGTTCTAAGGTCAGTTGATGCTTCGCGACACCACGCGGCGGCCCCGTACTCTCCTTGACTGAACTCAAGGGTTACCGGTACACACCAAAGTGCCACATCAACGTAGCAGACTGCTTCAACCATGTCGGTATACCCCGCACAGTTCCCTCACAGCCTTGTTGCTACCTAAAAGGGTTTCCCCAGATCCGGGTTAGGATCTATAAAACTCCGATGCAAAGCCCACAAATGTAAAGCAAACAAAGCAATCAATTGAAAGTAAAGGTGATCTAAACCCTAAGGTAACCCCACTAAAAAAACTTCCCCAGCAGAGTCGCCAGTTCTGTGATACGGTGGGAGAACTGACTAGTGTTTGCGTTTGTATTCGCACTTGTGCGGTTAGCAAGAGTCGCCACCGACTTTTTATTTTATCCTAAAGGAAAGGTTAAAAAAGCACAGCAAAAACCTTTTGAGATTGTTTCGTGGGTTCGGGGGGTAGATTATGAAAAGGGAAGGTATTAGCACCCTTTTCATCCATGGTTATCCATGGGCTCTTAGTTTACTTGGCTTTTTAGATCACTTGCCTTGTTTTTCGATTGCTTTGAAATAGTGCGTGTGTGGGTTGTTTTGAAAATGTTTTGGAAAAAGATGCCTTGTCTTAGGCCAACCTTGTAATAATTCTTTACTCGAATGTTTTACAAAGGTGCATATCTTTTCGAAAAGATGTTTCAAAAGTTCGAAAGGTTTGATTTTTTGAAAGTGTTGTGGATTGTGTTTTTTGAAAAGAAGGCAAGTGTTTTTTGCAAGTTTGATCTCAAGTAACTAAGAGTTATGTCTACCCTATTGTACTCAAAGGTTTTTTTGTCATGTTTTAACCCCTTTTAACAATTTTGTTCTACCATTGAAATTGATAGACAATCTTGCGTTTAGGAAGTTTATTCGGGACGGGCGCGGGTCATCGTATGGACCATGAATGCAATGATGCCAAGTGTCTTTGGCAATTTGTTTTGGAGGGACTTGATCATTTTTGATAGGCGACTTTCGAAAGCGTCATCGAGGGACTAATGATCATTTGAATTCGTTTTGCCAAAGACATTCGACGTGCAAGTATGGCCCATTTGGAAGGCAACATGTGGGATTACCCTAGGGGGTGCAAGTGTGATTGTGTATTGATTACATGCATTTGTCTTGTATTAGGTTATCTAGCGTTTGATTTTATGTACATACAAACCCTAGGTCTAACCATGGTATAATTGAAAAGCTGTAAATTGCGGAATGTAAATCTACGCTATTACAAAATAATGTCCGGGAGTGGGGGTATAAATGTACAAGGGGATGAGACTTATGGTACCCAATAATTTACAACCAAATCGAATGTCGCGATCAAATGAATATCAAATAAAAATATAAGATAAAGTGTGTATAGGGCAATATATTGTGTAAATGTACAAGTGTATATGTATGTGAATTGTGTATGTTTTTGTGTACAAGTGCGAAATGTGAAGTTGAGCGTATTAGGGTCTTGACCTAGATAATGTTTTTTAGATGAATCTTGATTTTTTGGTATGTTTATGTTCAAATGAAAAGAAGGGTTTTGATTAAGTGTTTAAGTTTTAATTACAAAAGTATTTTAGTCAAAATGTTTGTAATTTTAAATATTAGAAGAGAAATGTATTGAATTATTATGTATGAAAAAATGTTAATTAAAAAGTTTAATTTTAATTATGTATGAGAATGTATGATATGTACAAATATGTATTAAGAATGTTTTTAATTTTAATTTGTGTATAAAAAGTATTTTGATTAAGAAAAAGTATTTTCAAATTTAATTAGATTAATTGTAATAATATAACATAAATGTATAAAATAACTATCTAAAAAATGTCTTAATTTTATGATAAAAAGCATTTTATTATTTAGGTTAGTATTTTTACAAAGAATAAAAACATTGGTTTATAGAATGAAATTAGTAAAAGAAATATTATTTATGAAAAGAAAAATTAAAAAAAAGAAAGTTAATGTTAAGAAAAGGGTTAGTGTTTGTTAATAATACTATTGGTTTTATAAAAATGAAAAGAATAGTTAGTGTTTAGTGTTGTTTTTAAAAAAAAGAAAGGTATTCTGATGGGCTTAGAGGAATTAAAACGGGTTAAGCCCTTTTGATCCAAAAACGAATTTTAGGGTTAGGCAGCTTTTGTTTATTGAACGAGGGTTAGGGCTAGGGGCAGCGACGGCGCGTTTGGTTCGTCTTCTCCGATTAGCAATTTCTGAGCATTTTCTCCGGCCACCAACATCGCCCTTCACATCTTTCTTCCCTCCAAGGCACGGTTTTGGCACTCTTGACTTTAAGGTTTGATTACAATGCCTCATATTCTTATCTTTTGTCTTTTTTACAAGCTTGCATGTTGATCTGAGTTTTTAAGCATTTTCTTTTCATTCTTTGAGGTGAAGAAGTAAAGATAGGGGGCGAGGATTATACTACCTGCTATTTGGAGGTGGAGGAGAGAAAAAAAAGGGACGATGCTTCAGGAGGCCGGAACGTCGTGAGGAAGCTTGCTTGGACGCTTTGGGTATTTTCGTTCCTTTTACCTTTTTGCTTAGGTTTTTGATGATGAGTATTCACTGAGAAATCCTAAACCCTCGCGTCTTTACCTCTTCTTCTTTATGCTTTATGATTTAGACATTGCTTCCTTTTGATGAAGCTTCTGAGTTCACTTTGAATTGCTTCTTTCTTCTTCTTCTTCCACTGTGATGCCTTGATTCGTTGGTTTTAAACTCTTGCTTGATGTATTGTGATTGCTTATGTGTGCTTGCTTGCCCAAGGATGAACCTAGGGTTCTGAGGGCCTATGTTGCCTTGAGGGTTTGAACAAATATTGCCTTGATGTTGCCTTCTGAGATGCCTATGATGAAGTTAGCTTCTGAGGCTTTGGTTATGTTTCGTGAATGATGCTTTGTGGCTTGGGATGCTCAGCTTCACAGGGTTGTAGGCTAATGTTGGTTTGATGGTGAGGTTATGATTTTTGAGAATGTGTTATGTGGTTTGAAAGTTGAGGCTATTTGTTTTTAGTTTTTGTGGGCAAGGTTTAGTTTCTGGTATTGGTTTTGTATCTTATGAACTGATGCAGGTTTAGATGATGTTTTGTGGACAGTAGGCTGGTGTGAGTTTGGATATCAGTTTCTAACCTTATTGAACTGCCCTCTTTTTACTATGCAGAATTGGTTATCAGGTTCTGGGGGGGGGGGTTTTGGCCAAGTTCAGGTTTTGATAGTTTTTGGTATGGTGAGGTTTTTGGTTAGATCATGGTTTGAGGTGTTATATTGAACTGGTTTTGTATATCCCTTTTCTCCCCTGAACTGAGTTCTTTTTATTATCTCTTTTTCTATCTTATGCCCTGCTATGCTGCTCCTTTTTTGAACTGATCTCCTTTAACTGTGTTGGCCTGCTGCTTCATTCTGAACTGAGTTTGCTTTAACTGTGTTGGCCTGCTGCTTCATTCTGAACTGTTTTATTGTTTTCTGACTTGTATAATCTCTTTCTTCTGTCTGCTGTTTGCTGTACTGAGCTTGGACTGATATCCCTCAACTGTGTTGTATATTTTTTTCTTCTGAACTCACCTGCTATGCTGCTATATTGGACTGAGCTGAACTGCTATGTTTGCAGAGTTGTGGTTTAGTTTGCATATCTTTGAACTGTCCTGAACTGCTTGTGGACTTGTAGATTTTCTTTTTCTACTGTCTCCTTCTACTGTCTGCTGTATATTCTGAACTATGCCTAACCTGAACTGCTTTATCTCTCTTTTTATCTCTCTTAAAGTACAGTTTAAGATTTTTATAATGTTTTTACTGTACTGTGTTCTGAAGGGGCTATGACTAGGAAGTGATGAGTTTAAGATTGTTTGCTTGCATAATACATCTTGCATCCCCTTCTTGACAGTTTGGATAGATTTTGCATTTTGATATCTTTTCCTCAAATCTTCTTTGACAGCTTTATGCTTTTATTGATTTTCTTTGAGTGGACTTTGTTTTGGATTTGAAAGTTTTGGATTGAACTTTTTCAGTTTAGTCTGGATCTTGAATCTATGCAGCTTGCAAATCTTTTAGAAACTATGCATTTTGACATTTGCATTTCATGAGATAAAATAATCTTCCCTCTCTGTGAACCGGGAGAAATCCCGTGATTTGCAGAGAGGGCAACTGATCCCAGTCAGTGGCCCCTAATGATGAGCATTTTAACTGTCTTTTCCAATTAACTGCTTTTGACTTTTCTTGTTCTTTTTGCAGATGAAAAATGGAATACCGGAGCGGAATGAAGCGCGAAGAATATTTTAGAAAATAGGATAGTTTTTCATTCTATGTAATATTTAAATTAAATGTAGATTATTGTTTGTAATAAACAACAATTTGTAAATAATTTAAATATCAATAAAAATTCAAATTATCCAATTAATTCTAATTTCCTTATTGTTTATTTATTTATTTAAAATTCTTAGAATTAACAATTGAAAAATAAATTCAATCATTTAATTTCAGAATAATAAATAACTTAAATAAAACAACATTGACCAATTAAGTCCGTCTTATTCAACATCCAGAGCAAAGCAGCAATTATCTTAGATAGACTGATCAAACACATGAACACTGTGAATTCCAAAATTGCATCTTGCATCTGACTGGCCCAATCAAAATGTACTGAATTCAAACCACTGTCTCTTTTGTTGATTAAACCAAGATAACGCGACTTTTAATCCGAATCTTGAAATAAACCGCAAAGTGTTGTGGAATTCAAATTCTTCTGAGAATATGCCCATGAAACCCTAATTCCTGATTAAATGCCAAATCACGCTCACTTGATCAAAATTGAACCAAAAACCAACCAAACCCTAAGCCCACTGTATGAAACAATTCAGAGCTCTGAAAATCAGTAAAAACCCTAGTTTCGCTTGACTGTCAAGAAAGGTCCGTTTGTCCGATTCTTGAGTCAGTTTGAGAAGTCAGGAAATGTTTGAAGCTGAGATTTCTTTGTGGAAAAGCGCGAGGGCAAATTTTGGGGTACAACACATACAAATCTCATTTTGAAGAGGATATAATTACATAAAATCCATCTTCATACCCCAATATCAAAAAAATGCACTCACAAGAAGTTATGAATTTGGACATTATAGGTCATTTTTGAAAGTCAACAAAAACACCTTTTTTGCCAAAGCTTAAAACTTGAGCATGGAATATCAAAATGAGATGAGACTAAAAGGGTTGGTTAGATGAAATCTCAAGCCTTCTAAAAGGTCTAAGAACACTTCCAAAAGTTCAAAATTGAAGAATTTATGCATTGTTGAAGTTGTACTTTTTTGCAAAATTGCCAAAAGTCAACTATCCCCAAAACTTCAAATTTTGCCAAATGGGCCCATTCATTTCCACTTGATTTGAGTTTGCATCATTGCCCATGTTCCCTAGCTTCAGACATGTGTCCACATCTCATTTTTATTATTTAATTTGATTTTTATTTGAATTTATTCATTTTAAATAAAATAAAATCACATAAAATCAAAAATATTGATAACCAAAGATTTTTTGTTGATTATAGGCTTCAATTGACAGCTAGCACATCTCCAAACTCGTATCAAGGCATAAGTGTACAAGACGATATGATTTGAATCAAATTTGGAAAGATTTAATGGAAGAATCAAATCCAATTCATGGGCATTGATATGGAGAGATTTGAACCAAGTTTGTAGACCTAATGCAAAGCACAATACATAAGCAAGCTGGAGGACACGAAATAAGGGTTGGAAATCGTGGGAAGAGGCATAAATGACTTTGCAAAATTCAGAAAAAAGTGAGAGATCAAAATCCAGGTTAGAGGCGTTTTCAAGGATCAAGACTTGTCCCAATCGATTCTTGGACATTCACATAAGCTAGCTAGATCAAAATCACGCATCCTCAGGCCTCCAAATGCACTGTAAGTCGCATTATAGTCACCCCTGTTCTTGGTTTCGATTTGAATTATCCTGGCATCAATTGAACAATCTAATGGCATATTCATAATCACAAGAACATTTCCAAACTTTTGCATCATTTAATTTCATTTATATGATCTATATTGCAAACCACCATTGTTAGGGTTTGGTCTGCATTTTTGGGCATTTTTATTTCAGGTACAATTGACCCCCCATAAAGGATATGGTTGTGACTGGGAGGGTAAGACGAACACGTCCATACCCTTGAAATTCATTTTTGTGGCCTGTAGCGGATTTTGGAGATGAACAAAGTTGTAGTGATGGAGCTTGATCGGTTGGTATAGGTCTTTTACGTTTTAGCCACGGACGAGAGGTTGGGGATGATGCGTGGCATCCCTCTATTGGACCATTCAAACATGACGCACCCTTTTTTTGTTTTTCTGGCATTAGAATTAATTTGTTATATTATTATTGATGTTTATTATTCTAACGACTAAAACAGCCTGGCGTAGTGGCAAAAAAGCGTGTATATCTCCTTCAGGACCTGGGTTCAAATCCCAGGTCCCCCACTTTCTCAATAATTTTGGTTTTCAGGTGATTGTGTGCATACGCTAGCTTGCAATCCACCATACATCCTCACCCATCCAAGCGCCAGATGGCCAAATGCCAGATCTGATGGTCCATGATTGGAGGTCCACCAAGGCGCCAGTCAACGCAGGAGCACCAGATCCATAAAGTCAAAAGGGCCAGCTTCTAATGGGCTAAGGAATTTCTATCAACACCTCAAATCAGGCCCAACACTCCTCTCTTATTATTTATTTTTGTTTATTTACTTTAATTGTTTTATTTAATTTTCTAACCAATCACAAAATTCTTTTTTTTATTAAATAAAATTACAAAAAAATATTTTTTTGTTCAACCAAATTTTAACTTTTATTTTTCTTAATAAATTTATTAATTGATTAGGTTTTTAATTATAAAACTTTAATTTATTTTGTAAATAATTTTAATTAATTAGATTTAATTAGATATTAACAACTAATTTAATCATTTTTAATTTCTTTCCTAAATAATCAAAAAACTCCAAAAAATAATTTATTTTTTTATTTAATTAATTTATTAACTTAATTTAGGCATTTAATTTAGGTTTAATTTCTTTTCCTTAAATAAAAATAACAAAAAAACAAAAAAAAAAAAGGATATTTTCTTTAAAACCAAAAGGGTCTCAATTTCTTGCACGCGTTACTTATTTTTATCCAATAATGTACCTGCTTCCGGATTGTAATAGTTAAATAGGAAATTTAATTATTTTTATCGCTTTATTTTATTTTTCAAAGGGTTTGTCTTTGGCGATGTAAATATCCGACGCCTTGTAATTTAAAATTCTGTATTTTATTTCCGCAAATTATAACTGCTAGATGTTTGATAATAGGGTTTGCATGACAAGACTGAATGCTTAAACTAAAATCAAATTAGATCACCCATAACATGTGCAAAGATAAAAATAACTGAAAACGACACACTCGCACATGCGCACTCTTAGGATACACCCCACTTGGTTGCCTTCGTACACAATCATTGAGTATAGGTCGTTTTAGAGGTCGCCCTCTTGTCTAAAAGATCGTAGTTGCCTAGAAACGGTTGCCTCGGATATTGTTGCCTCAAACAAATGATCTAATACATTAGGGTTACCGCTAAGGCGTCCTAACATTGCTTTAGTGACCGTATGTCCCTAATTCGAATTGACCCTTAAACTCCAACGACGGTGCTACCTACTCATTAATAGTAGGATAACATTGTCTAAAGGAAATTAGCATAGAACGATTCCTTTTTCGAGTAGGTAGATGGTTCTTAGATACTTGCTCTTTCAAAAACAAAACTTTTCCCACTTACACTCCTTTTCGAACAAAGTTTTCAAAAACACTTCATACGCTCTTGAGGACAAAAGCAAGAGTTAAATCGATGTTTCAAACAAAAACTTTTTCAAACCCACAAGCACAAAGAAAACAATTTTGAAAACAATTGAGCAAGTACCTAAGAGCCCGTGGATAACCACAGATAGAAAGGGTGCTAACACCTTCCCTTTCTATAATCTACCCCCCGAACCCGAAAAATATCTCGAAAAAAGAATTTTTTTATGCTTTTTTCCTTTCCTTGTTGGATAAAATAAAAGTCGGTGGTGACTCTTTCTTACCGTGACATTTTGCGAACATAAACGCAAAACGCAAACCAGCATTCCAAAAAACAATCAGTTCTTCCCACCGTATCACAGAACTGACGACTCTTCTGGTGACGCTTAATAAGTGGGGTGTACCTTAGGAATAGTTCATAATGTTTTCAATTCCTTGACTTGTATGCTTTATCTTTGTGGGCTTGAATCGGAGTTACTATAGATCTTAACCCAGATCTGGGGGATACCCTTTAGGTAAGTAGTAATAAACTGTGAGGGAACTGTATGGCGTAGACCGATACGGTTGAAGCAGTAGCTACGTTGGTGTGGCACTTTAGTATGTACCGATATCCCTTGCAGCGCAACGAGGAGAATATGGGTCTGCTAAGGGGTCATTAAGAACCAACTGACTTTAGAACCTGTAATTGACCAACTTGGCCATAGAACAGTAGCAGTATGCTACACTCATTGAGACCAAACTCTCATGATGATTCTGGCCACAAGAAAAGGTTGCTAAACTGGAATTATGACCGATCGAGGGTGGTCAGTGATATTGAGATCCTCTAGAACCCAGTTACTATTTCTAGGTCAGGTTTGAACCAACTAAACTAAAAGAGGGTAGTACCTAAGCTCCTTGCCAGCCTGAAATCTAAGGGCTATCTGTGTGACTTGTTTTCCCTTACCATGTTTGCTATTTGTGGATACTTGTGGTGTGTTTTCTATCATGACATCATGACATTGCATGCATCTTGCATTGGACTAACCTATTTCAAAGACAGTAGGGATTCATCTTTGTTCTATTTTATAGGTCATGGCACCCATGCGTAGAAACACTATCCGGATCAACTTTGTCCAGGTTCCCACTCAGCTTAAGGAATTGGTTGCAAAAGTTTCAAATACTTCCTCCTTTATCAGAAGACATGGGCACCTCCTTGGTTTGGTCACTTCTAAGATGGATGAACAAATGATGAGTGTCTTAGTCCAGTTCTTTGATCCATTGTACCACTGCTTTACTTTTCCTGACTACCAGTTGGTCCTTACCTTGGAAGAGTTCTCTGATCTACTTGGTATCTCTGTTCTGGAGCAGACCCCGTTCAAAGGTTGGGAGAAAATCCTTAGGCCGGAAGAGATTTCTTCAGCCCTCCATCTGACAAAGGCCGAGGTAATGTCTAATTGGGAAACTCGTAGTGGAACAAAGGGCTTCTTGACTAAATTCTTGGTTGGTAAGGCTAGTCAGTTCTGGGACAGTCTAGACTTCCAGGCATTTGAAGACATTCTGGCTCTTCTCATATATGGTTTGGTGTTGTTTCCTAACTCAGATTCTTTCGTCGACGTGAATGCAGTGAAGATTTTCATGTCCGGTAATCCTGTGCCCACTCTCTTGGGTGACATTTTGCACTCTCTTTATGCTCGTACTGCTCGGAAACGGGGGACCCTTATGTGCTGTGCACCATTGCTGGCGAGGTGGTTTATTTCTATCCTCCCTAAATCAGTTTTGAAGAACAAGGAAGGCATGGGTTGGGCCTACAGGATTATATCCCTCTCTCACATGGACATCATCTGGACTATTAAGGGCATGGAAGATGTGGCTATTATTGATCGCTGTGGGGAATACCCCAATGTCCCACTTCTAGGAATCAATGGAGGGATCACTTATAATCCGTGCTTGGCCGTACGTCAGTTTGGGCGAGCCAGGAGGGAAGGACCTCATGAGTTGTTGATGCCGAGCATTGTCTTTGACTTTCAAGGGGATAGTGACGAGCAACGCCGCAGGTTCATACGAGCCTGGGATAGGGTACACAGGTCTGATCTGCACGATCTAGGTGCGAAGACTTCTCTTCCGATGGAGCCATATCTCCGATGGGTTCGAATCCGTGCCTAAAAGCTGGGAATGTCATACGAAGCCGTCTTGCCTATAATTGTTGAGGTTGCTGATGAAGAAGGGGTTCCTCCTACCATCCTCCATCCATACATGCCTACTGACATTGGGGCATTAAAGAGATCTTGGATGCAGCTGAGAGAAGAGCGGGATACATACAGAGAAAAGTATTACGAGCAAGAGCAGAAGATTCAAAAGTTGACAAGGCAATTGGAGAATGAGAAGATCCTCAACGAATATGTCCGCACCGACAGGAAACGACCATGGGAGCACTGATCGTCTTTTGATTATTTCTAGTTTTTCTTTACTTTTTAGTTTTTCTTTCTTGTAACGCCTTAAAGGCATTTGTTGAACAATTGAATTCAAAGTTTATCTAATAAAAGTGTGTTTCATTTTGGCTTATGAATCTAAATCTATAAAGTCTTTGAAATCATATCATGCGCATAGCATTCCCATGCACCTCATAATAGGTACCCTTACAGGTTTCTCATCTTCTTCGCTATTTATTTCAGCTCATCATGTCTTCTGAAACATCAACTGAACAAGCCATCAAGGCTCTGCAAGCTCAAAACACCCAGTTCTAGGAACTATTCATGAGTCTGGCCAAGGGTCAGCAAGATCTGAAGACCCTTATCTTGAAAGAGAAGAAGAAGAAGAAGAAGACGGTCCTACTGAACATGGGTCATATATTTGGGAACAATTTGCGAGAAGAGGTTGATTTGACCCACTCATCTGGAGGGGGAGATAATCAGGAAGAAAGGAGGGCTCCTAGCCATGTGGTTTCAGATAACGAGACTGACTTTGATGAAGACCAGTATCCTCCGGCTAAGGATAGATATAAGCAACTGGAAGACCGGTTGAACGCGATGGAAGTTCAGAAAGTGTCTGGTCTAGACTTTGGTGATTTGGGTTTGTCATCTGGGGTGGTGATTCCCCATAAGTTTAAAGCACCAATCTTTGCTAAATACGACGGAGTTTCTTGCCCAAAAATGCACCTCTGCTCGTATGTTAGAAAGATTCAGCCATACACCGCTGACAAGAATCTCTGGATCCACTTCTTTCAAGATAATCTTTCAGGGACTCAGCTTGAATGGTTTTACCAGCTGGAAGGAGCTAGTATCCGTAATTGGGAGGACTTGGCTGCTGCTTTCTACAAGCAGTACCAATACAATACCGACCTCGCTCCTACACGTACCCAACTTCAAGATATATCTATGGGTGCGGGCGAAGGTTTTAAAGACTACGCTCAGAAATGGAGGGACCTTACTGGAAGAGTGCAACCACCCTTGGCTGATAGGGAGCTAGTGGATATGTTTCTGGGGACCTTGTCTAGTCTGTATTTCAACCATCTGATTGGAAGTTCATTGTCCGGGTTTACAGAGCTGATTATGATTGGGGAAAGGATTGAGGCCGGTATCAAATCCGATAAAATACAAAAGGGTGCTTCATCAAGCACCAAGAAGAAGCCTTTTAAGAAGGAGTCGAGCGCAGTTTACAGCGCAAAGAGCCATAATAGACCTGAGCACTTCCAAGCAGTCAATGCGGTGGTTATATCAAGACTTGTTGTTGCACCTCAGTGCAACAATCAGCCAAGGGCCGAGAGACCTTGAAGACAATTCACTCAGCTCAACATGACTTTATCCCAAATTCTGCTGTAGTTATTGAAGACCAACTTGGTGATTCTGAGGGAGGCCCTGAAGAATCCCAACACTACATCACCCATGTACAATCCAAACGCCCACTGTGCTTTTCACTCTGATAGCTCGGGGCACGATACAGATGATTGTTGGGTTTTGAAGAACAAGGTACAAGACCTGATTGATGCTAAGGAAATTGAGTTCGAAGCACCTGAAAGACCTAATGTTGTGACTGCTCCTATGCCCAAGCATGGAGTGAATGCTATAGATGAAGACTCATTTGTGGTTTCTGTGAAAGACATCGTTACTCCATTGATGACTGTGAAGAAGAACCTTCTGTTAGCCAGTTTATTTCCGGGCTGTGACGAAGGTTGCCGTATGTGTGCCGTACTACCTACCGGTTGCCATCTTTGGAAGTCAAGTGTCCAACGCCTGATGGATAATAAAGAAATTTTGTTTGAGAAGACTTTTGTTCCTTTGGTTCCTACTGAAGAAGTTGCTATAATCACCATTTTCGACAATTCTTCCAAGGCTTCCTCGAGAAAGCCTGTTAGAATTACATCTGTTCCAATAATCGCTCCTTTGATAATCACCATTCCTGGGCCTATCCCCTATACATCAAATAAAGTTGTCCCATGGCACTACCGGGCTGACGTATATTATCACGGAGTTAAACAATATTTGGATGCTGATACTGACATCAGCAATATTATTGGATCTAGTAAAGTTACCCGCAGCGGAAGACTTTTCTCCCCTGAGATCTCTGCACCAACTGTCCGGAAGCCTGTTGTTATTACGCCTGTCAATACACCTGCTACTGTCCCTGTTCAAGTTCCAATTCTTACCCTTGTTGCCGAGTCATCTGACGCTCGGGGCAAAGGGACCACCGGTGAGCCTGCCCAGACGAAGGCACCAAAGAAGATTATTATTGAGGCCTCTCGGCAAGAGATGGAGGAAATTTTAAAGATCATCAAAAAGAGCGACTACAATATAGTCGAGCAGCTGGGGCAAACCCCGTCCAAAATCTCTATGTTATCTCTGTTGCTATGCTCAGAAGCCCATGCCAAGGCTCTGATTGCTTTCCTGAAGACTGCACACGTACCACAAGAAACATCAGCTGATCAGTTTAAAGATTACGTGGCTAGTCTGACAGTAGATAATGGTTTGGGTTCTCCGACGCCGACTTGACTGCTAAGGGGAAGAATCACAATGACGCCCTGCATGTCTCCATTGAATGCAGGGGCACTACTTTTGCTCACGTATTGGTGGACACCGGGTCTTTGTTGAATGTTCTACCTAAAAAGGCTCTAGACCGGTTAGACTGTGAAGGGTTGGAGCTGAAACCAAGTAACATTGTAGTCAGGGCTTTTGATGGGTCCAAGAGAATGGTACACGGAGAAGTGGATATTCCAATTAAGGTTGGTTCTCAGGTGTTCGCATCTACATTCTATGTGATGGACATTCGGCCATATTATTCTTGTTTGTTGGGTCGCCCGTGGATCCACAAAGTTGGGGCCGTAACGTCTACGCTTCACCAGATGCTGAAGTACCCGGTCAAGGGGAAAATTGTTACGGTACGAGGAGAGGAGGAGTACATGGTGAGCCACCTCAACTCTTTTCGATATGTAAAGATGGATGGGGAGTTCATTGAGACCCCGTTCTAGCATTTTGAAGAGGTTCCCCAGACACTGGCATCAACTGAAACTGTTGTTGAAGATCCTCCAATGAAGATGGCTTCCTTCAAGGATGCCCGGGCTGTTGTTGAGAAAGGTGGGTGTGCAAATTGGGGCCAACTCCTTGATTTTGCACATAAGACTAACAAGTTTGGTTTGGGTTTCACTGCAGAAGCTCAAAGGACTGTTCGGAGTGCACGGATCGGAAGACCTCCCCTGTTCATCAGCAATTCAGGAGTGAATGCCATTGAAGATGATGTTGAAGAGTCTGAGTTTGACAGTTGGATCTACCCGACCGCCGATGGTGGATTAAGAAATTGAACGGCAAAGGACTTCGTCCCAATTTCTTTTATTACCCAGTAATGAGACTTTTGTTTTGTGCTTGTAACAGACAATTTTTAAACTTTACGGCCCTGTGTCTTACCCGAGGCACCGTGGTTTTGTCTGTGAGGGCTTTATGTGTGTCATCTACATATATCATTAATAAAAGTATTGGACGTTTCTTGCATTTCAAATTTTGCGCTCCTTGTTGTTCTTTTATTATATATTGCAAAACAACTATTTTACACACACTCACATATACAGGTCTACATCCACTCTAGATCCTACTGGTAACAACTCTGCTACTGCCAGTTATGACTTCGAAAGTTCGATCAACTTAGCCGAAGACGAAGGTGAAGATGATTGCGAAGTGCCTGGTGAACTTCCTAGACTGCTACTCCTGGAAGAGAGGGCTATTCAGCCGCATGAAGAGCCGGTGGAATCAGTAAATCTGGGTACAGAGATAGACAAGAAAGAGGTCAAGATCGGTGCAAATCTGGAGCTTAGTGTGAAGCAACAGTTGATTCAGATTCTGCGTGACTATGTTGAGATCTTTTCCTGGTCTTATGAAGATATGTCTGGGTTGGATACCGATATTGTGGTTCACCGCCTGCCTACCAAGGAAGACTGTCCTCCAGTGAAACAGAAGGTCCGCCGAATGCGCCCAGAGATGTCTGAGAAAATCAAGGCTGAAGTTATGAAGCAGTTTGACGCCGGTTTTCTAGCAGTTACTTTTTACCCACAGTGGGTTGCCAACGTGGTTCCTGTGCCGAAGAAGGATGGTAAAGTTCGAATGTGTGTTGACTATAGGGATCTGAACAGGGCTAGCCCCAAGGATGATTTCCCTCTGCCTCATATCGAAGTTATGGTTGACAACACCGCACAACATAAGGTCTTCTCCTTTATGGATGGTTTCTCCGGTTATAATCAGATTAAGATGGCTCCCGAAGACATGGAGAAGACAACCTTTGTTACTCAATGGGGTACCTTTTTCTACACGGTCATGCCTTTTGGATTGAAGAATGTTGGGGCAACGTATTAGAGCGCCATGGTCACTTTATTCCACAACATGATCCATCATGAGATTGAGGTATACGTCGACGACATGATTGCAAGATCCCAGACTGAAGAAGAACATCTTGACCACCTTCAGAAGTTATTTGACAGGTTGAGGTTGTACAAGCTGAGGTTAAACCCGAGCAAGTGTACCTTCGGGGTGAGATCGGGTAAGCTGTTGGGTTTCATCGTTAGCGATAAAGGTATTCAAGTGGATCCTGCAAAGGTGAAGGCTATACAGGAAATGCTAGCTCCCCGAACAGAAAACGAAGTCAGAGGCTTTCTGGGACGTTTGAATTACATTTCCCGATTCATCTCACACCTGACTGCTACTTGTGAGCCAATCTTCAAGCTACTGAAGAAAGATCAAGTGGTAAGATGGAACGATGAATGTCAGTCCGCTTTCAAAAGGATCAAAGAATATCTCCAAGAGCCACCCATTCTGATGCCTCCAGTTGAAGGGATACCTTTGATCTTATACTTGACAGTACTCGATAATTCAATGGGGTGCGTGTTGGGGCAGCATGAAGAGTCTGGCCGAAAAGAGCATGCCATTTATTACCTTAGCAAAAAGTTTACCGACTGCGAGACCCGATACTCGTTGCTCGAGAAAACTTGATGCGCTTTGGCATGGGCTGCTCGCCGGCTGAGACAGTATATGCTGACTCACACTACTCTATTGATATCAAAGATGGATCCAATCAAGTATATCTTCGAAAAGCCTGCATTCTCCGGAAGAATAGCAAGATGGAAGATGATCTTGACTGAGTATGATATCCAGTACACGACCCAAAAAGCAATCAAAGGGAGTGTGTTGGCAGATCATTTGGCACATCAAGCAGTGGATGATTACCAGTCTATGAACTTCGAATTCCCGGATGAGAATATCATGATAGTAACCGACTGTGAAGAACTTGTATCAGATGAAAGACCTGAGGAAGGATCCCGATGGTCTATGTACTTTGATGGAGCTTCGAACGCTTTGGGTAATGGCATTCGCACCGTGATCATATTTCCTAAAGGCTCTCATACTCCATTCATCGCCCGACTATGTTTCAACTGCACCAACTATATGGCGGAGTATGAAGCGTGCATCATGGGTCTTCGAGCAGCAATTGACCTAAGGATTAAGTTTCTGAGTGTCTTCGGAGATTCCGCTCTCGTGATCAGTCAGATCAAAGGCGAGTGGGATACAAAACACCCAAACCTTATTCCTTACAAGGAGTATGTATTGATGTTGCTTCCCCATTTCGAGGAGATAACCTTTGAACACTTCCCTAGAGAGGAGAATCAGTTGGCGGACGCGCTAGCTACGATGTCTTCTATGTTCAAAGTCAATTGGGACAACGAGGCTCCCCGGATTACCATTGAAAGGTTGGATGAACCTGCACATTGCTGTGATATTGAGACTGAAGAGGCAACAGATAAACCCTGGTTTCATGAGGTGAAGAGGTATCTTGAAGCTCAGGAATATCCCGAGGGTGCATCTGTCAATGACAAGAAGTTTCTGAGGAGGTTCGCGGTGAAATTCTTCATTAGTAATGACATCCTTTACAAGCGTAACCATGATTCAACCTTACTGCAATCTGTGGATAAGAACGAGGCAGAAAGGATTATGGTAGAGTTACATGAAGGTGCTTTCGAAACTCATTCCAGTGGACACACTATGGCAAAGAAAATCCTTCGGGCAGGATATTATTGGTCCACAGTGGAAGCCGACTGTTATCAGCATTCTCGGACCTGTCACAAGTGCCAAGTCTATGCTGATAAGGTGCACATACCTCCAGTACCTCTGAACGTCCTGACAGCTCCGTGGCCTTTTGTAATGTGGGGCATTGATATGATCGCCGAGATCAGACCTACAACATCCAACGAGTATTGTTTCATCCTGGTAGCTATTGATTACTTTACAAAGTGGGTTAAAGCAGCTTCCTTTGCTACTATAACCAAGAATGTCGTGGCACGGTTCATTCGGCACAATCTGATCTGTCGATATGGTGTACTAGAGAGGATCAATACGGACAATGGTACAAATCTCAACAATAAGATGATCACCGAGCTCTACAAGCAGTTCAAGATACAACGTCACAACTCTTCTCCCTACCGGCCGAAGATGAATGGGGCTGTCGAAGCGGCTAATAAGAACATTAAGAAGATTGTGTAGAAGATGACGGTGACATACAAAGATTGGCACGAGATGTTACCATTTGCTCTTCATGGGTACCGCACCTCAGCGCGGACGTCAACAGGGGCAACACCCTATTCCTTGGTATATGGTATGGGGGCCGTATTGCCCATTGAAGTTCAGATACCCTCTCTTCGGATAATGAAGGATATAGGTTTGAGCGAAGATGACTAGATTCAGACCTGACTTGATCAGCTTAACTTAATCGACGAAAAAAAGACTTACTGCTATTTGTCATGGTCAGACGTATCAAAAACGGATGATCAAGGCATTTAACAAGAAAGTTAGACGACAAGAGTATCAAGTTGGGGATCTGGTGATCAAACGCATTATCCTACCTCAAGGTGATCCCAGGGGAAAATGGACCCCTACTTATGAAGGGCCATTTGTGGTTAAGAACATTTTCTCAGGAGGAGCTATGATTCTAACCACCATGGATGGTGACGACCTTCCTCACCCCATAAATGCATACATAGTGAAAAGATACTATGCATGATCAAAGACCCGCTAGGTCGACTGGCCTAGGCAAAAATAAGGGCTTCCCGGCGAACCAAAAGGGTCCGGGCAAAAATAAGGGATGAAATGAAAAAACTGTACACCCGGTAAGTCGAAAACCTAAAAAGGCGGCTTGGGCAAAAAAGGGTATCCCAGTGGATTGAAAACCCGAAAGGGCGGTCCAGGAAAAAATTAGGGATCAAAGCGTAACACTATGTCTCATTGGATCACCTTGCAACCAGACTTCGGTGTCAACTATCAAGTTTGGACGACACTAATCAATCTGATCTACCTTCAACCAAGTAGCAAAGTGATGAGATGCTCGAGGACATAAAGGCAATAGCAGAGTTGGAACCCAGTAGGATTATTCACATAGCTATTTTGTTTAGTTTTTCACAAATTGTGTAAATTCTATTTGCTCGGCGGCATTCTCTTACTAGGACGTCAGCCTCTTGTACAAAAACACCTATTTACAGGTCAAACTTCAAAATCAATACAATTCATTTTCAGAGAA
This sequence comes from Vicia faba, assembly GCA_948472305.1. Taxonomy (NCBI): domain Eukaryota; kingdom Viridiplantae; phylum Streptophyta; class Magnoliopsida; order Fabales; family Fabaceae; genus Vicia; species Vicia faba. The sequence continues at coordinate 1,144,507,998 of OX451739.1, read as the reverse complement.
TTTCAAACTGTTTTTCCTTTATCTGTTTTGTTTTGCAAAGAACGTCCAATGTTCATTTTTGATATATGCATTTGACATTAATTGTTGCTCATAAATATTTACATGCGAAACAAAAGACGATTAATGGTAATATCAGAAACAGGGGCAATAAGAATTGTCCAAGCTTTACAGTTGCTCTATCCATCAGGTATGAAGATATATTTAGTTGAAGAATATGGATAAGGTGCTTTCACTCCCCGCAGAGTAAGAAAAGACAGTAATATTAGTTCTCCCCAACTGAGACTTGCAACTGTGAACGAATCGGTAATATTCTCCCCAAGAAGAGTTTATTCACCATCAGCACTAAAAGGTCTTAATATTCCCCATTAGAGTATAAGAATATTCCCCGGCAGAATACAAAATATCCCCAGTGGAGTTTGAAATTTTTCCAGCGCAGTCTGAAAAAGCTTCCCCAGTGGAGTTTGGGGAATCATCCCCAGTAGACTTTGGAAGATTGTCCCCAGTAGAGCTCAAAGGATTATCCCCATTAGAGTCTAAAAGATTATCCCCAGCGGAGTTCTTTCCTTTCACAAACAAGGATTCAATCCCCAACAGGATTCAGTATCACCAGCAACGGTAATTCATCCCCAGCGGAATTTATTGGTGGAATCCTCAGCAGAGCATCTCTTCCCTGTGGAGTTAGTCTCCTCATCAGTTTATCCCCCAATGGAGTTTTCCTCTCCTGCAGGTTTATTCTCACAGTCATCTTCGCTCGCAATCCCCAGCGGAAACGAAGAATTCAACTCTTTTCTCCATCAGCTATCCGAGATTTATTTTCCCCAGCTAAAAAAATTACATTTCCATACATCATGACACATGCATATACGCATCATACAACGCAATCTCATTTATTTTGAGAACATAATTGTTTAATACATATCATACATTTCATACAGCTAACCTTTACCTTTCAGGAAGGATGCAATTAAATTCAAAGCTATGAAGCTTTTATCTCAGTCGAAGTACTGACCGGTTCTTAAATCTCAACCGAATTATCCTCTGTTGAATTACATATAAGGTTCTAAATCTCGACAAAGTTCCTCTGTCGGATTACTGACGGTTCTTAAATCTCAACAGAATTATCCTCGGTTGAATTACAGACAAGTCCTAACTCTCGATGAAGATGTTTCCCTCAGTCGAAGTACTGACCGGTTCTTAAATCTCAACCGAATTATCCTTAGTTGAATTACAGATAAGGTTCTAAATCTCGACAAAGTTCCTCCGTCGGATTACTGACAGTTCTTAAATCTCAATAATATTATCCTCGGTTGAATTACAGACAAGTCCTAAATCTCGATGAAGATGTTTCCCTCAGTCGAAGTACTGACCGGTTCTTAAATCTCAATCAAATTATCCTCAGTTGAATTACAGATAAGGTTCTAAATCTCGACAAAGTTCCTCCATCGGATTACTGACAATTCTTAAATCTCAACAGAATTATCCTCGGTTGAATTACAGACAAGTCCTAAATCTTGATGAAGATGTTTCCCTCAGTCGAAGTACTGACCGGTTCTTAAATCTCAACCAAATTATCCTCAGTGGAATTACAGATAAGGTTCTAAATCTCGACAAGTTCCTCCGTCGAATTACTGACAGTTCTTAAATCTCAACAGAATTATCCTCGGTTGAATTACAGACAAGTCCTAAATCTCGATAAAGATGTTTCCCTTAGTCGAATTACTGACCAGTTCTTAAATTTCAACCGAATTATCCTCAGTTGAATTACAGATAAGGTTCTAAATCTCGACAAATTTCCTTCGTCGAATTACAGATGAGTTCCTAAATCTCAGCAGAGTTTTTCTCAGTTGAATTACGGACGAGTTCTTAAATCTCGATGAAGATGTTCACCCTCAGTTGAATTACAGACAAGTTCTTAAAACTCATCAGAGATGTTCTCTCAGTTAAAGTAAAGGCAAGTTCCTAAATATCAACAAAGATCAGACTTCCCCAAGCGGAATCTTCCACAAAAACAGGTATGTAAGCTCTCGTTAAGGAATCTCTTATGCGATCGAAACTCCTTCAGATGGCATCTTTAAGCCCATCCTCTCATCACCAATCTCCAAATGCCATCTGTAAGCCCATTCCCGACATCACAAGGTTGATACCACTTCATGCGAGTGCAAATTTCTTGGCACTCTAGTGTTCAATCATCTTCCACCTTCGGATCACGAAAGGCATGAAAGCCAATCTGCATCTTCAGGTTTAAGAATATTTAACAGGGGCAGCTGTTGTACCAAAAAATTTTCCCTCCCATATTTATCAATACATTGCAAGAAAAGTCTCCAAGTGGCTCAAGGTAGTTCAAGAGTTGGTCAGACAAGCTATCTCCTAAGGAAGTCTACCCCAAATTAGGGTTTTGTATTGCATCAATATCCTTGAGTCCAAGTAACCCCAAGTTCTCACCAATGTCCTAATATGTCCTCAAGATCATCCATGTCAAGTTTCAAGCCTTGCAGAGGAAGTTTGCTCAGTCAATTGCTCAAAAGGTCCAAAAATCGGCTGTGCTAGGGCAAAAGTCAATTGTAACCCAAATACAGTCAAACTTCAAGAGTTTTTGTCAACATTCTCATTTTGAAGTATATTTCATCATTTGATCAAGGGTTGATCATGATTCATCAAGGATTGCTCAAAATTCATCAAGACTCAAAAGTTGCTAAATTAGGGTTTTGTAGGAAAAGTCAACTCAACTTTGACCAAGCATAACTTTCTCATACTTTATGAGAAATGACCCATAAAAAGCTCATTTTGAAGAGGATGTAATTCCCTACAATCCATCTTCATACCCTAAGATCCAAAAATGCACTCACAAGAAGTTATGAATTTGGACATTATAGGTCATTTTTGAAAGTCAACAAAAACACCTTTTTTCCCAAAGCTTATAACTTGAGCATGGAATATCAAAATGCTATGAGACAAAAGGGTTGGTTATAGGACATCTCAAGCTTTCTAAAAAGTCCAAGAACACGTCCAAAAGTTAAAAATTGAAGAAGTTATGCATTGTTGAAGTTGGACTTTTTTGCAAAATTGTCAAAAGTCAACTATCCCCAAATCATCAAATTTTTCCAAATGGGCCCATTCTTTTCCACTTGATTTGAGTTTGCATCATTTCCCACGTGCCCTAGCTTCAGCCATGTGTCCACATCTCATTTTTATTATTTAATTTGATTTTTATTTGATATTTATTCATTTTAATTAAATAAAATCACATAAAATCAAAAATATTGATAACCAAATATTTTTTGTTGATTATAGGCTTCAATGGACAACTAGCACATCTCCAAACACGTATCAAGGAATAAGTGTACAAGAAGATATGATTTGAATCAAATTTGGAATGATTTAATGGAAGAATCAAATCCAATTCATGGGCATTGATATGGAGAGACTTGAACCAAGTTTGTAGACCTAATGCAAAGCACAATACATAAGCAAGCTGGAGGACATGAAGTAAGGGTTGGAAATCATGGGAAGAGGCAGAACTGACTTTGCAAAATTCACAAAAAAGTGAGAGATCAAAATCCAGGTTAGAGGCGTTTTCAAGAATCAAGACTTGTCCCAATCGATTCCTGGATATTCACACAAGCTAGCTCGATCAAAATCACGCATCCTCGGGCTTCCAAACTCACTGTAAGTCACACGATAGTCACCCTTGTTCTTGGTTTCGATTTGAATTATCCTGGAATCAATTGAACAATCTAATGGCATATTCATAATCACAAGAACATTTCCAGACTTTTTGCATCATTTAATTTCATTTATATGATCTATATTGCAAACCACCATTGTTAGGGTTTGGTCTGCATTTTTGGGCATTTTTATTTCAGGTACAATTGACCCCCAAAAAGGATATGGTTGTGACTGGGAGGGTAAGACGAACACGTCCATGCCCTTGAAATTCATTTTTGTGGCCTGTAACGGATTTTGGAGATGAACAAAGTTGTAGTGACGGAGCTTGATCCGTTGGTATAGGTCTTTTACGTTTTAGCCACGGACGAGAGGTTGGGGATGATGTGTGGCATCCCTTTATTGGACCATTCAAACATCACGCGCTTTTTTTTTTGTTTTTTCTAGCATTAGAATTGATTTGTTATATTATTATTGATGTTTATTATTCTAACAACTAAAACAGCCTGGCGTAGTGGCAAACAAGCGTGTATATCTCCTTCAGGACCTGGGTTCGAATCCCAGGTCCCACACTTTCTCAATAATTTTGGTTTTCAGGTGATTGTGTGCATACGCTAACTTGCAATCCACTATACATCCTCACCCATCCAAGCGCCAGATGGCCAAAGGCCAGATCTGATGGTCCATGATTGGAGGTCCACCAAGGCGTCAGTCAACGCAGGAGCACCAGATCTACAAAGTCAAAAGGGCCAGCTTCTAATGGGCTAAGGAATTTCTATCAACACCTCAAATCAGGCCCAACACTCCTCTCTTATTATTTATTTTTGTTTATTTACTTTAATTGTTTTATTTAATTTTCTAACCAATCACAAAATTCTTTTTTTTATTAAATAAAATTACAAAAAAATATTTTTTTGTTCAACCAAATTTTAACTTTTATTTTTCTTAATAAATTTATTAATTGATTAGGTTTTTAATTATAAAACTTTAATTTATTTTGTAAATAATTTTAATTAATTAGATTTAATTAGATATTAACCACTAATTTAATCATTTTTAATTTCTTTCCTAAATAATCAAAAAACTCCAAAAAAAAATTTATTTTTTTATTTAATTAATTTATTAACTTAATTTAGGCATTTAATTTAGGTTTAATTTCTTTTCCTTAAATAAAAATAACAAAAAAACAAAAAAAAAGGATATTTTCTTTAAAACCAAAAGGGTCTCAATTTCTTGCACGCGTTACTTATTTTTATCCAATAATGTACCTGCTTCCGGATTGTAATAGTTAAATAGGAAATTTAATTATTTTTATCGCTTTATTTTATTTTTCAAAGGGTTTGTCTTTGGCGATGTAAATATCCGACGCCTTGTAATTTAAAATTCTGTATTTTATTTCCGCAAATTATAACTGCTAGATGTTTGATAATAGGGTTTGCATGACAAGACTGAATGCTTAAACTAAAATCAAATTAGATCACCCTTAACATGTGCAAAGATAAAAATAACTGAAAACGACACACTCGCACATGCGCACTCTTAGGATACACCCCACTTGGTTGCCTTCGTACACAATCATTGAGTATAGGTCGTTTTAGAGGTCGCCCTCTTGTCTAAAAGATCGTAGTTGCCTAGAAACGGTTGCCTCGGATATTGTTGCCTCAAACAAATGATCTAATACATTAGGGTTACCGCTAAGGCGTCCTAACATTGCTTTAGTGACCGTATGTCCCTAATTCGAATTGACCCTTAAACTCCAACGACGGTGCTACCTACTCATTAATAGTAGGATAGCATTGTGTAAAGGAAGTTAGCATAGAACGATTCCTTTTTTGAGTAGGTAGATGGTTCTTAGATACTTGCTCTTTCAAAAACAAAACTTTTCACACTTACACTCCTTTTCGAACAAAGTTTTCAAAAACACTTCATACGCTCTTGAGGACAGAAGCAAGAGTTAAATCGAAGTTTCAAACAAAAACTTTTTCAAACCCACAAGCACAAAGAAAACAATTTTGAAAAACATTGAGCAAGTACCTAAGAGCCCGTGGATAACCACAGATAGAAAGGGTGCTAACACCTTCCCTTTCTATAATCTACCCCCCGAACCCGAGAAATATCTCGAAAAAGGAATTTTTCTGTGCTTTTTTCCTTTCCTTGTTGGATAAAATAAAAGTCGGTGGCGACTCTTGCTTACCGCGACATTTTGCAAACACAAACGCAAAACGCAAACCAGCATTCCAAAAAACAGTCAGTTCTTCCCACTGTATCACAGTAGGTGTAAAGAGTTTTTGTCGTGAGCAAGTGAGTAACTAAGAGCAAATCTATCTACTCAAAGGTCTTAAGTTTTTCTTTTCTTCTTCCTTTTAATGGTGCTATTTGACCATTGATTTGGTAAGAAGCCCCATCGTTGGATGTGAAGGGACAGGCGCGGGTCAATTTTACAATCATTGAAGGCAACTTGTGAGACGCTTTAGCAATTTTTGTAAGGGACGAGATCGTTTTATCGAAGGCAACATCGAGGTTCATCGAGGGACTAAGATCTTTTTTATCTAAGGGTCATTGCTAGAGCGTCTCATATTCGAGGGACATGATTGTATTTCCGAGGCAACAAGCGAGGTTACCCAAGAGGTGCGCGTGTGAAAAAAGTGTGTTGGTTTCAAGTTAATTTATTCTTGGATTAGGTCATCTAGCGATTGATTTTGAATCTTGCCATACACTCCTAATTACTATACAGTATATGAAAAACAGTAAATTGCGGGAATTGAAATTCTACGCTATTACAAAGTATTCGGGAATGGGGGTACAATTGTTACAAATAGGGATGAATCAAATGAGATAGGAAGATCCAAATATCAAACAATACAACCAAATCGAATTTTTTTGCGATTTATATAAAGCTATGACAATTCTTGAAAATAATATTAGCAAAATATGAAATTCTAAATATTTACTTGAAAAAAAGAAAGGTAAAACCTAATCTAAAAAATAAATAAAAAATGATTAAATTGAAATCTCTATTTTTTTTTGTATTTTATTAATTATGTAAAACCTAAAGAAAACAAGTAAACTAAATTATTATTATATTTTTGGTATTTTATTATGTGTAAAATTAAACCTAAGATAAGTTTATTAAAAAAGAAAATGATAAAAATTAATTATAAAAAACCTAAATCAAATTAAAAAAATACCTTAAGTTATATTAGTATATTATATAATAAAAATAAAATAAGAAGAGAAACAAATAAAAAAAAGCAAATGGGCTTAAGTGGATTTAGATGAGAGGCCCAAGAGAAATGTTATTTCTGCTGTTAACAAAATAAGCCATGGGGGGGTGTATCCAGAAATAGCGCATGGGCTTAAGGATTTATGAACAAAGCCCAAGTTTTCTTAAGTGGAATTAGTTGTTTGATTAGGGGACAAAAAGTAAATTAGGGTTCCGAAACCCTTCGTTCACAGTGGCGCTGCTCTCATCTTTGTTCCTTCATCCTTCCCACATTGTTCATCTCTGCTCTATCTCAACACTCGTCTCTTCCTAATTTCGCGAATAAATCTCTCTTGGCTTCTTTGTCTCACCATAATTTACGTTTTTGAAAACCCTAAGTTCGGATTTAAACCTAGAAACAACGAAATTGGTTCGTCAGATCCTCCTCCCCAACTCTCAGTCGCCAGAACGCCACCTCTCTTGCCTCCCTAATCGAGTTTCAGTGGTTTTCTTTGAAAAAAAGTAAGGTTCGGTTTTTATTAAAGCTTACGAATTCAATGATTTTCATCTTGTTATATGTTTTTCTATTAATATACCTTGTGGTCCATTGACATATAGAGAATGGTTTTAGGGATTCATGAGAAAGAGGGAAAGTTCATACCTGTTGGAGACTTTCTGTGGAATGGAAAGGGGACGGCGAGATTTTGAGGGCGGCGCTCCTTGGTGGCCGGAGCTGCGCGGGGGAGGAGATGAGGATGGAGGCGTTGGTATTTTGGTAATTTTCTTCTGTCTTCTTTGTTGAATGATAAGGATGTTGGTTTGTGTTTGAGGCTTGACTCTGGTTTTTTGTGAGTTTGTATGCTGGTTTAGACTTTGTGGTTTTGGAGGTTTGGATATTTGATAGGTTACAGTATTGAGGGTCTTACTGGTTTTTTGTTTTGGTTTTGAATATGTTTTTGGTGAAATTGGTGATGGTTCAGACTTGAGACTTTTCTGGTTTTTTGGGTTTGAAATGTTTGACAGGTTTGATGAGTTTTGGCTTTGTTTGACAGTTTGAAACTTTGAGGTTTTGTTTTTGGGAATTAACAGGTTTTGTTGAGTTTGGCTTTTTTACACGCTTTGCTGTTGGAGACTTGTGTTTTTCTGAGTTTTTAGACCTATGTTTTTGGTGATGTTTTTGTTGTTTATCAGTTTGAGGCTTTGTTAATGGTTTGGCAGTTTTTTGGATTTGGTTACAGTTTTGTTACAGGTTTGGTTCTTGAGGATGGTTGTTGGTGTGTGTTGATGGTTTGACAGTTTCTTGTAGTTTTTTGTTGTTGGTTAACAGTTTTGTTACAGGTTTGAAGGTTTGAGGTTTGGGACTTGCTGAGCTTTTTTTGTTTTGTTTTGGATTGATATTTGGCTTAGTATATTTGTTAACAGGTTGCAGGTTTTATGAGTTTGAAAAATGGTTTGAGGTTTTGAGACCTTGACAATTTTTTGGACTTTGACAGTTTTTGTACTTTGACAGTTTTTGTATTTGGTGATGGTTTAGACTTGAGACTTATCCTACTGTTCTATTGCTTTCTTTTTATTCTATTCACCCTACTTCTGTTATCTCTATTAAAAATGGTGGGAAAACAAAGAATTTGAATATTTTACTATATTGCTCTTTTGGCTTTTTGATGGCAGTTTTGTTTTCTAGCAACTTCCATGTAACTTGTGACAGTCAAGGTAGCATGGTTGTGCATCCCAATAACCTAGGTGACTTCTTTCCTCTATTCTCTCTCAATGACACCAAGAAAGTCAATTTCTCTTTTGCCTTTTTTTCCAATTCTGAAAAGTTTGGAATGAAAATCGGAAAATGATGAATTAGGCGTCTTGAACAAGTTTTTGCTTGTCTGACTTAGCTTAGTATATTGCCATACTTCTGCTTTGTTGCCTGCTCTAGCTTATGTTGTTTGTTGTTTTTGACAAAACTATTTGTTTGGCTTCTGAGGCTGCTGTTGGTGATGATGTTTGGGCAATTTTGTTTGGCTCAGTTTGCGCCTTCTGTTTGGACAGTTTTGCTTGCCTCTTGTTTGGACAGTTTTGTTGTTTGCTTGGTTCTGTTTGCAATATTTGTTTGGGAAATTTTGCAGCATCTCTTCTTGTTTGGACAACTTTGTAGCATTTCTTTTCCTTTTTCTTTTTGTGAACCAAGAAGAATAATCTTCTTGTGATTTGCAAAAATAGAGGAAATAAATTGTGATGAATTAAAATGGCCTTCTAATTCCAATTTGCAAACTTTAATGATGAATAGCACTTTTTCTTTTGAAAATTCATGCTCATGCCCAAATAATTTGTACTAACTATTTTTCTTTATTTTGTTTTAATGTGAGCACAATGGAGATGACAAAGCATGGAAGGCAAGAACCCTAGGGAAAGCAAGGAAGGTCTTTGGAGATAGCAAAATAACTTCAGTCAAACTTAGGCATAGATTAGTTCTCCTAGGCCAAACATTTATTTGGATTTCTTTTGTAATTTAGAGAAAAACATTCTTGTACTGTATCCAACAATTGTACTAATTTATCTTTTAAATACAATAGTTGTAAAACATAGAGTATTTAAAAGAACAAATCATTTTGTAACAATGTTTGAAAAATTGGAGAAAGTCTTATGAAATATTCTGGTGTCAACTTGAAATCTTTGATCAACAATAACTTGTAATATTCTCTTCGCATCCTATTTGATTTTTGAAATGCCCAATCAAGACAATTGAAACAAAATGCTCCAATCTGATAACTTAAATTCCAATAATCATGTAATCTTGCAGCTTCATTCCAAACAAACACGCACTGTATATTCCATTTCCTAACCAAGCAAATGTTTTAAAACACGCAAATCATCTGGTTAACCTGGATAAAAATCATGGTCGTCCCAAATGACAGTATTAATCTCTATCTCTTGTCCCTAACAAACCATGCTTTGAGAACAAACATTAACCTTTCCAGTAAACTTGAGGAGGTATGAAGACCTATGAAAACCAATTGAATTTATGAGAATTCACTTTCTTTTGAGAATTGCAAGAAAAACCCTAATTACTGGTTTACTGCCACATAAGAGAATTTGTCTTGTCGATTTTTGAACCAACTTGAATATCCGAGAAACCCTAGGGTTGTGTCTTTTATGAAAAATGAGAGGGAAAATTTTGGGGTACAACAGCTGCCCCTGTTCAATCTTCTTGAATCTGGAGAGTTAGATTGGCGAGTTTTGTCGTTCGTGACTCGAAGGTAAAAGATGATTGGACACTAAAGTGCCCATAAATTTGCACTCGACAAAAGTGTAGCTGAGGGAATGGGCTTAAAGATGCCATTTGGAGAGGTGTTAGAATTTTGTTGGAGATGGGCTTATAGATGCCATCCAAGAACGTTTGTTGTAAATCAAAAGAATAAGCATAAGAATGGTGTCCATATTTGGAACGTATCTGAACTGTATCTGTCCTTGAATCTGAATAAGTAAAAGAATAACTTCCATGTCTGGAGTGTATCTGTACTGTATCTTGAAAGTTGAAATCTGAATGAGTAACAGAATGACATCCGTGTTTGGAGCATATCTGGACTGTATCTTGAAATTGAAATCCGAATGAGTAACAGAATAACTTCCGTGTCTGGAGTGTATCTGTACTGTATCTTGAAATTAAGTCTGAATGAGTGACAAAATGACTTTCGTGTCTGGAGTGTATCTGTACTGTATCATGAAATTGAAATCTGAATGAGTAACAGAATAACTTCCGTGTCTGGAGTGTATTTGTACTGTATCTGAAATTAAAATCCGAATGAGTAACAGAATAACTTCCGCGTCTGGAGTGTATCTGTACCGTATCTGAAATCTTTGAATATTTGTTAAAGATAGTTGTTAATCTTATCCTGAAAAGGATAAAATGTTAACTGAAACACAAAGTTATGTTGCATGAAATGTATGATGCAACAAATGTGTTTTATCCATGTTTATGATATATGAATGTAATGTATGCGCATGTAAGCTGATTTTCTGTATTGCTGAGGAAAATAAATCCTTGACTGCTGCCGGGGAAAATAAATTCTTGACTGCTGAGGATTCCGTTGTGAGAGTAATGCCATATACTTCTTGAGGAATCTGCTTGGGGAATCCAGAGAATTTTAATGACTTCTACTGGGGATTATTGAAGGGAGTCTTTGTTCTGTCGAGAAACAATAAAAACTCTGTGGGGAAAAGTTTATTCCTGTTTGGAAAAAGTTCAGGAGCTTCGGTCGTCTGCCACTCTACTAGGGAGTTACCCTAGGTTGGAGAGAAACAAAAGTTAACCGTTATCTGGCTGATTTTCAGGCTTCAAGACACACTTGCTGGGGGAACCTGGAGAAACTGGATGATCTCCGCTGGGGATTGAAAGTTTCAGCTCCGTTGGGGATTGGTAGTTGGTAGTCTCAGTTTCGCTGGGGATCTGTAGTTCAAAGTTTTGGCTCCGCTGGGGATTTGTATGAAGTGTTGTAAGGATTGCTCATGGAATAGCCTAAAGACGTTTTCCTAATCTTTTAACCTGTCACTAATTACTCTTTTTCATCATGTTTATTTGTAAACAGTAATTATGTTCAAATGCATATGTTCAATAATGAATCATTGGACGTTTTTGCAAATAAAAACACAAGTGTAAAGAAAAAGGAAAATAGTTTTCTGTACTTTGAAAGAGATATCTTTGTATTTACTTTGAATAAGTATTTTGTACAAAGGAGACATACATCCTAGTAAGAGGATGGTGTCATAAATAAGAAAAATTTACAAAGAAAGATAGCTATGTGTAGTAATCCCATGGGGTTCCCATTCTACTATGGCCTTCGTAACTCCGAGTATCTTGTCCATTCGTTGCTTCGTCCGAAGATGATTGGATTGATCAGAAGCTCCAGGTTTGTTCGTGAAGAGATTGTCCTTAAAGTGATCCGACGAGACATAGTCATACGCTTTAATTCCCTAATTTTTGCCTGGACCACCCTTTCGGGTTTTCAGTCCACCGGGAAACCCTTTTTTGCCCAAGTCGCCCTTTCAGGTTTTCAACTTACTGGGTGTACACATTTTTTTGTTTTATCCCTAATTTTTTCCCGAAACTTTTGGTTCACCGGGATGCCCTTGTTTTTCCTAGGTGTGTCAACCTAACGGGTCTCTTATGCATAGTATCTTTTGACTATGTCTACATTCGCAGGGTGTGGCAGGTCGTCGCCGTCCATGGTGGTTAAGATCATTTCCCCACCAGAAAAGATGTTCTTGATTACAAATGGTCCTTCATAGGTAGGAGTCCATTTGCCCCTGGGATCACTTTGTGGCAAGATGATGCGCTTGATCACAAGATCTCCAACTTGATACACTTGGCATCTGACTTTCTTGTTGAAAGCCTTGATCATCCGCTTTTGATACGTCTGGCCGTGGCAAACAGCAGTAAGTCTCTTCTCGTCAATTAAGTTCAATTGATCAAGTCGGGTTTGGATCCAATCGTCTTCACTCAAACCTGCATCCTTCATGATTCTCAAAGAGGGGATCTGAACCTCAATAGGTAGAACAACCTCCATGCCATATACCAAAGAATAGGGTGTTGCCCCAGTTGATGTGCGAGCCGTGGTACGGTACCCGTGGAGAGCAAACGGTAACATCTCATGCCAGTCCTTGTAGGTGACTGTCATTTCCTGTATGATCTTCTTAATGTTTTTGTTCGCAGCTTCAACTGCACCATTCATCTTTGGCTGATAGGGAGACGAATTGTGATGTTGAATTTTGAACTGCTCGCACAAGGCGGTGATCATAGTATTATTAAGGTTTGTACCGTTATCAGTGATGATCCTTTCGGGGATACCGTACCGGTAGATAAGGTTCTGCTTGATGAAGAGGGAAATAACATTCTTAGTAACGGATGCGAAGGAAGCTGCTTCAACCCACTTTGTGAAGTAATCAATGGCCACCAGAATGAAGCGGTGTTCATTGGATGTTATAGGCTTGATGTCTCCAATCATGTCGATCCCCCACATAGCGAAGGGCCAAGGAGCTGTTAAGACATTTAGAGGAACCGGAGGGACGTGTACCTTGTCTGCATATATTTGACATTTATGGCAGGTTCGAGAGTGTTGATAGCTGTCTGCTTCCTTGGTAGACCAGTAATAGCCTGCCTGTAGAATCTTCTTTGCCATCGTATGCCTGCTAGAGTGAGTGCCAAAGGTACCTTCATACAATTCAGCCATATCTTTTCAGCTTCAATTTTATCCACACAACGAAGCAGAATAGAATCATGATTGCGCTTGTACAGGATGCCATTACTTAGGAAAAACTTAGCTGAGAATCTTCTTAAGAACTTTTTGTCATTGACTAAAGCTCCTTCAGGATATTCTTGAGTCTCGAGATACCTTTTGACTTCATGAAACCAAGGCTGGTTCACTACTTCTTCGGTATTAATCTCGTGACAGTGTGGTGGTTCGTCTATCCGTTCAATGGTGATCTGGGGAGCCTCGTTGTCCCAATTAAGTTTAAACATGGATGACATTGTAGCTAGAGCATCTACTAGCTGATTTTCTTCTCGCGGGAAGTGCTCGAAGGTAATCTGCTCAAAATGTGGTAGCAATGTCAGAACATGTTCTTTGTAAGGGATGAGGTTTAGATGCTTAGTGTCCCACTCTCATTTGATTTGACTGATAACCAAAGCTGAGTCCCCAAACACAACTAAAGATTTGATTCCCAAGTCTATGGCAGCCTTGAGTCCAAAGATGCATGCTTTATACTCTACCATGTTGTTCGTATAGTTGAAGCAAAGTCTGGCTGTAAAAGGAGTATGGCATCCTTCCGGAGATATAAGCACAACACCGATACCGTTACCAAGCGCATTGGAGGCACCATAAAAGTACAGGGTCCATCGGGATCCTTGTTCAGGTCCGTCATATGGTCTGAAATCTTCAACATTGCCCAATGTCATGATGTCTTCGTCAGAGAAGTCGAACTTCATGGATTCATAATCTTCTACAGCTTGATGGGCCAGATGATCAGCTAGTACACTGCCCTTTATAGCCTTTCGGGTAGTGTATTGTATGTCATATTCTGTTAGGATCATCTGCCATCTAGCTATCCTTCCAGATAAAGCAAGCTTTTCGAAGATGTATTTGATCGGATCCATCTTAGATATCAGCAAGGTGGTATGAGTCAACATGTACTGCCTTAGCCGGCGAGCAGCCCATACCAAAGCGCAACAAGTTTTCTCGAGCAGTGAATATCTTGTTTCACAGTCGGTAAACGTTTTGCTACGGTAATAAATGGCATGCTCTTTTCGGCCAGAATAGTCATGCTGCCCCATTATGCACCCCATTAAATTCTCTAGGACGGTCAAATACATGATTAGTGGTCTTCCCTCGACAGGTGGCATTAAGATAGGAGGATCTTGTAAATACTCCTTGATTTTATCAAAAGCAATTTGGCAGTCATCATTCGATCTAACTACCTGATCTTTCTTCAACAACTTGAAGATTGGTTCACAAGTAGATGTTAGGTGAGAAATGAACCTAGCAATGTAGTTTAGGCGTCCCAAGAACCCTCTGACCTCCTTCTTAGTGCGAGGAGCAGGCATTTATTGTATCGCTTTGACTTTGGTAGGATCAACCTCGATGCCTTTGTTGCTGACAATGAAACCTAAGAGCTTACCAGACCGGACTCCGAATGTGCACTTGTTTGGATTCAATCTTAGCTTGTACTCCTTCAACCTGACAAACAGCTTTTGCAAGTGATCAAGGTGTTCGTCTTCAGTTTGTGATCGGGCTAGCATGTCATATACGTAGACCTCTATCTCATGATGTATCATATCATGAAACAAAGCTACCATGGCGCGTTGATAGTTTACCCCGACATTCTTCAGTCCGAATGACATCACTTTGTAGCAGAACGTACCCCACTGTGTAACAAAAGTAGTTTTCTCCATGTCCTCAGGTGCCATTTTGATCTGGTTATAGCCTGAGAATCCGTCCATGAAAGAAAATACTTTGTGTTGGGCTGTATTATCGACCAGGATGTCGATGTGCGGAAGTGGAAAGTCATCTTTAGGGTTGGCCCTGTTTAAATCTCTATAATCCACGCATATTCTCACTTTTCCGTCCTTCTTAGGTACAGGCACAATGTTAGCAACCCATTGAGGATAGGAAGTAACAGCCAGAAATCCAGCATTGAACTGCTTCATAACTTTTGTTTTGATCTTCTCGGGCATGTTAGGTCTCATGCGGCGGACTTTTTGTTTCACTGGTGGACAGTCTTCTCTTGTGGGTAGATGGTGTACCAAAATGTCTGTATCGAGTCCCGACATGTCTTCGTATGACCAGGAAAAGATCTCAACATTGTCATGTAACAGCTGAATCAGGCGTTCCTTGACACTCGGCTCTAGATTGACACTCACTCTTATTTCCTTTTTGTCATCCTCAGTTCCCAAGTTGATTGTATCCAACAACTCCTCATGAGGCAGAATAGCCCTTTCCTCTTGTTGTAGAAGTCTAGCCAATTCCCCGGGCACCTCACAATCTTCCTCACCTTCGTATTTGGCTTGGTAGATCAGATCTTCAGAGTCACTGAAGATTATAGCCGTATCGTTACCCATGGGATCCGGAATGGAAGAGTACCTGCATTTGTGAGTGTGTGTAAGGGTATAGCCACCTTTAAACAAATAAAATGTAAAAAGAAAGACAATGAACACAAAAGTTTGTATGGAAAACGTCCATGATTCATTGAAATGACATATGAAAATGAAATAAGAACCCTTACAAATGGACCATTGTGCCTCGGTAAGACACAAGGTTGAAAAAGTACGAATTGTTTGGTGAATTATTACAGATCCAACAGAAATGGAAAAGATAAATTACTGCGGTATGAAAGTAATTAGAACAAAGTCTTTTACTTCCCAGTTGCACAGTTCTCCGCTGACAGTAGGAAATATCCAGTCTTCCAAACTGCCCTCTTCTTCACTGTCCTCTAGTCCATTAACCCCTTGGTGACTGATCTTCACAGGTGGCCCTCCGGCACGGTAGCGGCGCACAGCCTTCTGACCAGTCTAAGTAAATCCCAAGCCGAATTTTTCTGATTTTAGGGAAAATCTGGAAGCTGCCCCCAGATTGTGCTTCCTCCCTCTTCGAACACTGCTTTTGCATCCTTGAGAGATGACATCCGAGGCGAAGTTCTGGTAATCGTGGGTACAGAGGACACTATCTTGGTCGCCGATATCTCCTGAGCTACCTCTTCAAAATACTGGAAAGGAGTTTCGATGAATTCGCCATCCAATTCTACATAACAGAAAGAATTCAGATGACTGATCATGTATTCCTCTTTGCCATGAACAATTATGATTTTCCCTTGGACAGGGTACTTGAGCATTTGATGTAGAATAGAAGTGACAGCTCCAGCATGGGGGATCCAAGGTCTTCCCAACAGGAAAGAATAAGAAGGACGGATGTCCATCACATAGAATATGGAGTTGAAGGTTTCAGTTACCACCTTAATCGGGATGTCTACCTCCCCGTGGACCATCCTTTTAGAACCATCAAAAGCTCTGAAAATTTTATTGCTGGGTTTCAGGGTTAAGCCTTCATAATCCAGTCTATCAAAGGCTTTCTTCGGAAAGACGTTCAAAGACGAACCAGTGTCTAACAATACGTGTGCTAGGGTTGTCCCTCTGCATTCCACCGAGACATGCAAAGCATCATTATGTTTTCTCCCTTTCAAAGTTAAATCTGCATCGGAGAATCCTAGACCATTGTCAGCTGTTAAACTAGCCACACATTCCTGGAACTGATCAGCAGAGGTTTCTTGTGGCACGTGGGCCGTCTTCAAAAATCTTATCAGAGCCTTAGCATGAGCTTCTGAACAAAGCAACAGGTCCAACATGGAGATCTTTGAGGGGGTTTACCCCAGCTGTTCCACCACATCATAATCGCTTTTCTTGATTATTTTCAAAATTTCCTCCATTTCTTTTTGAGAGGTTTCAGGGATGATCAACGGCTGAGCCCTCGTCCTGACGGGCTCTTCTTGGATCCCTTTCCCTCGAACATCAGTAGCAGCAGAGGGGATAACCATGGGGGTTGTGACTTCTTCTAGGATTGGTGTACTTGCAGATATGTTTACCGGTGTAGAGATAACCTTAGGAGTAGCCGAGGGTCCAAAAATTGCCTTTGGAGGGGCAATCTCTGGAGAAAAGATTCTTCCACTACGGGTAACTTTGCTTGTTCTGGCAATATTACTGATGTCGGAATTGTCTTCTTTAGAACTCTCTTCCTCGGCAGTCTGTTCAATCTGTTTGACACCATGGTAGTAAATTTCTCCACCATAGTTCCATGGTACTGATTTGTCGGACTTTTACGGGATTGGCCTGGGCATGGTTATCTTCAAAGGTGCACCCTTCGGAGCGTATGTAATCCTAACAGGTCTTTTAGGGACCTTGTAAGGATTGGCGGATATGGTTATTATTGAAACATCATTAATTGGAGTTGATATAACAAGAGTCTTCTCAAATAGGATTTCTTGGTTGTCAATTAGGCATTGGATGCCTATCTTCAACAATGTACAATGCATTAATGAGGATGAACAAAGGTGACAATCTTCTTCACAACCTGGGAAAACCCCAGCCTTCAACAAATTTAACTTGATTATAGGGAGCGGAGTTATCAAATCATCTACAGTAGAAACAAACAGATCCTCCTCAACAGCATGGGCGTTGTGGTCGTGCCTTGGCATTGGAGCAGAGATAACATTGGGTTTTTCAGGTGCATCGAATTCAACTTCTTTAGCATCTATCAGATCCTGAATTTTATTCTTCAGGGCCCAACAATTGTCAGTGTCGTGCCCTGGGCTCTCCGAATGGTAAGCGCACCTGGCGTTCCGATGGTAGTGCAGAGAAGCAGTATTCAGATTCTTCGGGGCTTCTTTCATACTTGCTAGAATTAACTTCAAGAGATGGGGTAGAACTTGGGTAGGAGTCATGTTTATCCTGGTAAATTTCCTAATTGTCCTTTCCACCCTAGTTTGATTAGTTCTCGGTTGACTAGTTCTGGACTGATCAGATGCAGGCTTCTGAATCATAACAGCCCCCATCGCTGGCTGGCGCTCAACTCTTCCTTGACCCCTCTGAGAGTAGACAGCTGATACTTGCTTCTTTCCCGTGAAATGTTTTCTGATGGCAGCAGAAGTAGATGCATCTTTTTGAATTTTCCCGCTTTTTATACCGGCCTCCACTCTTTCTCTGATTAGAATCAATTCAGTGAACCCAGCAGACGAACTTCCAATCAGGTGATTGAATAAAGGACCTGGCAGGGTACCCAGGAACATATCTACTAGCACCCTCTCAGATAGGGGTGGATGCACCCTTCCGGCTAAATCCCTCCACTTTTGGGCGTAGTCTTTGAATCCCTCGTTGGACACCATGGCCATACTCTGGAGTTGAGTACAGGTTGGTGCCAAGTCGGCGTTGTATTGATATTGTTTATAGAAGGCGGCTACCAAGTCTTCCCAATTATGCACATCAGACCTCTCCAACTAGTAGAACCAATCAAGTTGTGTTCCTGACAAACTGTCCTGGAAAAAGTAAACCCACAAGTCTTTGTCAGCAGAATACGGCTGAATTTTCCTAACATAAGATTGTAGGTGCATCTTGGGACAAGACACCCCATCGTACTTGGCAAATAGTGGCACTTTAAACTTCGGAGGGATTACTATTCCAGACACCAAACCCAACTCCTCAAAGTCCAGCCCCGGTACTCTCTGTACTTCCATAGCAACTAGACGCTCTTCCAAGTTTTTGTATTTGTCATCGGCCGGAGGGTACTATTGTTCAGAGTAGTCCTCTTCCTCTTCTTCTTCTGCTTCAGAATCAGATGGTACTGTCGTTACCTTTCCTTTTCCTTCCCCCTCTTCAGATGTTGATGGGAATTCCAAGGTCCGTCTAGCATCTCCTTCAAACCTTCTACCCATGACAACCACACCGGCTCGCTTCTTCTTCTTTTTCTCTTTCTCTTTCTCTAGCAGAGCCTTGAGCTCCTCCTGCCCCTTGGCCAAGGTCAAGAGTAGCTGTTGAAATTGTGAATTCTGAGCTTGTAAGTCTTTGACCGTTTGTTCTAGATCCATCTTGCTGAAATAAACAGTAGAGAGATGAGGAAACTTGGTGTGAAGACCTGCTTATGCATATGATGAATGATATGCATTCATGCAATGCTTTCAAGGATTCAGAAATTCAAATTTGTTTTAAACAAAAAAGAAACAAACGTCATATTAATAAGATAGAATTTGTTAGTACATAATGCTCCTTGGGCAAAATAATACAAAATTTTAAGGTAAAAATACGTTGCACATCCTCTTTGGTGCAATGTAGGTGTTGAGAATCTGCTCTTTGTGAAGTAGCCGAGTGAGTTCTAAAACCTTTTTCTCGCTTGCGTAGAATTGGGCTTCGAAAGTATCACGCTCTCCCTTGAGCTATATCCAACTCCTTTGTAGATCTTTGAGTGATGTCGGCATGTCAGGATGTAGGAGGGTGTATGGGACCTCTCCTTCCTTAACAGGCTCTATAATCACTGGGAGAATGGAGGGGTATGGCATCTTAAAACTTTGGGCACGGGTTCGTACCCACTTGAGGTAAGGCTCAAGAGGGATGGAATTCTTGTGTCCCAAGGTCTTACTGTCTACCTTTTTAGGCATCCTCCAAGCTCGAATGAACCTTTGACGAAGTCCTTGATTGTCGTTATCGAAGTCGAAGACCAAACCTTGAATCAGCATGTCATGTGGGCCATCCCTTCGGGCATAACCAAATTGTCTTAGATCCAAGCAGGGGTTGTAGGTGATGCCTCCCCTAATGCCAAGTAGAGGGACATTAGGGAATTCCCCA
The DNA here is from genome assembly GCA_948472305.1 of Vicia faba. NCBI lineage: Eukaryota > Viridiplantae > Streptophyta > Magnoliopsida > Fabales > Fabaceae > Vicia > Vicia faba. The sequence goes on along the minus strand of OX451739.1, from coordinate 1,144,488,262 downwards.
CAATGATCGATGATGATAACATTCTATTTGGTTCGAGAACACCAATGAATATCTAAATGTGTAAGAGTCATCAATCGTTGTGACCACCTCAAAACTTGCTCATTCTTCAAGACTGATTGGGGAAGATGAGAAATAAACCATCTTGCCAGAAGAGGAGTGCAACACATGAGAACACCTTTTTTCCTCATTGTACGAGTGTGAAAAGAGTGGAGGATATCCCCAAGCAATGTAGGCACCGAGTTGCGAGTCATGAAGATTTTGACAACACTCACATCTATGAGTTGGTCAGGGTTAGGGAACAGGACCATCCCATAGATGAGAAGAGCTACAATCTCCTCAAAAGCTTGTAAGTCCAAGGAATTCCAGCAGCTTTGGGCCTTCTCAAACAAGAACTTTGCCAAGAAGCCTTTGACACCACTTCTAGTTTCCCAATGTGTCGTGACATCAGATGAGTGCAAGTGTAGGGCTTGAGAAATCTCTTATGGCTTTGGATCTCTTTCCGTACCGTTGAAGGGTAGTTAATTGAGAATAGGAATCCTCAAAAGTTGAGAAAATTCCTCCAAAGTGGGCACAAGTTGGTAGTCAGGAAATGTGAAGCAGTGATGCAGGGGGTCAAAGAACTGGAAGAGAACTTTCACCATATCTTCTTCTGTGTTGAAGTTGACCAAGTTGAGAAGACGACCATGCCTCTCGGTGAATGGAGAGTTCTCAGGAATTCTTGAAGCTATCTCCTTGAGTTGTGGAGGAATTCTTACAAGGTTGACCTGGATAGTTTTCCTGCGAAGTGAATCCATAGCCTACAAAACAGGAACAAAGATGAATTTCCAAAAATCCTTGAAATGGTTAGTGGATGCATATGATGCTTCATGATGTCCATGATGTTATGCACAGGTATATATGTACAAGCAAATCACACAAGTTCCTAGTTTAGGCTTGCATGGGGTTTCATAGGTAAGTACCCTCTTGAAGTTTAGTTGGTTCAACCTGTCCTAGAAATAGTAACCGGGTTCTAAGGAGCTCAATTTTAATGGATTGTTTCCTTGTTCATTGTTTCAATTCAGCCTCTTTACTGGTGACTGAAATATTCCAAAGAACCAACCCTTAATGAGTGTAGTATCGAGTATCTACCAACTTCGGACTGCACCAAAGCCGGTCATCTCACTACATCCTAAAAGGCCAAGTTGGTCAAGTAAAGGTTCTAGAAGTCCATTAGTGCTTCATGACATCACTCAGCGGCCCCGTATTCTCTTTTATTGACTCAAAGGCTACCGGTACCCACAAATATGTCGCACTGATATAGCTATTGCTTAGACCATGTCGGTATACCCCGCACAGTTTCCACAACATATTGCTATTTACCTATGAATGTTTCCTAAATCCGGGTAGAGGATTCAAACCCAAACAATAGGACCAAAGTGTAAAGCAAACAAGTCAAGCAAGATAAGCATGTAAAGGTGATCTAAACCCTAAGGTAACCCCACTTATATATTCATTCCCCAGCAGAGTCGCCAGTTCTGTGATACGGTGGGAGAACTGACTAGATGTTTTGCGTTTCGATCGCACTTGTGCGGTTAGCAAGAGTCGCCATCGACTTTTCTTTTATCCAAAAGTAAAGGTAAAAAGCACAGGAAAGACCTTTCAAGATTTTCTCGGGTTCGGGGGGTAGATTACGAAAAGGGAAGGTATTAGCACCCTTTTCATCCATGGTTTTCCATGGGCTCTTAGTTACTCGTTTAGATCACTTGCTTTCATTTTATTGTGTGTTTGTGGTGTGGGCTTTGAAAGTATTTTGAAAAATCTCTTTGTAATGGTTCTCGTCTCTATAAGAATGTATACAAAGTTTTGTTTCGAAAAGTGGTTTAAAGATGTGTTTGTGAATCGTGTTTTGAAAAGTGTTTTGAAAAGAGGTTTTGCAATGGTTCTCGTCTCTATAAGAACGTATACAAAATGTTTTTGCTTTTTTGAAAATATTTTGAAATGGAAGTGTAGGTGTAAAGAGTTTTTGTCGTGAGCAAGTGAGTAACTAAGAGCAAATCTATCTACTCGAAAGGTCTTAAGTTGTTCTTTTCTTCTTCCTTTTAATAGTGATATCTTACCATTGATTTGGTAAGAAGCCCCATCATTGGATGTGAAGGGACAAGCGCGGGTCAATTTTACAATCATTGAAGGCAACTTGTGAGACGCTTTAGCAATTTTCATAAGGGACGAGATCGTTTTATCGAAGGCAACATCGAGGGTCATCGAGGGACTACGAACTTTTTTATCAAAGGGTCATTGCTAGAGCGTCTCATATTCGAGGGACATGATTGTATTTCCGAGGCAACGAGCAAGGTTACCCTAGATGTGCGCGTGTGAAAAAAGTGTGTTGGTTTCAAGTTAATTTATTCTTGGATTAGGTCATCTAGCGATTGATTTTGAATCTTGCCATACACGCCTAATTACTATACAGTATATGAAAAACAGTGAATTGCGGGAATTGAAATTCTACGCTATTACAAAGTATTCGGGAATGGGGGTACAATTGTTACAAATGGGGATGAATCAAATGAGATAGGAAGATCCAAATATCAAACAATACAACCAAATCGAATTTTTGTGCGATTTATATAAAGCTATGACAATTCATGAAAATAATATTAGCAAAATATGAAATGCTAAATATTTACTTGAAAAAAAGAAAGGTAAAACCTAATCTAAAAAAAAAAGATTAAATTGAAATCTCTAATTTTTTTTTGTATGTTATTAATTATGTAAAACCTAAAGAAAACAAGTAAACTAAATTATTATTATATTTTTGGTATTTTATTATGTGTAAAATTAAACCTAAGATAAGTTTATTAAAAAAGAAAATGATAAAAATTAATTATAAAAAACCTAAATCAAATTAAAAAAATACCTTAAGTTATATTAGTATATTGTATAATAAAAATAAAATAAGAAGAGAAACAAATAAAAAAATCAAATGGGCTTAAGTGGATTTAGATGAGAGGCCCAAGAGAAATGTTATTTCTGCTGTTAACAAAACAAGCCAAGGGGGGTATATCCAGAAATAGCGCATGGGCTTAAGGATTTATGAACAAAGCCCAAGTTTTCTTAAGTGGCATTAGTTGTTTGATTAGGGGACAAAAAGGAAATTAGGGTTCCGAAACCCTTCGTTCACAGTGGCACCGCTCTCATCTTTGTTCATTCATCCTTCCCACATTGTTCATCTCTGCTCTATCTCAACACTCGTCTCTTCCTAATTTCGCGAATAAATCTCTCTTGGCTTCTTTGTCTCACCATGATTTACGTTTTTGAAAACCCTAAGTTCGGATTTAAACCTAGAAACAACGAAATTGGTTCATCCGATCCTCCTCCCCAACTCTCAGTCGCCGGAACGCCGCCTCTCTTGCCTCCCTAATCGAGTTTCAGTGGTTTTCTTTGAAAAAAAAGTAAGGTTCGGTTTTTATTAAAGCTTACAAATTCAATGATTTTCATCTTGTTATGTGTTTTTCTATTAATCTACCTTGTGGTCCATTGACATGCAGATAATGGTTTTAGGGATTCATGAGAAAGAGGGAAAGTTCATACCTGTTGGAGACTTTTTATGAAATGGAAAGGGGATGGCAAGATTTTGAGGGAGGCGCTCCTTGGTGGGCGGAGATGCGCGAGGGAGGAGATGAGGATGGAGACGTTGGTATTCTGGTAATTTTCTTCTGTCTTCTTTGTTGAATGATAAGGATGTTGCTTTGTATTTGAGGCTTGACTCTGGTTTTTTGTGAGTTTGGATGCTGGTTTAGACTTTGTGGTTTTGGAGGTTTGGATATTTGATAGGTTACAGTATTGAGGGTCTTACTGGTTTTCTGTTTTGGTTTTGGATATGTTTTTGGTGAAATTGGTGATGGTTCAGACTTGAGACTTTTTCTGGTTTTTTGGGTTTGAAATGTTTGATAGCTTTGATGAGTTTTGGCTTTGTTTGACAGTTTGAAACTTTGAAGTTTTGTTTTTGGTAATTAACAGGTTTTGTTGAGTTTGGCTTTGTCACAGGCTTTGCTGTTGGAGACTTGTGTTTTTCTGAGTTTTTAGACCTATGTTTTTGGTGATGCTTTTGTTGTTTATCAGTTTGAGACTTTGTTGATGGTTTGGCAATTTTTTGGATTTGGTTACAGTTTTGTTACAGGTTTAGTTCTTGAGGATGGTTGTTGGTTTGTGTTGATGGTTTGACAGTTTCTTGTGGTTTTTTGTTGTTGGTTAACCGTTTTGTTACAGTTTTGAAGGTTTGAGGTTTGGGACTTGCTGAGCTTTTTTTGTTTTGTTTTGGATTGATATTTGGCTTAGTATATTTGTTAACAGGTTGCAGGTTTTATGAGTTTGAAAAATGGTTTGAGGTTTTGAGACTTTGACAGTTTTTTGGACTTTGACAGTTTTTGTACTTTGACAGTTTTTATATTTGGTGATGGTTTAGACTTGAGACCTCTCCTACTGTTCTATTGCTTTCTTTTTATTCTATTCACCCCACTTCTGTTATCTCTATTCAAAATGGTGGGAAAACAAAGAATTTTAATATTTTACTATATTGTTCTTTTGGCTTTTTGATGGCAGTTTTGTTTTCTAGCAACTTCCATGTAACTTGTGACAGTCAAGGCAGCAGGGTTATGCATCCCAATAACCTAGGTGACTTCTTTCCTCTCTTATCTCTCAATGACACCAAGAAAGTCAATTGCTCTTTTGGCTTTTTTTCCAATTCTAAAAAGTTTGCAATGAAAAATGGAAAATGATGAATTAGGCTTCTTGAACAAGTTTTTGCTTGTCTGACTTAGCTTATTATATTGCCATACTTCTGCTTTACTGCCTGCTCTAGCTTATGTTGTTTATTGTTTTTGACAAAACTATTTGTTTGGCTTCTGAGGCTGCTGTTGGTGATGTTGTTTGGGCAATTTTGTTTGGCTCAGTTTGCGCCTTCTGTTTAAACAGTTTTGCTTGCCTCTTGTTTGGACAGTTTTGTTGTTTGCTTGGTTCTGTTTGCAATATTTGTTTGGGCAATTTTGCAACATCTCTTCTTGTTTGGACAGCTTTGTAGCATTTCTTTTCCTTTTTCTTTTTGTGAACCAAGAAGAATAATCTTCTTGTGATTTGCAAAAATAGAGGAAATAAATTGTGATGAATTAAAATGGCCTTCTGATTCCAATTTGCAAACTTTAATGATGAATAGCACTTTTTCTTTTGAAAATTCTTGCTCATGCCCAAATAATTTGTACTAACTATTTTTCTTTCTTTTGTTTTCATGTGAGCACAATGGAGATGACAAAGCATCGAAGGCAAGAACCCTAGGGCAAGCAAGGAAGGTCTTTGGAGATAGCAAAAGAACTTCACTCAAACTTAGGCATAGATTAGTTCTCCTAGGCCAAACACTTATTTGGATTTCTTTTGTAATTTAGAGAAAAACATTCTTGTACTGTATCCAACAATTGTACTAATTTATCTTTTAAATACAATAAGTTGTAAAACATAGAGTATTTAAAAGAACAAATTATTTTGTAACAATGTTTGAAAAATTGGAGAAAGTCTTATGAAATATTCTGGTGTCAACTTGAAATCTTTGATCAACAATAACTTGTAATCTTCTCTTCGCATCCTATTTGATTTTTGAAATGCCCAATCAAGACAATTGAAACAAAATGCTCCAATCTGATAACTTAAATTCCAATAATTTTGTAATCTTGCAGCTGCATTCCAAACAAACACGCACTGTATATTCCATTTCCTAACCAAGCAAATGATTTAAAAGACGCAAATCATCTGGTTAACCTGGATAAAAATCATGGTCGTCCCAAATGACAGTCTTAATATCTATCTCTTGTCCCCAACAAACCATGCTCTAAGAACAAACATTAACCTTTCCAGTAAACTTGAGGAGGTATGAAGACCTGTGAAAACCAATTGAATTTCTGAGAATTCACTTTCTTTTGAGAATTGCAAGAAAAACCCTAATTACTGGTTTACTGCCACAGAAGAGAATTTGTCTGGTCGATTTCTGAACCAACTTGAATATTCGAGAAACCCTAGGGTTGTGTCTTCTATGAAAAATGAGAGGGCAAATTTTGGGGTACAACAACCCCTGACCCAAGTTTATTTATTTTCTTTTTTATTTCATTTTTTATTTTCTTAAATATATTTTCTAAATACTGAAAAATCATAAAAATACAAAAAAAATGATAGATTTATATTTTGACTTAGTTTATTTTATTTTTCTCATTAAAAAATATTTTTATTAACTATAATTTATTTATTTTTTACTTGTTATCTTTTAAATTTAGTTAAAACTAGATTAATATTTATTTTTCTTTTACACCTATTAAAATATATTTATTTTCTGCATAGAAAAGACCAAAAATATTTCATGATGCCATAAACATTTTCAAGACTAAAATATCAAAAATACTTTTTTTTCTAAACTTATTTTCTTTTAATCAACTAATAGAACTAGGGTTTTATTTAAAATATTTTATTAATAAATTTAAGTTTAATTAATTATTTTCTTTAATTAATTAGGTTAAGACAATTTCCCTTTTTCTTATGAAAACCAAACAAATATCCATTTACTTCACATTTTGCATTTTTGTACATTTATTCTTTTTTGTACATTATATTCATTTAAATTCTTGTACATTGATACAAATTCAATTTGGTTGTAATAGATTAACTCCCCACAAATATTGTAATAGTGTAGTAACTTTAAATTCCGTAATTTATCGCTTTTATATATAACATGCTAGTAATTATGGTTTGTATGAAAAGACTAAAACCAATACTTAGAAAACCCTAATTCAAGACAAAAAACAAGCATGAAAACAATACACTTGCACACAAGCACCCCTAGGATTATTCCACTTGGTTGCCTTATACAAAATGGCCATATTACGCATGTGAGGTATCTTAGCAAAAACAAGCAAAAATATAAGATCATAGTCACCCGATGACGCTATCTAAGTTGCCTTTCAAATGATCTTAGTCCCTAAAAGAAAATGCTAAGATACCTTGCAACATTTCTAATCATGGTTATACGATGACCCACGCCCGTCCCATTTACATCCAAAGATAGGGTTACTTACCAAATCAATGGTAAGATAACAATGTCAAAGGAAAAAGAAAATGAACAAGAAAGACTTTTGAGTAGGTAGAATGCTCCTAATTACTTTCTCAATTTCAAATAAAACATCCTTGCTATTTTCAAAACAAACACCTACACTTTCAAAACATCTTACAAAACTTTAAAACATTTTCAAAAGATCAACATCTTTGTATACATTCTTACAAACAAGAATGAGTACAAAGATTGTCTAAACAATGGCCTCTTTACAAAATACTTTCAAAACCATACAAAACACAATTTCAAACAAAAGCAAGTGATCTAGCAAGTAACTAAGAGCCCATTGAAAACCATGAATGAAAAGGGTGCTAATACCTTCCCTTTTCATAATCTACCCCCGAACTCAAGAAATAATATCAAAGGTATTTCTTGTGCTTTTTCACCTTTCCTTTTGGATAAAAGAAAAGTCGGTGGAGACTCTTTCTAACCGCAACATTTATAATCAAATTCAAAATCCTCAAGTCAGTTCTCCCACTGTATCACAGAACTGGCGACTCTGCTGGGGAAAATTCTAAAAGTGGGGTTACCTTAGAGTTAGATCACATTTAATTTCTTTCATTGTTTGACTTATATGCTTTACATTATAGTTCTTTGTTTGGGTTTGAATCCTCTACCCAGACTTGGGATACATTATAAGTAAGTAGCAATATGTTGTCGAAACTATGCGGGGTATACCGACATGGTCTAAGCAATAGCTACGTTAGTGCGACATATTTTTGGGTACCGGTAGCCTTTGAGTTAATCAAAGAGAATACGGGGCCGCTGAGTGATGTCATGAAGCACTAATGAACTTTTAGAATCTTTACTTGACCAATTAGGCCTTTAGGATGTAGTGAAATGACCGGCTTTGGTGCAGTCCGAAGATGGTATATACTCGATACAATACTCATTGAGGTTTGGTTTCTTGGGATATTTAGGTCGCCATTAAAGAGGCTTGTGCTGAAATAATGACTAAAGAAAAAACCAGTGATATTGAGCTCCTTAGAACCCAATTACTATTACTAGGACAGGTTTGAGCCAACTAAACTTCAAGAGGGTACTTACCTATAAAACTCTATGCAAGACTAAACATAAGGATTTGTTTGCTTTGTTTGTATATACATACTTGTACATAACATCATGAACATCATAACATCATACTCATTCACTAACCATTTCAAGGATCTTGGGATTTATCTTTGTTCTGTTTTGTAGGATATGGATTATGTTCACAGGAAAACTATTCAAGTCAATCTTGTAAGGATCCCTCCACAACTTAAGGAGTTAGCTTCAAGGATTCTAGAAAATTATCCATTCACCGAGAGACATGGTCTCCTACTCAACTTGGTCACCTCCAACACTGATGGGCACATGATGAAGGTGCTCTTTCAGTTCTTTGATCCCTTACACCATTGCTTCACATTTCCCGATTATCAACTTGTGCCAACTTTGGAAGAATTCTCCTAACCCTTGAGGATTCCCATTCTCAATCAACTACCTTTCAACGGTACAAAAATATACCCAAAGCCGGAAGAGATTACTCAAGCTCTACACTTGCAATCATGTGATGTCACAACTCATTGGGAAACAAGGAGTGGTGTCAAAGGTTTCCTAGCAAAGTTCTTGTTTGAGAAAGCCCAAAACTATTGGAACTCCTTGGATTTGAAAGCCTTTGAGGAAATTATGGCTCTCCTCATCTATGGGATGGTTTTGTTTCCAAATCCTGACCAACTCATAGATGTGAACACCGTCAAAATCTTCAAATCTTGCAACTCGATGCCTACTTTGCTAGGGGACATTCTACATTCTTATCACACTCGCACTATGAGGAAAAGAGGTGTCCTTATGTGTTTCACTCCTATCTTGGCAAGATGGTTTTTTCGCATCTTCCCCAATCTGTATTAAATAATGAGCAAGGTTCAAGGTGGTCACAAAGGTTGATGACGCTCAAACATTCAGACATTCATTAGTGCTCCCGATCTATAGAGAGTGTTACTATTGTTGACCGTTATGGAGAGTTCCCTAATGTCCCCTTACTTGGCATTAGGGGAGGCATCACCTACAACCCTTGTTTGGCCTTAAGACAATTTGGTTACGCCCGAAGGGATGGCCCGCACGAGATGCTGATTCAAGGTTTGGTGTTTGATTTCGAGAACGACGATCAAGGTCTTTGCCAGAGATTTATCCGAGCTTGGAGGTTGTCGAACAAGGTAGATAGCAAGACTTTGGGGCATAAGAATTCCATCCATCTTGAGCCTTACCTCAAATGGGTACGAACTCGTGCTCAAAGTCTTATGATGCCTTATCCCTCCATTCTCCCAGTAATCATTGAGCCTGTCATGGAAGGAGATGTTACATATACTATCCTACATCCTGACATGCCTACCTCTCTTGAAGACCTACAAATATATTGGATACAACTCAAGGGGGAGCGAGATACTTTCGAGGCCCAAGTCTACGCAAGCGAGAAGAAGGTTTTGGAACTCACTAGGCTACTTCACGAGGAGCAGACTCTGAATGCTTACATTGCACGAAAGAGGATGCGTACTACCTTTCTATCTTAGAGTTTCTTGTATTTTCTTTGCCCAAGGAGGCACTGATGTACTCAAAACTTTAACTTATTAATATAACGTGTGTTTCCTTTTTGTCTAAAACAAATTTGAATCTTAAAATCCTTGAAATCACTGCATATGCATTTACCATTCATCATAACTTAAACAGGTTTCTTGCAACAAGTCTCCTCATCTCTCTACTATTTATTTCAGTAAGATGGATCTCGAGCAAATGGTGAAGGACCTCCAATCTCAGAATGCATAGTTTCAACAATTGTTCTTAACTCTAGCCAAAGGATAAGAAGAGTTGAAGACCTTGCTGGCTGAGGAGAAGAAAAAGAAGACAAAGAAGATAACCGGAGTTCTAAACTTGGGAAGAAGATTCCAAGGGCAGACAAGAAGGGCCTTAGACTTTGCAAAAACATCCGGTGAGAAAGACAATCAAGATGGGAAAGGCAAAGAAATAGTTATTTCATTAGAGTCAGAAGAGGAAGAGGAAGAAGAAGACTATTCTGAAGAACAATATCCTCCAGCCGATGACAAGTATAAGCATCTAGAAGAGCGGTTGAGCGCAATGGAAATCCAAAAAGTGACTGGATTGGACTTTGAGGAGTTGGGATTAGTGTCGGGGATTGTCATTCCTACAAAATTCAAAGCACCTGTGTTCGCCAAATATGACAGAGTCTCATGCCCCAAAATACAGCTTCGGTCCTATGTGAGGAAAATCAATCCCCATACCGCTGACAAAGAATTATGGGTACACTTCTTCAAAGACAGTCCGTCTGGAACTCGACTTGATTGGTTTTATCAGTTAGAAAGAGCCAATGTTCATAACTGGGAAGATCTTGCTGCAGCCTTTTACAAACAATACCAATACAATGCTGATCTTTCGCCTACCCGTACTCAACTCCAGAGTATGGCCATGGTTTCAAGTGAAGGCTTCAAGGACTATGCGCAAAAATGAAGGGATTTAGCCAGAAGAGTTCAACCTCCTCTATCTGAAAGAGAGTTGGTAGACATGTTTTTGAGAACCTTGTCTGGTCCCTTCTTCAATCACTTAATTAGGAGTTCATCGGCGGGTTTTACCGAGCTAATATTGACCGGAGAAAGGGTAGAAGCCGGGATAAAAAGTGGAAAGATTCAAAAATATGCATCCTCTGCTGCTATAAGGAAGACATTCATCGGAAAGAAAGAAGTGGTTGCTGTATATCCTCAGAGAAATCAAGAAAGGGATGAATGTCGTCCAATGGTGGGGGCTGTTATGATTCCTAAACCTGCTCCTGATCAACAAAGAAACAACCAACCAAGAATGGAAAGACCAGTCAAACAGTTCACCAAAATTAACATGACACTCTCTCAAGTATTTCCACACTTGTTAAGATCCAACCTAGTGACTTTGAAAAGAAGCTCCAAAGAACCCTAACATAATCTCTCCTCACTATCATCCCAATGCCCACTGTGCATACCACTATGAGAGTCCCGACCATGACACTAATAACTATTGGGATCTAAAGAACAAAGTACAAGACCTCCTTGAAGCCAAAGAGATTGAATTCGATGCGCCAGAAAAGCCCAATGTCATTTCTGCCCCTATGCCCAAACATGACCATAATACCAACGCCATTGAGAAAGATATGTTTGTTACTTCAGTTGATGAACTTATGACCCCACTCATGATTATGAAAAATAACTTATTGAATGCCAGTAATTTCCCAGGCTGTGATGAAAGTTATCATTTCTGTTTATCCTCACCAACCAGCTATCCTTTGTTGAAAGCAGGAGTTCAGTGGCTAATAGACAACAAGAAAAATTTTGTTTGAAAAGACTTCTGTTCCACTTGTTCCTTATAAATATGTTTCCATCGTTACCAAAAGTAGCTCCTTTGATAATTACAATTCCTGGACTAATCCCGTATTCATCAGACAAAACCGTGCCATGGAATTATGGAGGGGATGTCTACTACCACTGTATCAAGCAAGATTTGCCAGCCGCTGAAGATTCAAGTTCTGAGAAAGTTGACTCCAATATCATTAATATTGTAGGGACTAGCAAGATTACCCGAAGCAGAAGGATATTCTCTCCATAAATTATTGCCCCAAAAGCAGTTTCTGGACCCGTAATCATTCATGTTGTTGTTGCTCCTCCAAAGGATATTCCTAGTCCTACAATCATCTCTGATAATAATCCTGTTGACAACTGTTACAATCCCTGTTATCACTCCTACTGACATTCCTGCTGCCGAATTAACCGAGACTCGAGGAAAAGGTGTTCTGGTTGAGTCTATCAGGACGAAGACACAATCATTGGCTACCCCTGAGACTTCCCAGAAAGAGATGGAAGAAATTCTAAAGATCACAAAAATAAGAGACTACAATGTAGTCGAGAAACTGGGGCAAACTTCATCTAAAATTTCCATGTTGGCTTTATTACTATGTTCCGAGGCGCATGCAAAGGCCTTGGTAAAATTCCTGAAAACTGCTCATGTACCCCAAGAAACATCTGCCGATCAGTTCCAAGACTGCGTAGCTAGCTTGACTGCAGATAATGGTCTAGGTTTTTTGGATGCTGATTTAACGCTAAGAGGAAGGAAGCATAATGAGGCATTGCATGTCTCAGTGGAATGCAGGGGCACAACCTTGGCTCATGTTTTGGTGGACACTGGCTCGTCTCTGAATGTGTTGCCTAAAAAGGATATTGATAGGCTTGATTGTGAGGGATTGACATTGAAGCCAAGTAACATAGTAGTGAGGGTCTTTGACGGCTCAAAAAGGATGGTGCATGGGGAAGTGGATATCCCCATAAAATTTGGAATCCAAACATTTGATTTAACTTTTCATGTAATGGATATTCGCCCTTCATATTCCTGCATATTAGGCCGACTGTGGATTCACAATGCTGGTGTTGTTACCTCTACGTTGCATCAAATGCTGAAATATCCAATTCAAGGAAAAATCATCACCGTTCATGGAGAATAAGAGTATATGGCCAGCCATCTAAATTCCTTCAGATATGTGGAACTAGATGGTGAATTTATTGAAACTCCATTCCAACACTTTAAGGAAGTCCCGCAAGATGTGGCAGTGACCAAGGTTGTGGTTCAAGTTCCCAAGATTACAAGGCCTCCACTCAAGATGTCATCTTTGAAGGATGCCAAGGCAGTGATAGAAGAAGTTAGGTGCACTATTTGGGGACAACTCCCAGATATCCCATATAAATTTGATAAGTTTGGCCTGGGTTTCACTTTAGGTGCCCAGAAGTCTGTACGTCGCGCTCGTGCTGGAGGACCACCCTTGAAGATCAGCAACCGCGAAGTCAATGCAGTGGAAGATGATGAAGACAACTACAACTTGGAGGATTGGATCTTCCCAACTGTCAATGGAGGGCTCAGCAACTGGGAGGCCATAAATTTTGTCCCGGTCACTTTTATCCCACAGTAATTTGTCTTTACATTTTGTTGGATCTGTAATATTAAAAAAATTCATAATCTTAAAACCTTGTGTCTTACTCGAGGCACAATGGTCCATTTGTAAGGGTTATTATCTCATTTCCATATAACATCAATGAATCATGGACGTTTTTGCATACAAACTTTGTGCTGATTGTTTTTCTTTTTAAGTTTTCATTTCTTTCAAAGATAGCTATACTCTTACACACACTTACACTCACAATGCAGGTCTACATCCATTCGGGATCCCATGGGTAACGGTTCTGCTATGGCCTTCTGTGGCTATGAAAATCTAATCTACCAAGCCGAAGATGAAGGTGAGGAATATTGTGAAGTACTAGGAGAACTTGTCAGATTACTACAACAAGAAGAGAGAACCATTCAGCCCCACGAGGAACCAGTGGACACCATCAACCTAGGTACCGAAGAAGACAAAAGAGAAGTCAAGGTGGGTGCCAACCTGGAACCTGGTGTCAAAGAGTGTCTGATTTAGTTGCTACACGAGTATGTTGAGGTCTTTGCCTGGTCGTATGAAGACATGCCAAAACTTGATGCAGATATTGTGGTACATCGTCTACCTACATGAGAAGACTGTCCACCAGTAAAGCAAAAGGTTCGTTGTATGCGACCTGACATGTCAGAGAAGATTAAAGCGGAAGTCATGAAACAATTCAACGCTGGATTCTTGGCTGTCACCTCTTATCCGCAATGGGTTTCCAATGTTGTTTCTGTGCCCAAAAAGAACGGCAAAGTGTGAATGTGTGTGGACTACAGAGATTTAAATAGGGCAAGCCCTAAGGACGATTTCCCACTTCCCCACATTGATATTCTAGTTGATGATACGGCACAACACAAAGTGTTTTCCTTCATGGACAGTTTCTCAGTCTACAACCAAATCAAAATGGCGCCTGAGGACATGGAGAAGATAACTTTTGTCACATAGTGGGGCACATTCTGCTACAAGGTTATGCCATTCGAACTAAAGAATGCTGGGGCAACCTATCATCGTGCCATGGAGCTCTATTTCACGACATGATACATCACGAAATAGAGGTCTATATGGACGACATGATAGCTAGATCTTAAACAGAAGAAGAGAATCTTGATCATTTACACAAACTATTTGAGAGACTAAAGAAGTACAAGCTGAGGTTGAACCCAAATAAATGCACGTTTGGAGTAAGTTCTGGTAAGCTCTTAGGCTTTATCGTCAACAATAAGGGTATTGAAGTAGATCCCGCCAAGGTGAAAGCGATACAAGAGATGCCTGCTCCTCGTACTGAGAAGGAAGTTAGAGGATTCTTGGGACGTTTAAACTACATTGCCAGAATCATTTCTCACCTGACAACTACTTGTGAGCCAATCTTCAAACTACTGAAGAAAGATCAAGTAGTCAAATGGAATGATGAATGTCAAACTACTTTCGATAAGATCAAAGAGTACCTGCAAGAGCCTCTTGTGTTGATGCCACCATTCGAGGGAAGACTATTGATCATGTATCTGACTAATTTAGAAAATTCAATGGGGTGTGTACTGGGGCAGTATGACGAGTCTGGCCGAAAAGAGCATGCTATTTATTACCCGAGCAAAAAGTTTACCGACTGTGAAACAAGATATTCACTACTCGAGAAAACTTGCTGCGCTCTGGCATGGGCTTCTTGCCGGCTAAGATAGTATATGCTGACCCATACTACCTTATTGATATCCAAGATGGATCCGATAAAGTACATCTTCGAGAAACCTGCCCTCTTTGGGAGAATAGCGAGATGGCAGATGATCCTGACGGAATATGACATACAGTATACTACCCAAAAAGCAATAAAGGGAAGTGTAATAACTGATCACCTTGCTCACCAAGCTATGGAAGACTACCAGTCCATGAAGTTCGAATTCCCAGATGAGGACATCATGATGGTAAACAACTGTGAAGAATTCAGGCCATATGACAGACCTGAACAAGGATCCCAATGGACCCTGGTTTTTAATGAGGCATCTAACACACTCGGCAAAGTATCGGTGTTGTACTCATATCTCCTGAAGGGTTTCATACTCCTTTTACTGCAAGACTCTGCTTCAATTGTATAAATAACATGGCGGAATACGAAGTGTGCATCTTTGGTCTTAAAGCTGCCATAGATTTGGGGATCAAATCCTTGAATGTATTCGGAGATTCAAATTTGGTCATCAGCCAGATCAAAGGGGAATGGGACACCAAACACCCTAACCTTATCCCTTACAAAGAACATTTTTTGACATTACTCCCACACTTTGAGAAGATTACCTTCGAGCATTTTCCGCGAGAAGAAAAACAACTAGCAGTCACACTAGCCACAATGTCATCTATGTTTAAACTTAAATCGGATAACGAGGCTCCCCAGATCACCATTGAAAGAATTGATGAACCAACACACTGTCACGAGATTAATTCTGAAGAAGTAGTGGACAAACCTTGGTTTCACGAAGTCAAGAGGTATCTCGAGGCTCAAGAATATCCTGAAGGAGCTTCAGTCAATGATAAGAAGTTCTTAAGGAGATTCTCTGCTAAGTTCTTCCTTAGTAACGACATTCTTTACAAACGCAACCATGACTCTGTGTTACTTCGGTACGTAGACAAGGTTGAAACTGAAAGGATCATGGCTGAGTTACATGAAGGCACTTTTGGAACCCATTCCAGTGGGCATACGATGGCGAAGAAAATCCTACGGGTAGGCTATTACTGGTCTACCATGGAAACAGATTTCTATCAACACTCTCGAACTTGCCATAAGTGTCAGATTTATGCTGACAAGGTGCACGTACATCCGGTTCCTCTGAATGTTATGACGGCTCCTTGGCCCTTTGCTATGTGGGGGATTAATATGATTGGGGAAATCAAGCCGACAATCTCCAATGGACACCGCTTCATCTTAGTGGCCTTTGACTATTTTACAAAGTGGGTTGAAGCAACCTCTTTCGCTTCCATGACAAAGAATGTTGTCGCCCGGTTCATCAAGCAGAATCTCATATGTTGTTACAGTATCCTAGAGAGGATCATCACAGACAATGGTATGAATCTTAACAACACTATGATCACTTCCCTGTGCAAGAAATTCAAGATCCAGCATCACAATTCTTCCCCTTACCAGCCAAAGATGAATGGTGTTGTCGAAGCCAAGAATAAGAACATTAAAAAGATCATACAGAAAATGACAGTCACATACAAAGACTGGCATGATATGCTACCATTCGCTCTCCACGGGTACCATACCACAACTCACACATCAACCGGGGCAACACCCTGTTCTTTGGTATACGACATGGAGGTTGTCTTGCCTATTGAGGTCCAGATCCCCTCTCTAAGAATTATGAAGGATGCGGGGCTGAATGAAGACAATTGGATCCAGACTCGACTTGATCAACTAAACTTGATTGATGAGAAAAGGATTACTGTTGTCTGTCATGGTCAAATGTATCAAAAACGGATGATTAAGGCTTTCAACAAAAAGGTCAGACTCCAAGTATATCAAGTTGGGGATCTGGTGATCAAACGTATCATATTTCCGCAAGGTGATCCCAGGGGCAAGGGGACTCCTACATACGAAGGACCATTTGTAATCAAAAACATTTTCTCTGGCGGAGCAATGATTCTGACCACCATGGATGGCAACAACCTGCCGCACCCTGCGAATACCGGTATAGTCAAAAGATATTACGCATAAGAGACGCGCTACGTGGACACACCTAGGAAAAACAAGGGCATCCCGGTGAACCAAAAGGTTCGGGCAAAAATTAGGGATAAAACAAAAAAATTCTATACACCCGGCAAGTTGAAAACCTGAAAGGGCGACTTGGGAAAAAAAGGGTTTCCCGGTGGACTGAAAAGCCGAAAGGGAGGTCCAGGCAAAAGTTAGGGAATTAAAGCGTATAACTATGTCCCGTTGGATCACATTACGGACAACCTTTGGCTTCCACTGACAAATTCAGAGTTTCTGATCAATTCAATCATCTTCGGGAAAGGCAACAAATAGACAAGATGCTCAGAGTCGCGGAGGCTATAGAAGAATGGGAACCCCATGGGATTATTGCACATAGCTATCTTTTATTTGTATCAAAATTTTCATTTTTACAACAGCATTCTCTTACTAGAATGTTTGTCTCATTGTACAAAAATACTTACTCAAAGTCAATACAAAGATATCCCTTTGAAAGTGCAAAACTATCTGTTTTTCTTTACTCTTGTTTTGTTTACAAAAACGTCCGATGATTTATTTTTGAACATAATTACTGTTTACAAATAAACAACATAGAAAGACAATCAATGATGGTTTTAAGAGGTAGGGAAATCTCTCTAAGATATTTCCATAAAACCCCCTGAAGTATGCAGTTTAATCCCCAGCGTAACAGAGCTTCCATTTATCAATCCCTAGTAGAAGTCGTTCAATTTCTCTGGATTCCTCAACAAGATTTTACAAACAGTACACGACATTTCCCTTACAACAGAGTTTATTTCTCTAAACATAAATTCATCAACACTTTAACTTCACAACATGAAGACTTACACCCCATATTCTCAGTAGTAGTCAGTGATTTATCTTCCCAAAATCCAACAAGAAGTGCAGAAAATTATCTCACATACGCATACATCGCATCCATGTATCATAAACATTGATAACACGAATGCATCATACCATGTGTTGTACCCCAAAATTTTCCCTCCCATATTTCTCAAAACATTGCAAGAAAGATCTCCAAGTTGCTCAAGGTTGCTCAAAGATTGACCAGATAAGCTATCTCCTAAGGCAGTCTATTCCAAATTAGGGTTTCACATTGCATCAAGATCCTTGAGTCCAAATGACCTAAAGTGCTCTCCAATGTCCTAATATGTTCTCAATATCATCCATATCAAATTTCAAGCCTTGCAGAGGAAGTTTGCTCAATCAACTGCTCAAAGGTCCAAAAATCGATTGTGTTAGGGCAAAAGTTAACTGTGACCCAAATACAGTCAAACTTCAATATTTTTTGTCAACATTCTCATTTTGAAATTTATTTCATAATTTGATCAAGGGTTGATCATGATTCATCAAGGATTGTCAAAATTCATCAACACTCAAAAGTTGCTAAATTAGGGTTTTGTAGGAAAAGTCAACTCAACTTCGATCAAGCATAACATTCTCATACTTTATGAGAAATGACCCATAAAAAGCTAATTTTGAAGAGGATGCAATTTCCTCTAATCCATCTTCATATCCCAAGATCAAAAAATGCACTCACAAGAAGTTATGAATTTGGACATTATAGGTCATTTTGAAAAGTCAACAAAAACACCTTTTTTGTCAAAGCTTCTAACTTGAGAATGGAATATCAAAATGAGATGAGACTAAAAAGGTTGATTAGAGGACATCTCAAGATTTCATAAAAGTCCAAGAACACTTCAAAAAGTTCAAAATCTAAGAAGTTATGCATTGTTGAATTTGGACTTTTTTGCAAAATTGCCAAAAGTCAACTATCCCCAAAACTTCAAATTTTGCCAAATGGGCCCATTCTTTCTCACTTGTGTTGAGTTTGAATTGTTGCCCATGTTCTCTAGCTTTAGCCACGTGTCCATATCACATTTTTATTATTTAATTTGATTTTTATTTGAATTAATTCATTTTAAATCAAATAAAATCACATAAAATATAAGGCATTGATAACAAATGATTTTCTGGCTATTTCAGGCTCCAATTACAGCAAGTTTTGCAATCAAACTCGTATAAAGCCATGTAGGTACAAGAAGATATGATTTGGATAAAAATTGGAAAGTTTTAATGGAATAATCAAATCAAATTCAAGAGCATTGATAGGGAAACATTTGGATAAAGTTTGTTACCCTAATACACTGCACAATACATAAGCAAGCGTGAAAGACAAAAACAAGGTTTGGAGAGCATTTGTGGAGGCAGAACCAAATAGACAAAAACCAGAAAAAGTGTGACTTTGAAATCAGGGTTAGAGACATTTTCAGGGCTTGAGACTTGTCTCAATCGATTGCTGTCCATCTCCAGAAGCTAACCTAATCCAAACCACGCACTTTCAAGCTTCCTAGAGCGCTGTAAATCTCTCACGGATCCGCTCTATTCTTGATTTCGATTTGCATTATTCTTGCACCTATAACAAAAACTAATTGCATATTTGTAATCCTCACATCATTTACAAGCTTTTGGCATCATTTAATTTTTATTATTTGACCTGTAGCAAAATCTACCATTATTAGGGTTTTATTCTTATTTTTTGGGTTTTATGTTTCAGGGAAAATTGGCCATAATATTGGCCATGGTTGTTATCAGTGGTTTGAGACGAACCCAACCATGTCCTTAGAAATTGTTTTCATAGCCTGAGGAGGATTTTGGAATGAAGTTGCGCTTTTTGCTGCGGATAAAAATCCGCAATTAAAATTACAGTTCTGGGAGGACAGGGACGAAGCCATGTCGTCTTCCCATTGGGCCATTCAAACGATTGTGCGCTTTTTATTTTTATTTTATGGAATTTTATTTTCTTTGTATATATTATATTATGTTATTATTACTATAACAAATAAAGCAACATGAAGCAGTGGTGGCCACATAAGCGCTTAGAGACTCAAAGGCTAGAGGTCAGGGGTTCGATCCCTGCCTCCATCAATTTGCATTTTTCCAATATTTTTCAAGAGATCAAGTGCATGCATGGGCCAGATTCACACCATAGACACTCACCATCCAAGAACCAGATGGCCAAAGGGCCAGATCTGGTGGTCAAATATTGAAGGTCCACCAAAGAGCTAGTCAACGCATGAGCATTGAATCACAAAAGTCCAAACGGAACAGCAACAATTGGGCCCTCAAAAATACTTTCAGCATCTCCAAAAAAGGACCATTTCTCTACTTTCTCATATTTTCTTTTTATTGATTTAATTGCTTTATTTTATTTTAATTTATTTTCTAACCAATAACAAATTTTCTTTTTTTTCAAAAAATCATAAAAATACTTTTTTTTATCCAATAAAATTTTAGAACTTTTATTTTTATTAATAAATACTAACTAAATTAATTAGGATTAATTCTAGAACAACTTTAATTTGCTTTGTAAATATTTAAAATTAATTAGAAATCATTAGGTTTTAATTCTAATTTATTTATTTTAATTTCTTTCTTAAGATATCAAAAAACCCCAAAATTATGTTATTTATTATTTAATTTATTTTATAATTAATTTAGTATTTAATTTAGGACTTAATTTTTTTCTTAAATAAAAACAAAAAAAAAAAGACATTTTCTTTAACCAAAAGGGTCAAAACCCTAATTCGCATTTGATTTAATTTCCCGCGCGCTTTATTTATTTTTACCCATATTGATGTATCTGCTTCCGGTATGTAATAATTAATTAGGAATTTTATTTTACCGCTTTATTTTATTTTCAAAGGGTTGCTTTTGGCGATGTAAATACTCGACGCCTTGTAACTTAATTTCCGTACTTTAAATTCTGCTAATTATAACTGCTAGATGTTTGATAATAGGGTTTGCATGACAAGACTGAATGTTTAATCATAAAATCAAATTAGATTATCCTAAACATGTGCAAAGATAAAAATAACTGAAATCAACACACTCGCACATGCGCACTCTTAGGGTACACCCCACTTGGTTGCCTTCGTACACGGTCATTGAGTATAGGTCGTTTTAGAGGTCGTCCTCTTGTCTAAAAGATCATAGTCGCCTCGAAATGGTTACCTCGGATATTGTTGCCTCAAACAAATGATCTAAGACATTAGGGTTACCGCTAAGGCGTCCTAACATTGCTTTAGTGACCGTATGTCCCTCATTCGAATTGACCCTTAAACTCCAACGATGGTGCTACCTACTCACTAATAGTGGGATACATTGTGTAAAGGAAATTAGCATAGAAAGATTCCTCTTTTCGAGTAGGTAGATAGTTCTTAGATACTTGCTCTTTCAAAAAACAAAACTTTTTTCACACTTACACTCCTTTACAAACAAGTTTTCAAAAGCACTTCATTACACTCTTGAAGACAGAAGCAAGAGTTAAATCGAAGTTAAAACAAAAACTTTTCAAAACCCACAAACACAAAGAAAACAATTTTGAAAATGATGAGCAAGTACCTAAGAGCCCGTAGATAACTACGGATAGAAAGGGTGCTAATACCTTCCCTTTCTATAATTTACCTCCCGTACTCAGAAATATCTCGAAAAAGGAATTTTTCTGTGCTTTTTTCCTTTCCTTGTTGGATAAAATAAAATTCGGTGGCGAATCTTGCTTACCGCGACATTTTGCAAAAACAAACACAAAACGCAAAGCAGTATTCCAAAAAACAGTCAGTTCTTCCCACCGTATCACAGAACTGGCGACTCTGCTGGGGACATTATAAATGGGGTGTACCTTAGGAATAGTTCATATTGTTTTCAATTGCTTGATTTGTATGCTTTATCTTTGTGGGTTTGAATCGGAGTTACTATAGATCCTAACCCGGATATGGGGGATACCCTTTAGGTAAGTAGCAATAAACTGTGAGGGAACTGCACGACATAGACCGATACGGTTGAAGCAGTAGCTACGTTGGTGTGGCACTTTAGTTTGTACAGATATCCCTTGTGGCGCAACGAGGAGAATATGGGTCTGCTAAGGGGTCATTAAGCACCAACTGACCTTAGAACCTATAATTGACCAACTTGGCCATATAACAGTAGCAGTATGCTACACTCATTGAGACCAAACTCTCGCGATGATTCCGGCTGCAAGAAAAGGTTGCTAAATTGGAATTATGACCGACCGAGGGTGGTCAGTGATATTGAGATCCTCTAGAACCCGGTTACTATTTCTAGGACAAGTTTGAACCAACTGAACTGAAAGAGGGTAGTACCTAAGCTCCTTGCCAGCATGAAATCTAAGGGTTATCTGTGTGACTTGTTTGCCCTTACCATGTTTGCTATCTGTGAATACTTGTGATGTGTTTCTATCATGACATCATGCATCATGACATTGCATGCATATTGCATTGGACTAACCATTTCAAAGACAGAAGGGATTCATCTTTGTTCTGTTTTGTAGGTCATGGCATCTATGCATAGAAACACTATTCAGATCAACTTTGTACAGATTCCCACTCAGCTTAAGGAATTGGTTGCAAAGGTTCCAGATACTTCTTCCTTTATCAGAAGACATTTGCACCTCCTTGGGTTGGTCACCTCCAAGATGGATGAACAAATGATGAGTGTCTTAGTCCAGTTCTTTGATCCACTGTACCACTGCTTTACTTTTCCGGACTACTAGTTGGTCCCTACCTTGGAAGAGTTCTCTGATCTACTTGGTATCTCCATTCTAGAGCAAACCCCATTTACAGGTTGGGAGAAAGTCCTTAGGCCAGAAGAAATTGCTTCAGCCCTCCATCTGACAAAGGCTGAGGTAATGTCTAATTGGGAAACTCGGAGTGGGACAAAAGCCTTCTTGAATAAGTTCTTGGTTGGTCGGGCTAATCAGTTCTGGGACAGTTTAGACTTTCAGGCATTCGAAGACATCATGGCTCTTCTTATTTATGGTCTGGTTCTGTTTCTGAACTCAGATTCCTTTGTTGACGTGAATGCGGTGAAGATTTTGATATCCCGTAATCCAGTGCCCACTCTCTTGGGTGATATTCTGTATACCCTATATGCCCGTACTGCTCGGAAATGGGGAACCCTTATGTGTTGTGCACCATTGCTGGAGAGGTGGTTTATTTCTCACCTCCCCAAATTAGTTTTGAAGAACAAGGAGGGCATGGGTTGGGCCTAGAGGATTATGTCCCTTACTCACACGGACATCATTTGGACTGTTAAAGGCATGGTAGATGTAGCCATTATTGATCGCTATAGGGAATACCCCAATGTTCCACTGCTAGGAATCAATGGAGGAATCACCTATAATCCTTGTCTGGCCTTACGACAGTTTGGGCGAGCTAGGAGGGAAGGACCTTATGAGTTGCTGATGCCAAGCACTGTCTTTGACTTCCAAGGGGATAGTGACGAGCATCGCCGCAGGTTCATACGAGCTTGGGATAGGGTACACAGGTCTGATCAGCACGAGTTAGGTGTGAAGACTTATCTTCCAATGGAACCATATCTCCGGTGGGTTCGTACACGTGCTCAAAAGCTGGGAATGTCGTACGAAGCCGTCTTGCCTGTGATAGTTGAACTTGCTGATGAAGAAGGGGTTCCTCCTACCATCCTCCACCCTTACATGCCTACTGACATTGGGGCATTAAAGAGGTCCTGGATCCAACTAAGGGAAGAGCGGGATACTTACAGAGAAAAGTATCACGAGCAAGAGCAGAAGATCCTGAAGTTGACAAGGCAACTGGAGAATGAGCAGATCCTCAACGACTATGTCAGCACCAACGGGAAACGACCTTGGGAGCGCTGATGTCTTTTTGCTATTTCTAGTTTTGATTTCCTTTTTCAGTTTTTATTTTTGTAATGCCTTAAAGGCATCTGTTGAACATTGAATTCAAGTTTTATCTAATAAAAGTGTGTTTCGTTTTGGTTTACGAATTTGAATCCCTAAAGTCTTTGAAATCATATCATACACATATCATTCCCATGCACCTCATAACAGGTACCCTTACAGGTTTTCTCTTCTTCTTCGCTGTTTATTTCAGCGCATCATGTCTTCTGAAACATCAACTGATCAAGCCATCAAGGCTCTGCAAGCTCAAAACACCCAGTTCCAGGAAATGTTCATGAGTTTGGCCAAGGGTCAGCGAGATCTGAAGACCCTTATCTTGAAGGATAAGAAGAAGAAGAAAAAGAAGAAGAAGAAGACGGTCCTACTGAATATGGGTCGCAGATTTGGGAACAATTTGCGGGATGATGTTGATTTATCTCACTCACCTAGAGGGGGAGAGAATCAGGAAAAAAGGAGGGTTCCTAGCCCTGTGGTTTTTGACAACGAGACTGACTTTGACGAAGACCAGTATCCTCCGGCTGAGGACAGGTATAAGCAACTCGAAGACCGGTTGAGTGCGATGGAGATCCAGAAGGTACCAGGATTGGACTTTGGTGATTTGGGTTTGTCATCTGGGGTGGTGATTCCCCATAAATTTAAAGCACCAGTCTTTGCTAAATACGACGGGGTTTCTTGCTCAAAACTGCACCTTCGCTCGTATGTTAGAAAGATTCAACCATACACCGCTGACAAGAACCTCTGGATCCAATTCTTTCAAGATAGTCTCTCAGGGACTCAACTTGAATGGTTTTACCAGTTGGAAGGAGCTAGTGTTTGTAATTGGGAAGACTTGGTTGCTGCTTTCTATAAGCAGTACCAATACAATGCCGACCTCGCTCCCATACGTACCCAACTTCAGGGTATGTCTATGGGTGCAGGCGAAGGTTTCAAAGACTACGCTCAGAAATGGAGGGACCTTGCTGGAAGAGTACAACCCCCGCTGGCTGACAGGGAGTTAGTGGATATGTTTTTAGGGACCATTTCTGGATCGTATTTCAACCATCTGATTGGAAGTTCATCGTCCGGTTTTACTGAGTTAATAATGACTGGGGAAAGAGTTGAAGCCGGTATTAAGAGCGGAAAAATACAGAAGGGTGCTTCGTCTAGTGCTGAAAAGAAGCCTTTTAAGAAGGAATCCAGCGCTGTTTACAGTTCGAAGAGCCATAACAAACCTGAACGCCGCCAAGCAGTTAATGCGGTTGTTATTTCAAGACCAACTGTTGCCGCACAACGCAACAATCAGCCAAGAGCCGAGAGGCCACGAATACAATTCACTCAGCTCGATATGACCCTGTCTCAGATTCTGCCGCAGTTATTGAATACCAACTTGGTGATTCCGAAGGAGGCCCCGGAGAATCCCAATACAACATCACCCATGTACAATCTGAACGCCCGTTATGCTTTTCATTCTGATAGCCCGGGGCACGATACAAATGACTGTTGGGTTTTAAAGAATAAGGTACAAGACTTGATTGATGCTAAGGAGATTGAGTTTGAAGCGCCTGAAAGGCCTAATGTTATGAGTGCCCATATGCCCAAGCATGGGGTAAATGCTATAGATGAAGACTCGTTTGTGGTTTCTATGAAAGACATTGCTACTCCATTGATGGCTGTGAAGAAGAACCTTTTGTTAGCCGGTTTATTTCCGGGCTGTGGCGAAGGTTGCCATCTGTGTGCCGTCTTACCTACTGGTTGCCATCTTTTGAAGTCAGGTGTCCAACGCCTGATGGATAATAAAGAAATTCTGTTTGAAAAGACTTTTGTTCCTTTGGTTCCTATTGAAGAAGTTTCTATAATCACCATTTTCGACAATTCTTCCAAGGCTTCCTCGAGAAAGCTTGTTAGAATTACATCTGTTCCAAGAATTGCACCATTGATCATCACCATTCCTGGGCCGATCCCCTATACATCAGATAAAGATGTCCCGTGGCACTACGGGGCTGACATATATTATCACGGGGTTAAACAAGACTTGAGTGCTGAAGAGGCTGATACTGACGTCAGCAATATTGTTGGATCTAGTAAAGTCACCCGCAGCGGAAGACTTTTCTCCCCTGAGATCTCTCCACCAGTTGTTCAGAAGCCTGTTGTTATTACACCTACCAGTACATCTGCTACTGTCCCTATTCATGTTCCAATTCTTACCCCTGTTGCCGAGGCATATGACACTCAGGGCAAAGGGACCACTAGTGAGCCTTCCCAGACGGAGGCACCGAAGAAGATTACTGTTGAAGCCTCTAGACAAGAGATGGAGGAAATTTTGAAGATCATCAAAAAGAGCGACTACAACGTAGTCGAGCAGCTGGGGCAAACCCTGTCCAAAATCTCTATGTTGTCTCTGTTGCTATGCTCAGAAGCCCATGCCAAGGCTCTGATTACTTTCCTGAAAACTGCGCACGTGCCGCAGGAGACATCAGCTGATCAATTTAAAGATTGCGTGGCTAGTATGACTGCTGATAACGGGTTTGGTTTCTCTAATGCCGACTTGACTGCTAAGGGTAAGAATCACAATGACGTCCTGCATGTCTCCATTGAGTGCAGGGGCACTACTCTAGCTCACGTGTTGGTGGATACTGGATCCTCGTTGAATGTGTTACCCAATAAGGCATTGGACCGGTTAGACTGTGAAGGGTTGGAGCTGAAACCAAGCAATATTGTGGTCAGGGCCTTTGATGGGTCCAAGAGGATGGTACACAGAGAAGTGGATATTCCAGTGAAGGTTGGTTCTCAGATTTTCACATCTACATTCTATGTGATGGACATTCAGCCATCTTATTCTTGTTTGCTGGGTCGCCCGTGGATCCACAAAGCTGGGGCCGTAACTTCTACGCTTCACCAGATGCTGAAATACCCAGTCAAGGGTAAAATTGTTACGGTACGAGGAGAGGAGGAGTACATGGTGAGCCACCTCAACTCTTTCCGATATGTGGAGATGGACGGGGAGTTCATTGAGACCCCGTTTCAACATTTTGAAGAAGTCACCCAGACGCTGGCATCAACTGAAATTGTTGTTGAAGATCCTCCAATGAAGATGGCTTCCTTCAAGGATGCTCGGGATGTTATTGAGAAAGGTGGGTGTGCGAATTGGGGCCAACTCCCTGATTTTGCACATAAGACTAACGAGTTTGGTATGGGTTTCACTGCAGAAGCTCAAAGGGCTGTTTGGAGTGTGCGGACTAGAAGACCTCCCCTGTTTATCAACAATTCAGGAGTGAATGCCATTGAAGACGGTGCTGAAGAGTCTGAGTTTGACAGCTGGATTTACCCAACTACCGACGGTGGACTAAGCAATTGGACGGAAAAGGACTTCGTCCAAATTTATTTTTTTACCCAGTAATGAGACTTTTTGTTTTTGTATTTGTAACAAACAATTTTTAAAATTTACAGCCCGGTGTCATACCCGAAGCACTGTGGCTTTGTTTATGAGGGTTTGATATTTGTCATCTCCATATATCATTAATAAAAGCATTGGACATTTCTTGCATTTCAAATTTTGCGCTCCTTGTTTTTCTTTTATTATATGTTGCAAAACAACTATTTTACACACACTCGCATATACAGGTCTACATCCACTCTGGATCTCACTGATAACGACTCTGCTACTGCCAGTTATGACTTCGAAAGTCTGATCAACTTAGCCGAAGACGAAGGTGAAGATGATTGTGAAGTGCCTGGTGAACTGGCTAGACTACTACTTCATGAAGAGAGGGCCATACAGCCGCATGAGGAGCCGGTGGAATCAGTAAATCTGGGTACAGAGGAGGACAACAAAGAGGTCAAGATCGGTGCAAATCTGGAGTCTAGTGTTAAACAACGGTTGATTCAGATGCTGCGTGACTATGTTGAGATCTTTTCCTGGTCTTATGAAGACATGCCTGGGTTGGACACCGATATTATGGTTCACCGCCTGCCTACCAAGGAAAATTGTCCTCCAGTAAAACAGAAGGTCCTCCAAATGCGCCCAGAGATGTCTGAGAAAATCAAGGCTGAAGTGATGAAGCAGTTTGACGCTGGTTTTATAGCAGTTACTTCTTACCCACAGTGGGTGACCAACGTGGTTCCAGTGCCGAAGAAGGATGGTAAGGTTCGAATGTGTGTTGACTATAGGGATCTAAACAGGGCAAGCCCCAAGGATGATTTCCCTCTACCTCATATCGACGTTCTGGTTGACAACACCGCACAACATAAGCTCTTCTCCTTTATGGATGGTTTCTCCGGTTATAATCAGATTAAAATGGCTCCCGAAGACATGGAGAAGACAACCTTTGTTACTCAATGGGGTAACTTTTGCTACAAAGTCATGCCTTTTGGATTGAAGAATGCTGGGGCAACGTATCAGCGCGCCATGGTCGCTTTGTTCCATGACATGATCCATCATGATATTGAGGTATACGTTGACGACATGATTTCAAGGTCCCAGACCGAGGAAGAACACCTTGACCATCTTCAGAAGCTATTTGACAGGTTGAAGTTGTACAAGCTCAGGTTAAACCCGAACAAGTTCACCTTCGGGGTGAGATCTGGTAAACTTCTGGGTTTCGTTGTAAGCGATAAAGGTATTCAGGTGGATCTTGCAAAGGTGAAGGCTATACAGGAAATGCCAGCTCCCCGAATAGAAAAAGAAGTCAGAGGCTTTTGGGACGGTTGAATTATATTGCCTGATTCATCTCACACCTGACCGCTACTTGTGAGCCAATCTTCAAGCTACTGAAGAAAGATCAAGTGGTAAGATGGAACGATGAATGTCAGGCCGCTTTCGAAAGGATCAAAGAGTATCTCCAAGAGCCACCCATTCTGATGCCTCCAGTTGAAGGGAGACCTCTGATCTTATACTTGACAGTACTCGACAATTCAATGGGGTGTGTGCTGGGGCAGCATGACGAGTCTGGCTGAAAAGAGCATGCTATTTATTACCTTAGCAAAAAGTTTACCGACTGCGAGACCCGATACTCGTTGCTCGAGAAAACTTGCTGCGCTTTGGCATGGGATGCTCACCAGCTGAGACAGTATATGCTGACTCACACTACTCTATTGATATCAAAGATGGATCCAATCAAGTATATCTTCGAGAAGCCTGCCTTGTCCGGAAGAATAGCAAGATGGCAGATGATCTTGACTGAGTATGACATCCAGTACACGACCCAAAAGGCAATCAAAGGAAGTGTGTTGGCAGATAATTTAGCACATCAAGCAGTGGATGATTACCAGTCTATGAACTTCGAGTTTCCGGATGAGAATATCATGATAGTGACTGACTGTGAGACACCTGGACTGGATGAAGGACTTGAGGAAGGATCTTGATGGTCTATGTACTTTGATGGAGCTTCGAATGCTTTGGGTAACAGCATTGGTGCCGTGATCATATCTACTAAAGGCTCTCATACTCCATTTACCGCCCGACTATGTTTCAACTGCACCAACAATATGGTGGAGTATGAAGCGTGCATCATGGGTCTTCGAGCAGCAATTGACCTAAGGATTAAGTTCTTGAGTGTGTTCGGAGATTCCGCTCTCGTGATCAGTCAGATCAAAGGCAAGTGGGATATGAAACACCCAAATCTTATTCCTTACAAGGAGTATGTATTGACGTTGCTTCCCCATTTCGAGGAGATAACCTTTGAACACTTCCCTAGAGAGGAGAATCAGTTGGCGGACGCGCTGGCTATGATGTCTTCTATGTTCAAAGTCAATTGGGACAACGAGGCTCCCCGGATTATCATTGAAAGGTTGGACGAACCTGCACATTGCTGTGACATTGAGACTGGAGAGGTAGCAGATAAACCCTGGTTTCATGAGGTGAAGAGATACCTTAAGGCTCAAGAGTATCCCGAGGGTACATATGTTAATGACAAGAAGTTTCTGAGGAGGTTTGCGGAGAAGTTCTTCATCAGTAATGGCATTCTTTACAAGCGTAACCATGATTCAACCTTACTGTGATGTGTGGATAAGAACGAAGCGGAAAGGATTATGGTAGAGTTACATGAAAGTACTTTCGGGACTCATTCCAGTGGACACACCATGGCAAAGAAAATCCTTCGGGCAGGATATTATTGGTCCATAATGGAAGCCGACTGTTATCAGCATTCTCGGACCTGTCACAAGTGCCAAGTCTATGCTGATAAGGTGCACATACCTCCAGTACATCTGAACGTCTTGACAACTCCGTGGCCTTTTGCAATGTGGGGAATTGATATGATCGGCGAGATCAGACCTACAGCGTCCAATGGGCATCGTTTCATCCTGGTAGCTATTGATTACTTTACAAAGTGGGTTGAAGCAGCTTCCTTTGCTACAGTAACCAAGAACGTCGTGGCACAGTTTATTCGGCCCAACTTGATCTGTCGATACGGTATACCAGAGAGGATCATAACAGATAATTGTACAAATCTCAATAATAAGATGATTACTGAACTCTGCAAACAGTTCAAGATACAACATCACAATTCTTCTCCCTACCGGCTGAAGATGAATGGGGCTGTTGAAGCGGCTAATAAGAACATTAAGAATATTATGCAGAAGATGACAGTGACATACAAAGATTGGCACGAGAGGTTACCGTTTTCTCTTCATGGGTACTGTACCTCAACGCGGACGTCAACGGGGGCAACACCCTATTCCTTGGTATATAGCATGCAGGCTGTATTACCCATTGAAGTCCAAATACCCTCTCTTCGGATTATGAAGGATGCAGGTTTGAGCGAAGATGACTGGATTCAGACCCGACTTGATCAGTTGAACTTAATCGACGAAAAGAGACTTACTGCTATTTGTCATGGTCAGACGTACCAAAAACGGATGATTAAGGCATTTAACAAGAAAGTTAGACGACAAGAGTATCAAGTTGGGGATCTGGTAATCAAGCGCATTATCTTAACTCAAGGTGATCCCAGGGGAAAATGGACCCCTACTTACGAAGGGCCATTTGTGGTTAAGAACATTTTCTCAGGAGGAGCTATGATTCTAACCACCATGGATGGTGACGACCTTCCTCACCCCGTCAATGCAGACATAGTGAAAAGATACTACGCATAATCAAAGACCCTCTAGGTTGACTGGCCTAGGCAAAAATAAGGGCTTCCCAGCGAACCAAAAGGGTTCGGGCAAAAATAAGGGATGAAAATGAAGAAAAAAAATTGTACACCCGGCAAGTCGAAAACCGGAAAAGGCGGATTGGGAAAAAAAGGGTATCCCGGTGGACTGAAAACCCGAAAGGGCGGTCCAGGAAAAAAATTAGGGATCAAAGCGTAACACTATGTCTCATTGGATCACCTTACAACTAGACTCCGGTATCGACTATCAAGCTCGGACGTCACTAATCAATATGATCTACCTTTAACCAAGTAGCAAAGTGATGAGATGATCGAGTACATAAGGGAAATAGAAGAGTTGGAACCCAGTGGGATTATTCACATAGCTATTTTTCGTTTTCACAAATTGTATAAAATCTATTTGTTAGGCGGCGTTCTCTTACTAGGACGTCAGCCTCTTGTACAAAAATTCCTATTTACAGGCCAAATTTCAAAAACTAATACAATTCATTTTCAGAGCAATTTCAAACTGTTTTTCCTTTTTCTGTTTTGTTTTGCAAAGAACGTCCAATGTTCATTTTTGATATATGCATTTGATATTAATTGCTGCTCATAAATATTTACATGCGAAACGAAAGACGATTACTTGTAATATCAGAAACAGGGGCAGATAAGAAATGTCCAAACTGTACAGTTTCTCTGTCCACCAGGTACAAAAGTAGGTTCAACTGAAGAATATGGCCAAGGTACACTCACTCCCTGCAGAGTAAGAAAAAGACAGTAGTGTTAACTCTCCCCAACTGAGGCTCGCAATTGTGAATGAATCAATAATATTCTCCCCAAGCAGAGTTTATCTACCATCAGCACTAAAAGTCTTATTATCCACGGCAGAGTACAAAATATCCCCAGTGGAGTTTGAAAGCTTTCCCCAGCGCAGTCTAAAAAAGGCTTCCCTAGTGAAGTTTGGAGAATCATCCCCTTGGACTTTGGAATATTGTCCCCAATAGAGCCTAAAAGGTTATCCCCAGTGAAGCCGCAACTGAAAAATCATCCCCAGCGGAGTTCATTCCTTGCACAAACAGAAACTCAAATCCCCAACAGGATTCAGTATCACCAGCAACGGTAATTCATCCCCAGCGGAATTTATCAGTGGAATCCTAAGCAGAGCATCTCTTCCCCACAGAGTAATCTCCTCATCAGTTTTCCCCCAACATAGTTATCCTCTCCTACAGGTTTATTCTCACAATCATCTTCATTCCCTATCTCCAGCGGAAATGAATAATTCAACTCTTTTTCTCCAGCAACTATCCAGGATTTATTTTCCCCAGCTAAAAACATTAGATTTCCATACATCATGACACATGCATATACGCATCATACAACACAATCTCATTTATTTTGAGAACATCATTGCCTGATACATATCATGCATGGCATACATCTAACCTTTACCTTTCAGGAAGGATGCGGTTAAATTATCATAAAATTCAAAGTTATGAAGCTTTTACTCCAGTCGAATTACTGACAAGTTCTTAAATCGCAACCGAGTTTTTCTCAGTTGAATTACAGGCAAGGTCATAAATCTTGACAAAGTTTCCTCCGTCGAATTACAGACGAGTTCCTAAATCTCAACAGAGTTTTCTCAGTTGAATTACGAACCAAATTCTTAAATCTCGATGAAGATGTTTCCCCAAGTTGAATTACTGACAAGTTCTTAAATCTCAACAGAGTTTTTCTCAGTTGAATTACAGACAAGGTCCTAAATCTCGACAAAGTACCTCCGTCGAATTACAGACGAGTTCCTAAATCTCAGCAGAGAAGTTTTCTCAGTTGAATTACGGGCAAATTCTTAAATCTCGATGAAGATGTTTCCCCAAGTCGAACTACTGACAAGTTCTTAAATCTCAACAGAGTTTTTCTCAGTTGAATTATAGACAAGGTCCTAAATCTCGACAAAGTTTCCTCTGTCGAATTACAGACGAGTTCCTAAATCTCAGTAGAGTTTTCTCAGTTAAATTACGAACCAAGTTCTTAAATCTCGATGAAGATGTTTCCCCAAGTCGAATTACTGACAAGTTCTTAAATCTCAATAGAGTTTTTCTCAGTTGAATTACAGATAAGGTCCTAAATCTCGACAAAGTTCCTTCTTCGAATTACAGACGAGTTCCTAAATCTCAGCAGAGAAGTTTTCTCAGTTGAATTACAGGCAAGTTCTTAAATCTCGATGAAGATGTTTCCCCAAGTCGAACTACTGACAAGTTCTTAAATCTCAACAGAGTTTTTCTCAATTGAATTACAGACAAGGTCCTAAATATCGACGAAGTTCCTCCTTTGAATTACAGACAGTTCCTAAATCTCGATGAAGATGTTTCCCCCTCAGTTGAATTACAGACAAGTTCTTAAAACTCAGCAGAGATGTTCTCTCAGTTGAAGTACTAGTAAGTTCCTAAATCTCAGCAAAATTAGACTTCCCCAGCAGAATCTTCCACAACAACAGGTATACAAACTCTTGCTAAGGAATCTCTTATGCGATCGAAACTCCTTCAGATGGCATCTTTAAGCCCATCCCCTCGTCAGCAACTTCCAAATGGCATCTGTAAGCCCATTCCCGACATCACAAGACAACTACCACTTCTTGCGAGTGCAAATTTCTGGGCACTCTAGTGTTCAATCATCTTCCACCTTCGGATCACGAAAGGCATAAAAGCCAATCTACATCCTCAGGTTTAAGAGGATTAAACAGGGGCAGCTGTTGTACCCCAAAAATTTTGCCTCCCATATTTCTCAAAACATTGCAAGAAAGATCTCCAAGTTGCTCAAGGTTGCTCAAAGATTGACCAGATAAGCTATCTCCTAAGGCAGTCTATTCCAAATTAGGGTTTCACATTGCATCAAGATCCTCGATTCCAAATGACCTAAAGTGCTCCCCAATGTCCTAATATGTTCTCAAGATCATCCATGTCAAATTTCAAGCCTTGCAGAGGAAGTTTGCTCAGTCAATTGCTCAAAGGTCCAAAAATCGACTATGTTAAGGCAAAAGTCAACTGTGACCCAAATACAATCAAACTTCAAGATTTTTTGTCAACATTATCATTTTGAAATTTATTTCATCATTTTATCAAGGTTTGATCATGATTCATCAAGGATTGCTCAAAATTCATCAAGACTCAAAAGTTGCTAAATTAGGGTTTTGCAAGAAAAGTCAACTCAACTTTGACCAAGCATAACTTTCTCATACTTTATGAGAAATGACCCATCCAAATCTAATTTTGAAGAGGATGAAATTTACTATAATCCATCTTCATATCCCAAGATCAAACAATGCACTCACAAGAAGTTACGAATTTGTACATTATAGGTCATTTTGAAAAGTCAACAAAAACACCTTTTTTGTCAAAGCTTCTAACTTGAGCATGGAATAAAATGAGATGAGACCAAAAAGGTTGATTAGAGGACATGTCAAGATTTCTAAAAAGTCCAAGAACACTTCCAAAAGTTCAAAATTGAAGAAGTTATGCATTGTTGAATTTGGACTTTTTTGCAAAATTGCCAAAAGTCAACTATCCCCAAAACTTCAAATTTTGCCAAATGGGCCCATTCTTTCTCACTTGTTTTGAGTTTTCATTGTTGACCACGTTCTATATCTTTAGCCATGTGTCCATATCACATTTTTATTATTTAATTTGATTTTTATTTGAATTAATTCATTTTAAATCAAATAAAATCACATAAAATCTAAGGCATTGATAACAAATGATTTTCTGGCTATTTCAGGCTCCAATTACAGCTAGCTTTGCAATCAAACTCGTATCAAGCCATGTAGGTACAAGAATATATGATTTGGATCAAAATTGGAAAGTTTTAATGGAAGAATCAAATCAAATTCAAGATCATTGATAGGGCAAGATTTGGACAAAGTTTGTTACCCTAATACACTACACAATACATAAGCAAGCATGGAAGACAGAAACAAGGCTTGAAGAGCATTTGTGGAGGCAGAACCAAACTGACAAAAACCAGAAAAAGTGTGACTTTGAAATCAGGGTTAGAGACATTTTCAGGGCTTGAGCCTTGTCTCAATCGATTGCTGGCCATCTCCAGAAGCTAACCCAATCCAAATCACGTCCTTTCAAGCTTCCTAGAGCGCTGTAAGTCTCTCACGGATCCTCTCCATTCTTGATTTCGATTTGCATTATTCTTGCATCTATAACAAAAACTAATTACATATTTGTAATCCTCACATCATTTACAAGCTTTTGGCATCATTTTATTTTTATTATCTGACTTGTAGCAAAATCTACCATTATTAGGGTTTTGTTCTTGTTTTTGGGGTTTTCTGTTTCAGGGAAAATTGGCCATAATATTGGCCATAGTTGTGATCAGTGGTTTGAGACGAACCCAACCATGTCCTTAGAAATCGTTTTCATAGCCTGAGGAGGATTTTGGAATGAAGCTCCGCTTTTTAGGTAAAATTACAGTTTTGGGAAGACAGGGACGAAGTCGTGTCGTCTTCCCATTGGGCCATTCAAATGATTACGCGCTTTTATTTTATTTTATGGCATTTGATTTTGTTTGTATATATTATATTATGTTATTATTACTATAACAAATAAAGAAACATGATGCAGTGGTGGCCACATAAGCGCTTAAAGACCCAAAGGCTGGAGGTCAGGGGTTCGATCCCTGCCTCCATCAATTTGCATTTTTCCAATATTTTTCAGGAGATCAAGTGCATGCATGGGCCAGATTCACACCATAGACACTCACCATCCAAGCGCCAGATGGCCAAAGGGCCAGATCTGGTGGTCAAATATTGAAGGTCCACCAAAGAGCTAGTCAACGCATGAGTATTGAATCACAAAAGTCCAAACGGACCAGCAGCAATTGGGCCTATAAAAATGCTTTCAGCATCTCCAAAAAAGGCTCATTTCTCTACTTTCTCATATTTCCTTTTTATTGATTTAATTGCTTTATTTTATTTTAATTTATTTTCTAACCAATAACAAATTTTCTTTTTTTATCAAAAAATCATAAAAATACTTTTTTTATCCAATAAAATTTTAGAACTTTTATTTTTATTAATAAATACTAACTAAATTAATTAGGATTAATTCTAGAACAACTTTAATTTGCTTTGTAAATATTTAAAATTAATTAGAAATCATTAGGTTTTAATTCTAATTTATTTATTTTAATTTCTTTCTTAAAATATCAAAAAATCCCAAAAATATGTTATTTATTATTTAATTTATTTTATAATTAATTTAGTATTTAATTTAGGACTTAATTTCTTTTCTTAAATAAAAACAAAAAAAAAAGACATTTTCTTTAACCAAAAGGGTCAAAACCCTAATTCGCATTCGATTTAATTTCCCGCGCGCTTTATTTATTTTTACCCATATTGATATATCTGCTTCCGGTATGTAATAATTAATTAGGACTTTTATTTTACCGCTTTATTTTATTTTAAAAGGGTTGCTTTTGGTGATGTAAATACCCGACGCCTTGTAATTTAATTTCCGCACTTTAAATTCTGCTAATTATAACTGCTAGATGTTTGATAATAGGGTTTGCATGACAAGACTGAATGTTTAATCTTAAAATCAAATTAGATCACCCTAAACATGTGCAAAGATAAAAATAACTGAAATCAACACACTCACACATGTGCACTCTTAGGGTACACCCCACTTGGTTGCCTTCGTACACAGTCATTGAGTATAGGTCATTTTAGTGGTCGTCCTCTTGTCTAAAAGATCATAGTCGCCTCGAAATGGTTGCCTCGGATATTGTTGCCTCAAACAAATGATCTAAGACATTAGGGTTACCGCTAAGGCATCCTAACATTGCTTTAGTGACCATATGTCCCTCATTCGAATTGACCCTTAAACTCCAACAATGGTGCTACCTACTCACTAATAGTGGGATAACATTGTCTAAAGGAAATTAGCATAGAACGATTCCTCTTTTAGAGTAGGTAGATAGTTCTTAGATACTTGTTCTTTCAAAAAACAAAACTTTTTTCACACTTACACTCCTTTACAAACAATTTTTCAAAAACACTTCATTACACTCTTGAAGACAGAAGCAAGAGTTAAATCGAAGTTAAAACATAAACTTTTCAAAACCCACAAACACAAAGAAAACAATTTTGAAAATGATGAGCAAGTACCTAAGAGCCCGTAGCTAACTACGGATAAAAAGGGTGCTAATACCTTCCCTTTCTATAATTTACCTCCCGTACTCAGAAATATCTCGAAAAAGGAATTTTTCTGTGCTTTTTTCCTGTCCTTGTTGGATAAAATAAAAGTCGATGGCGACTCTTGCTTACCGCGACATTTTGCAAAAACAAACGCAAAACACAAACCAGCATTCCAAAAAACAGTCAGTTCTTCCCACCGCATCACACCATGCATTTCATACAATATGAATTTGCATTTTAGCTAACATTTTACCCTTTTCAGGATAAGGTTAACAGCTACCATTGACAATGTTCAAAGTTTGCAGATACAGTTCAGATACGCTCCGGACACAGATACCATTCAGACACTCATTTAACTTTCAGATACAGTTAAGATACGCTCTAGACACGGATGCCATTCTGATACATATTCAGAGTCAGCTTTTAGATACGGTTCAGATACGCTCCAGACACGGATGCCATTCTCATAATCATTCAGAGTCAGTTTTCGGATACAGTTCAGATACGCTCCAGACACGGATGACATTCTGATACTCATTCCGAATCTCTTATACAGTTCAGATACGCTTCAGACACAGATGCCATTCTGATACCCATTCTGAATCTCTTATACAGTTCAGATACGATCCAGACACAGATGCCATTCTGATACTCATTCAGAATCTCTTATACAATTCAAATACGCTCCAGACACGGATTCCATTATGATACTCATTCAAATTCAGCTTTCAGATACATCTCAGATACACTCCAAACACGGACGCTATTCTGATACTCATTCAGATCCATCTTTCAGATACAGTATAGATATGCTCCAGACACGGATGCCATTATGATACTCATTCAGTTTCAACTTACAGCTACGGTTCAGCAACCATTTCTGGATGGCATCTACAAGCCCATCTCTAACAACATTCTATCATCTCTCCAAATGGCATCTTTAAGCCCATTCCCTCAACCATCACATCACCAAGTGCAAATTTTTGGGCACTCTAGTGTCCAATCATCTTCCACCTTCGAGCCACGAATGGAAAAACTTGCCAATCTAACTCTTCAGGCTTAAGAAGATTGAACAGGGGCAGCTCAAGACTACATTAGGGTTTGATCAGCTCAAGACACCTCCTTAAGCATTGATGACCAAAATTAGGGTTTGAGTTTGCACAAGGATTTTTGAAATTTCAATGCTTCATATGACTTTCATGGATCATTATGGACCCCCAAGATTGCTCATGTCAAGTTTCAAGCTTTGAATCACACTTTTGCTCAGTCAATTGAGCAATTGACCTAAAAATCACCTGTATTGGGGAAAAAGTCAACCATGGCCAATATACAGTCAAAATTCATAATTTTTTATCCACATAAAAATTTTAAACTCATATGTATCATTTGATCAAGTTTGGACCACATTTCCTCAAGAAATTTGATAAAAATCTCCAAAAGGGCAAAATGGTCAAAATTAGGGTTTTGATTGGGAAAGGGCAATTTCTGATTTTTGACCTAGAAAATGATCAATTGGTTTAAGGCATGATCTCAAGAGTCCAACTGCATCATTTTGACCTAATGACATGGTTCAAAACATTGCAAGTCCATTGGATTGACAGATGAATTTTCCAGTCAACTGATCAAAAGTCAACTTTATACTGAAAAGTCAAACTTTGACTTTTTGGTAAAATTCAAGTGCCAAAGATCATAATTCATCAAAACATGTCAAAATATGAAACTTATTCATCAAGAAATCAAAAAGTCAAGATTTCATTTTGAAAAGTCAAAATTTCTAAACTTAGAAATTTTTCTAAGTGTTGGAAATTTCATGTTTTTTCACAACTTTGAACAAATTTTTGACCATGATGAAAGATGATTAAAGAGAAACTTCCAACATGAAAGTTGTAGATATCCCTGAAATATACAACTTTTCTTCACACAACTTCCCCCAAAAGTGCTTGTATCTCAAGTTATAATTTTATGAATATGTGGTCATGAAACAAAACACTTAGTGAAAATTTACCCTAATTTGGTCAGGATTTTGACCCAAATTCATGGCACTTTTCAATATAGTTCCAAGGGAAATATTCAAAAGCAATTCAAACATGGATTGTATATCACATTGCAGGCTTTCCAAAATTTCCAAGAACTCCTTGAGATCATTCTTGAGTAGGGAGAATCGAAGAGATGAAGTTAGGGTTTTATCACTTTAATTACAAGTCATTTTAGTGATGATCAAAATTAAAATTCAAACTATGCTGCATAAACACTACTTTGCAGGCCTCAAAAGTTTTAGGCACTCTATAATTAATGGTTTACACAGCTGTTAGAGGCCTCACTTCAAGCATTCAATGCATGGACATGCTTTTTTATCCATTTTTGGAAGAAAGGTTACATTGCCATTTTGATAAAGTGACTTTTTGTACAAAACTTGTTCTTGAGCCTTGCAGTTGTTCTCTTCTGATAAAACAGATCCTATAACTCATGAGAAATGTTTCAAACACTTACAATCACCCATCCCATGCTTGTACCTCTCCTTAAAACTTATTTCCCTCTTTCCTTAAAAATCAAGTAACCTAGCCAAAAGTTAATAACTGGTACCTCTGACTTGCCAATGCACTCAAACACTTTTGTTTATACATACACAAACCATTTGACACAAGGACACAAATTCTTGACCACTGAAAACACCTAGAACTCAGAATCACACTTCACACTTCCATTTTCACACAAACTAACCAAAAACTTGAAACTCATAATCTACTCGTGCGTTTCTTGGCCTTTTGGTTTCTAAAGTTTCTAAACATCATATATAGTTGATCTCATACCCTGTTTTATAACTGTAACACCATTAACACCATCCTCCATTTCCAAAAACAGAGCACTGTACATTGACTTCTCCAGACCATTTCAGCCATCCATTGTTCAAGATAATCATTGCATTAGCTTCCTAGGACCTCAAGGAAGATAACCTGATCATCACCATCACTTGAAACAAGCTCAAACTCAAAACACAATTTCCAGTTTTGAGGTAAGTTTTCTCAACTTGGAACTCTTCATACATGCATCATCTTTAGTTTATTTATGAACAAAACATTTAGATATCATTGCCCTGAAGCTAACCATGTCCATAGTTTCCATTAATTTCACTTGAGCTTAGAGAATTTTGAAACTGAAATTTCTGAGATTTTTAGGGTTCAGATTAGGGCCATTAAAATTCATGCGTATCTTTGATCTATAGTTTTAATGCTTTACATTTCTGAAACCGTGAGAAAATTTGCTACAAGTTTCATGTTTACAGTTTTCATTTTTGATGAGAAATGAGCAAGTTACAGTTGGTCTGGCAGGAGGTTGAAGATGAAGTCATCATGACGCGTTTTTCCTTGTATATTTATTGTTTTGCTTATGTTAATAGATGTATAGCCACCCCAGTGGTAGAAGTGCGCGTCTGTAACCTTTGAGACCTGGGTTTGAGCCCCAGTGGTACCCTTTTCATTTTTTCACATTTTACTTTCTGATTTTTGTGTTTTTGGCAGGCGCTGGGCCTCTTTGGGCCTTGGTATGTTTTTTATTTTTGCTTACTAACCCCCCTGCAGGCTATTGGCACCCCTGGCTCAAGTTTATTTATTTTCTTTTTTATTTCATTTTTTATTTTCTTAAATATATTTTCTAAATATTGAAAAATCATAAAAATACAAAAAATGATAGATTTATATTTTGACTTAGTTTATTTTATTTTTCTCACAATTTTTTTTATTAACTATACTTTATTTATTTTTTACTTGTTATCTTGTAAATTTAATTAAAACTAGATTAATATTTATTTTTCTTTTACACCTATTAAAATATATTTATTTTATGCATAGAAAAGACCAAAAATATTTCATGATGCCATAAATATTTTCAAGACAAAAATACCAAAAATACTTTTTTTCTAAACTTATTTTCTTTTAATCAACTAATAGAACTAGGGTTTTATTTAAAATCTTTTCTTAATAAATTTAAGTTTAATTAATTATTTTCTTTAATTAATTAGGTTAAGACAATTTCCCTTTTTTTCATGAAAACCAAACAAATATCCATTTACTTCACATTTTGCATTTTTGTACATTTATTCTTTTTTGTACATTATATTCATTTAAATTCTTGTACATTGATACAAATTCAATTTGGTTGTAATAGATTAACTAGGTTTATATTCTTGCAATCCCCATTCAATTTGTATACCCCCCCCCCCCCCACACACACACACAAATGTTGTAATAGCGTAGTAACTTTAAATTCCGCAATTTATTACTTTTATATATAACATGCCAGTAATTAGGGTTTGTATGTAAAGACTAAAACCAATACTTAGAAAACCCTAATTCAAGACAAAAAACAAGCATGAAAATAATACACTTGCACACAAGCACCCCTAGGGTTATTCCACTTGGTTGCATTATACAAAATGGTCATTATACGCAAGTGAGATATCTTAGCAAAAACAAGCAAAAATACAAGATCATAGTCCCTCGATGAAGCTATCTAAGTTGCCTTTCAAATGATCTTAGTCCCTAAAAGAGAATGCTAAGATACCTTGCAACATTGCTAATCATGGTTATACGATGACCCACGCCCATCCCGTTTACATCCAAACAATAGGGTTACTTACCAAATCAATGGTAAGATAACAATGTCAAAGGAAAAAGAAAATGGACAAGAAAGACTTTTGAGTAGGTAGAATACTCCTAATTAATTGCTCAATTTCAAATAAAACATCCTTGCTATTTTCAAAACAAACACCTACACTTTCAAAACATCTTACAAAACTTGAAAACATTTTCAAAAGATCAACATCTTTGTATACATTCTTACAAACAAGAATCATTACAAAGATTGCCTAAACAATATCCTCTT
Source organism: Vicia faba (assembly GCA_948472305.1). NCBI lineage: Eukaryota > Viridiplantae > Streptophyta > Magnoliopsida > Fabales > Fabaceae > Vicia > Vicia faba. Next base: position 1,144,446,558 of record OX451739.1, on the reverse strand, counting down.
TACAAAATACTTTCAAAACCACACAAAAACACAATTTCAAACAAAAGCAAGTGATCTACCAAGTAACTAAGAGCCCATAGAAAACCATGGATTAAAAGGGTGCTAATACCTTCCCTTTTCATAATCTACCCCCTGAGCTCAAGAAATAATCTCAAAGGTCTTTCCTGTGCTTTTTCAGCTTTACTTTTGGATAAAAGAAAAGTCGGTGACGAATCTTGCTAACCGCAACATTTGCAATCAGACGCAAAACCCTAAAGTCAGTTCTCCCACCGTATCACACAACCCCACTATCCAGGTTCCTTATCTCTTATCTCTAGACAACAGTTTACAACACTGTAAGACCTGGACCCGGCCAGATACGGTCGATTTCACATTTCCACAATAAGTCGTTGTGCAGCATGGACCCTGACCAGACATGCAATTTACTTCTACCTCCTCAATCAAGAGGTAATTCCCCAGTAGAGTAGCGGACAATAGAATCTCCTAAACTCTATTCCCTAAGACAGACACCAACATTCCTCAGCGAAGTCCTCCCTAACAACAGGAATAGGAATTCCCACGAAGGAATATCTCACAAAATCATCATTATGTTGGATGGTATCTTTAAGCCCATCTCCGACGACTCGCCGTCATCTTCTCCAAATGTCATATGTAATCCCATTCTCGATACCACCTATACAAATTAAGCATCATTTCAGATGAGTGCAAATTTCTGGGCACTCTAAGTGTTCAATCATCTTCCACCTTCCGATCACGAAAGACAGACCAGCCAATCTACATCCTCAGGTTTAGGAAGATTGAATAGGGGAAGCTGTTATACCCCAAAATTTCCCCTCTCATATCACTCAACATATTCTCATTGAAGCCCTTAATCTGCTCAAGGATGCCCAAGAGTTTACCAGACAAACTCTCTCCTAAAGCAATGAATTTCCAATTAGGGTTTCCATTTTAATTAAGATGAGTGAGCTCCAAAGGCCTCAAATATTTTCAATGGTCCTAATATGTTCTCAAGATCATCCATGTTAAGTTTCATGCCTTGCACAAGAAGTTTGCTCAGTCAACTTCTCAGATGCCTGAAAATCAACTGTGCTAGGTCAAAAGTCAACTGTGGCCCACATACAGCCAAACTTCAAGATTTTTGGTCAACATCAACATTTTGAAGTAACATCCATCATTTGGTCAAGGGTTGATCATGATTCCTCAAGGAATTCCCCAAATTCATCAAAACTGAAAAGTTGCTAAGTTAGGGTTTCTATAGGAAAAGTCAACCAAACTTTGACTAGGCATAACTTTCTCATACTTTATTAGAAATTTCCCATCCAAGGCTCATTTTGAAGAGGATTCAATTATCTACATATCATCTTCAGCCCTCAAGTTCAAGAAATATACTCAGGAAAAGATATAAATTTAGACATTATAGGTCCTTTTCAAAAGTAAACAAAAACACCTTTTGGGTCAAAGCTTCTTACATGAACATGGAAGATCCAATTGAGATGAAACCAAAAGGGTTGTTTAGGGGACATACTAAGCTTTCAAAAAATTCCAAGAACACCCTCTTAGGGTCAAAATTGAAGGAGATATGCATTGTCAAAGTTGGCCATTTTTGGAAATTTGCACAAAGCCAACAATGCCCAAAATTGCTTTTTTTTCCAAATGGACCCAACTTTTCAAGATTGAATCTCATTCCTAACATGGTCCACGAACCATAAACCATTCCATGCCTTATTTATTTATTTAATTTATTTTGATTTTATTTATTTAAAATTCAAATAAAATCTAATAAAATCAAAATAAATAAAATTAATGGGATGAGATTTGTTTGCATTGAATTAGAGATCATGCTTGCCGTCACAAAGCCAAAAAAAAATCGTGCAAAATCAAACAAGAGGAAATCTCCTAGTTTGGAAAGTTTGGAAAGTTTGGAAGCAATTTTCAAAAGTCATCAAATCTTGGATTTTTTCTAAGCTTAGCACCCTAATTTGATTTACATACTTATACACAAGTATTCTCAACCCTAAGGACAAGAATTCAGACGCAACCTGCCTCAAAGAGTCAAACAAAGTTTAAAATTTTCAAAGAAAAGTGCAGATCGAATCTTTCTCTACAGGCCAATTTAAGGAGTTTTGGAGCATCAGTGATCATCCACGAAGGTTCTTGAAGCTTTTCCAGTCGCTATCCAAGCTTGCAGCCTTAGGAATCTCCAGATACAGATCACAGTTTGCACCCATGTAACTTAAATTCATTTTCTTAGTTTTACATGTTTTAAATCAAATTTGATTGCATAAATGTGTTTATAATCATGCTTGGAATCTATTTGAAGGCCTGGATTTGAGTTTTAGCGCATGAACGGACTTACACCATTGTTAGGGTTTGAAAGCTCAAAATTGAGGCTTCTTTTTCCAGGACAAATTGAGGGGGATTATGGGTACTGCTGGACTCGGGACAAAATTCTTGATTGATCCCTAGCATTAGTTTTGATTTATATTGCTTGTATCATATTTTTGAATAATGCAGGGTTTTAGCTACGAACTAAATCCGTCACTACAGCCTATAGTGATGGAAAACTGTTGTAGGTAAAAGTTCCCCACCTAAAACGACAGATCCATGAAGAAGGTGATGGAGTGGTGCTCACTGATTCATCCATTCAAACTATTGGAGACCCACAGTGTGTGCGCGTTTTTGACATGTGTCCATAGATCTTTGTTTTCCTTACATTTATTTTGTGGTATTTTGTTAACAGTTGAAACGCGTGGTTCAGTTGGCAAGGAAGGGCATGATAAAGCTTTAGTCCAAAAGGGGCTGGGTTCGATCCAGCCCTTTTGCAAAATTAATTTTCACTAATTCGTATCTTACAGATCCAATGCTCCAGATCCCTGCACGCTCCTCATGCACCTCCATCACCATACCACGAGATCTCATCATATCCAGATCTAACGTCCAGCAAAGGCAGTGCGTGGTGAACCACCTGAAGGCCAGCTACACTGAATCCCCATGTATGGAAATGGGCCTATTATTCTGGGCTTTGCAAATTCAGCCATGCACCCCCAGTTTGCTTCTCATAACAGGCCCATATTCATAATTTTTGTTTTTTATTGTTTTGTTATTTCATTTTAGTTATTTATTTTATTGGTTTCAAAAAATCTTTTTTTATTAAATCATAAAATCAAGAAAACCATAAAATATTAGAATTAGGTTTTTCCATTAAATTTAATTTTGTGAATCAAATAGATTATTTAATTTAGGGTAAGTTGGTTTATTTCTAATAATTTAAATTAAGGCAAAATACTCATTTTGGTCCCTTAACTATACCCTTGGGTTCACATTGGTCCCTTAACTTTTTTTCGTGTCATTTTGGTCCCTTAACTTTCAAAAAGTTTCATTTTAGTCCTCTTTGTCTAATTAGCGACGGAAAAACTTTGAAATACGTCGCTAAATTTGTCGCTAATTAGACAAAAAGGACTAAAATGAAACATTTTGAAAGTTAAGGGACCAAAATGACCCGGAAAAAAATTAAGGGACCAATGTGAACCCAAGGGTATAGTTAAGGAACCAAAATGAGTATTTTGCCTTAAATTAATTAGAAAAATTAGGTTTAATGCATAAATACTTTATTTTCTTAAATAAAATTACAAAAAAATATATTTTTTAACTAATTAGATTTCTTTTAGAATTTCAATTTTATTCCCCGTGTTTAATTCTCGCGCGCGATATTTTATTTTTTAATTCCAATTATTGTATTTGCTTTGGGTTTGTAATAGCTTTTAATTAGGGTTTACCGCATATTATTTACTATTTAATCCCCAGTTTTTGGTTATGTAACCCCCTCCCCAAGGCTTTGTAATAGCATACTTTTCCACTTTTAATTTCGGCAACTATTAACTGCTAGATGATTGATAATAGTATTGAATGGCAAGATTAAACGATTAAAAAAGTAGATAACCCTAAATGCGCAAGATAAAATTAACTGAAAAACAAACACTCGCACATGCTCACTCCTAGGGTATATCCCCACTTCGGTTTCCTTCAGTAAACGGTCATGAAGTATAGGGAGTTTTAGTGATTACCCTCTAGTCCCATTCGAATGTTGCCTCAGAAAGATCTTTAGGACTCTATGGTAATTACTAAGGTTTCCTAACCATTGCTTCAGTGACCGTAATTGTCCCTTTGAATGTCCCTTTAACTTCAATGATGGGGCTACCTACTCCTTAATAGTAGGATATCATTGTCTAAAGGAAACGAGAAAACGAACAGTCTTTTTCGAGTAGGTAGAAACTCCTAAGTATTTGCTCAAAACAACAAACACTCTTTCACCCAAATACTTTCAAAACAGTTTTCAAAAACAACTTCATCACACTCTTGAGGACATATACAAGGGTTACCACAAAGTTAAACAAAAGCTTTTCAAAACACACACAAGCAATTTAAAATTGAGCAAGTACCTAAGAGCCCATGGAAAACCATGGATATAAAGGGTGCTAACACCTTCCCTTTATATAATCTCAAAAGAGGTTTTTTCTTTTCTTTTTCCTTTTCCTTTGTTGGATGAAATAAAAGTCAATGGCGTCTCTTGCTTACCACACACCTGCGAACAAAAAACACAAACCAGTATAACAGTCAGTTCTGCCCCCGTATTAAAATCCTCATAACCATCAGATTCATCTTCAAATTCTACTTCTAGGGAATTATAATACTGGTAACTCTCATCCTCACTGTCATCAGAATTGGATTCATCGTGAACCTGACCATCACTATTTGGCTCCACTTCAACAAGCTCCACTTCAACAGGCTCCACTTCAACATTTGTTTCTTCCATCCTACATTTGCATCATTAATCCAACATTACTTTGTTCCACAATAACACTTAGATCATTCAATCCATCATTAACTTCATCCACACCAACAATAGTGTCCTTTAACTTTCCTTCAATCTCATCATACAACTTGCTAAGAAACTCCTTTATCTCATCTACAATGGTCTCAGGCTCCTCAACAGGACCATCACAGTACTCAAGTTGAGATAAACTATGTTGAATGTAAACATGAACAATATGGTCCACCCTGTATAGGTCTGCAATTTCTAGAGCACCTTTGTCATCAACTAGTTCATTCATCCAAAATTATGGGTCTTTGTAATACATTTTCTCTATATTGTCCGTATAACCTAAGTCTTTCAATACACCAACTAACTCGAAGTAACTCCACCTATCAACATCTACTGACAATTCAAATACCAGGCCTCCTTCATAGAAACTACGCTCTGGATCAACGAACTCACCACTATGGTGGATTACAAGTTTCATAAATTCATCCATTAAACCTAAATCCCAGAAGTCCCATCAGAATTCCATAACAAATATTCAGTTACGAAGACAAAACAAGAATAACATACCTGGAAAGCAATCACCTAAGAAATCACCTTCTCAAGCTTCGCAAGCCTCTTCGCAAGCTTCTTCCTCTTTCCTTTGGATTTAGTTTTGGGCAAACAGAACATGCGTATGCTATCTTTAGCTTTGGGAGATTGTGTGTCCTTATTCTCTGTCACGTTGCCTCTAACAAGCCACTTCAAGCATCACAACTGCCACCTGGAGTCTGCTTTTTGTATTTCACTAACAGATGGACTAACGTGGTTTCATTTTGAAACTTAAGGGACCATTTTGGTACAAAAAAATATAAGGGGCCAAAGTGAACCATGACCTATAGTTAAGGGACCAAAATGAGTATTTTGCCAAAAATATGCAAGAATATAAAGATGATATAAAGGAAAAGAAAATTGTGTTTGAGTTTTTTAATGAAAGGGTTTAACCTTAACCAAACTAATAAAGAGAAAGAAAATAAATAATTAACCTAAGTTGATTTAATAAAAATAAACCTAAATTAGTTTAAGAAAAGAAATTAAATTAATTAAGAAAAGGAATTAGATTTGTTAAGAAAACATTTTTAGGGTTTTTGCTGAAAGAGAGATTTTAATAATTTCTAACCTAATTAAAACTAATTAATTATTTACAAAAAGAAATTAACTAATTATTTAACCTAAATTCTAAGTTAATTAAAATGAAAATTAAATAAACCCAAGTCTAATTTAATTCTAATTCTAAAAGAAATTAATTAGCTAAGAGAATATTTTTAGGGTTTTAAGGAAATAAAATAAAAGATAATTAGTCTAAATATTTAATAAAATATTTTTGGTATTTTTGATTAGAAATAATAATAATAATAATAATAATAATATTAAAAAAAATAAAAATAAAAATAAAAATTATAAGTCAGGGGGTTAAAAAATGGAAATGGGGGTTAAAGATAGTAAAAAGGAGCGCTAGGCCCAAAGGTGTTTTTTTTGTAATCAGAAAAATAAATAAATAAATGTATGAATGGGCTTGTATTAAAAATAAAATGGGGATGAGAGTCACCAATTCAGACTAGGCACAAGGAAATAACCCAGCGCCTATTTGGATCAAGTGTGGCTGCCCTCTTGAGGTATACCATGTGCTTGCATTGGAATGGGTTGTATTTATCTTTACAATGATATGATGGTGGTAAGATGAGGCCTCATGATGGGCGCGTGCGGTACGCTGCATTAAATCTTCAAGAAAAACATAAGAAAAATACAATAGGGTACCACTGGGGCTCGAACCCAGGTCCCTATAGTTCCAAGCCTTATGCACGCGCTTTCTACCACTGCGGTGGCTATACATCCAGTATTATAAAAAAACCAAACATATATATTTGAAACACGTTCCTGAAGATGACTTCATCTTCTTCCTCGCGCCAGAAAATTCATCACCATTGTTCAAATTTGTAACTTCCTCATTTCTCAACCAAAATGGAAAACGTAAACATGAAAGTTTCTTGAAATTTAACCATAATTCCAAATATGTATCTAACTTAAACAATAGATCAAAGATGAATATGAATTTTGCTTGGTACCAAATCTAACATAATTTTTTTAGAAAGTTCAAAACTAAAATTCACACTACTCAGGAAATATAAATGAATTCTAAGGACATGGTTAGTTTCAGGACTATGATATCAATATTTTATCTTCACAAATGGAAACCAAATGATGCCTATATGAAGAGTTCAAAAGTCAGAAAACTCATCTTGAAAATGGAATTCGTGTTTTGATTTTGAGCTTGCTTGAAGGTGCTGCAATGAGCTGGTTAGCTCCCTTGGACCTCTAGGAAGCTAATGTAGTGCTTAACTTGAGTTGAGAGTGGGGGAAACTCCTTGTAGAAGTCAATGTACAGGCTTCTGATTTTGAGTTTGGAAAAATATGAAAATGGAGTTACATAACTGTAACAGGTGTTGGGATGGATTATGTTTGATGTATAGAAGCTTTGAGAATGATTTAGAGGGGAAACACACGAGTGAATTATGAGATTGAAGTTTTTGGCCAGAAATGACAATTTATGGAGGCTTGGATGCATATCAAAGTTCTAAGGAGTTTGAGTGAGTTTTAGGGATCTTGAATTCGTGTCTTAGGTTGCAAATTACCTCTCTATTTATAAGAAAGAGGTTTGACATCTTGAAGTAACCAGAATTTTGAGATAACATGTTATGGTTTGGTTGAAAATGAGAAATCAAGTTGAATGGATTTTTATAGTTCCAAGGTTCAAGTACAAGCATGATCTGAGTTTGTTGGGTGCAGGGAGGTTTCTTATTTACTTTACAATGGAGTGTGATTAGAAGAAACAAGTGAGAGGCTCAATGCATTGACTTATGCATAAAGCTTGCTTTACAAGAATGGAAATGGTAACTTTGTGCCAAAAATGGAAAATTGTCTTGGACAATGGCTCAAACACTTGAACAATAGCTCAATCAATTATGTAAACATTTAATTATGGAGTGATTTTCAAGTTAGGATGCCTGCAAAGCAAGATTATGCAGCATAGCTATGGGACTAGGTTATGTGTTCTTCATGAAAATGCCTTGTAATTCAAGTTTATCATGCCAACTTCTTCTCTTCGATTCTCCTAGCTCAAAAATGATATATTTAAGTTCTTGGACATTTTGGAAAGCTTGAAAAATCCTCTACAACCTTCATGCTAACCATTTTGACAAAATCATCTTGGAGCTTGGTAAAAATTGGCCAAGAAGTTAGGTCAAAAATCTACCTAAACTAGGTCAAATTTTCACTATGTTTTTTTAGAAAAAGTGCATGACTTCATGAATTTATAACTCAAAATACAAGAACTTCTAGGAATTGATCAGCAAATAAAATTTGTAGATCTCATCAAGATCTACAACTTTCATGTTGAAAGTTTTCTTTGAATCATCTTGCATCTTGGTGAAAAATTGGCATGAAGTAATGAAATTGTCATGTATAAAACACTTGGAAAAATTTCTAAGTCTTGAAAAGTTTTACTTTTCACATTGACTTTTGACTTTCTTGATTTATTGATGATCAAGCTTCATAGTTTTGGATGTTTTGCTAGATTGTGATCTTTGAGATCAAATCTTGATCAAAAAGTCAAAGTTTGACTTTTTGTGCATCAATTGACTTTTCATCAGTTGATCAAATTTCAAAAATCAATTCAATAATCTTGAGAAATGTTTTGAGACATGAAATTAGGTCAACATGTTATGTTTGAATCCTTGAGATCATGCTTCAAGCCATTAAGTCATATACTAGGTCAAAAAGTCATTGATAAGTCAATTACAGTCAAAACCCTAATTTTGACCATTTGCCCCTTTGGTAAATTGAGTGCTTTTCTTGAGGGATTGTGATTAATACTTGATAAAATGATTAATAGGACTTTAAAATGTTTATGTTGGCCAAAAATCATGAAGTTTGACTGTAGGTTGACTATAGTTGAATTTTTACCCAATATAGTTGATTTTCAGTCATCTAGTAAATTGACTGAGCAAATTTGTGATTCAAGACTTGAAACTCAACATGAGTATTATTGGAGGTCTATAATGATCCATGAAGGTCATTTGAGGCATTATAAGTCTAATTATCCTTGTGAAAATCAAAACCCTAATTTGAGGCAATAATGTTTAGAAGATGGTTTGACTTAGTCAACACTTGTGCAAACTTGAGCTTTTGGAGATTTTGTGAGAAATGTTTTGAGAAATGAGAGGGAAAATTTTGGGGTACAACAGATACCTAATAATCAACTTGAACCATAAAAACTTTAATGTTACATGGACTACTTGGTCACTATCCTTGGGATTATGGAGGGATGGACTTCTTGGACTTAGGATTAGAGACTTTGGCCTACCTTGAGACCTTATGACTTCTATTGTTATTTTGTCTGGAATCCTTAGGGTTTACCCCGAGACATTGGGTTGTTTGTTTTCTTTGTGTGCATGTTATTCTGATTATATGCTTTGTCAGTGATTGGGAACTCATCTGTATACAGTTGTTACTCTGCCCAATTTTTGTGAAGTATTAATGCAATTGAAGCTTGGTTTTCTTAAGAGGTTTATTATCTTTACTTGTTTGGTTTCAATCAAAAATATGAGAATTCTACATTGACTCATTGTGTCAAGTGTTGGCTTCTTGTTGGTTAGTAGGTATGTTTTCCACTCGAATACGACGATGATGTATCGTCTCTTAAAATTAACCAACACAGTTGTGTTTTTTTTTTAAAAGGTGAACTACGAGTACCCTGATCCCCTATTGCATGAAAGGTGGTACGCAGACACTAAAGATTCGCAACCGCGACGGGTGAAAAAATTATAAAAATCTTTCTTTTCTCATCTCCACAATCTTTTTTTTATATACAACATTTATAGCCAAAATACACAGATTTTCAAAGAGGTTCCTACGGAGTACCGTAGATATTTAGGGTGCTAATACCTTCCCTTTTCATAACCAACCCCCAAACTTATATTCCCTTCCCCTCTTTTTGGGTTATTCGCTCTTTTCCCATTCCTTTGGAAACAATAAAGCGCGGTGGCGATTTTTTTTTATCTGTGCGAGTCAAGTCAATCCAATGGCTTAGTCTCAACATTTCTATTGCTACAAAAAAAAGGCGACTCTGCTGGGGAAAGATTGACCAAATGCTGGTCCATCCATAAGTGGATTGAGCCTATCTTTGTTTATTTGTGTATGTACTATTGTTGTTTGTATATTATATGTTGTATATATGTTTGTCTGGATTTTCCTAGTTTTCAGGGTACTTGGTGATTTCTCTTAAGTCCTCTACCCGGCTTGGGAAAACTTAAGATAGGACGGGCGGTATAGTCATGTTAACATTGAGGAGCAATCCCAAAAAAGGAGACATGAGATCCCCCACTCAGTGGAGGCCCCTTTAATTGTAGTGTCGTTTACCAAGTAATCGGGAAGACATACTGCTTTCAACCTTGGAGCCTGCTGAAACTAAGGACCGTAGAACCTTTAACCCATCTTGGCCTTTTTTGTGTAGTGTGGAAGCTATGACGGAGTAATCCGGAAATGGTTGTCACGCGATACTATGCTCATACGAGTTTTTCTTGAGAATATTACTAATTACCGAGTAAAGTAGGACATTGGTAATATCCGAAGGAAGGATGTAGACTCTGGGAACCTCTTAGAACCTTGTTCGGCATGTGATAAACTATTAGACCATACCTTGTGGGTAGTACCTTTGACCTCATGCTCGTGACGTCGAACCTATGAACCCCCCATGTTTGTGATCTTGTGTGTGATTGTTGCATCATGGATTCATGCACCCATGAGCATCTTTTAAGACATTATGGTTCAAGGGACTCAAAGTTGAATCTTTGTGAATATCTCAGGTACTTTTGACCATGGATTTTGGAAAAAGAAAGACTCGGAAGTTCAGTTTCAAGAATCCCGAGATAGATGATTTAATGAGTCTAATTCCCGAAATTGAAAGTTCTACAGATTTTCGGAAGAAGTTTGGATCAATAGTGTCTCTCATGAAGCTCAGGATGAAGGAGGGTATTCTCTCGACTTTGGTCCAGTTCTATGATCCGATGTATTGATGTTTCACTTTCCCTGATTATCAATTGATGCTTACATTGGAGGAATGTTCTTATCTACCGGGTTTACATGTTACTGATCGTGTTCCTTTCACCGGCTTAGAGGGGGAGCCAAAATCTCATGAGATTGCTGCTTTGCTTCATTTGGGGAAGTTTGAGGTTGAAGCATACATGACTACCAAAGGAGGGATTAGAGGATTACCCGCTCAGTTCTTATCGGAGAAAGCAAGCTACTTTGCTAGGATGAAGAGTACAGTTGCTTTTAAGGCCATCTTTGCTCTACTTGCCTATGGGTTGTTCTTATTTTCGAACATCGATAACTTTGTAGATGTCAACACCATCAGGATCTTTTTGATAGGGAATCCAATCCCTACATTACTAGGGGATACTTATTACTCCATTCATCTTCAGGATTCTTATCATGGAGGTATGATCATATGTTGTACGCCTTTGTTGTATTAGTGGATTATTTCTCACTTGCCTCGGTCTGATGCTTTCTGGGATATCAGGAAGGAACCTCGTTGGGCTCCAAAGATTTAGGCCCTTACTCATTCAGATATTGTTTGGTACCATCAGGCTTACCATGATGTAGAGATTGTCGATAGTTGTGGTAGTTTCCCCAATGTACCTCTTCTTGGTACAAAGGGAGGAATCAACTAGAATCCCGTTCTTGCACGACGACGGATTGGATATCCGATGAGGGATAAGCCAAATAGTATTCATCTGAGTGGTTTCTTTCTTAAAGAGGGAGAGAATCATAAGGAATCTAAGGAGAAGATTACAAAGGCTTGGCGTCATATTCACAATAAGAGTAGAAAGGACTTGGGACCTAGAGGGGATGTTTCTTTGGAGCCTTATCATCGGTGGGTACAAGCAAGAGCCATCCAGTTGAAGATGCCATATTCCCGTGAAACACCTATGCCTGATATGTTTATGAATACCACTCCCCCCCTTTTGGATGATGTGAAAGAGCTTCAGCTGGACCTAGTCAGGATGCAGCAGGAGAAAGAAGCTTGGAAGAATAAGTGTCACACTTTAGAGATATCCTACCATGCATACTTGAAGGAGAAGGATGACCTAATTAAGATTCTTGAGATTTGTGCTGTAGAGATGATGGAGAATCAAGAGGATTTATTTTTCTCTAGTGTTTTATCGAGACTTATTCATTCACTTCTCGACTCTGGATATTGGAAAGAGGTTGCCGAAAGGTATGCAGAAGAGAACAGGCAGCTAAAGGCTCAGATTGTTAGACTCACAGGAAAGTGTCGGTGTGTAGAATGTATTCATCAGCTTTTCTTTTATAGGCTTTTTAGATTCTATCTTCTTTTTGTACTTGGGATTGTTGAAACGTGTACTGAAAAAGTTGTAATATGTTTTGAAGTTATTATAATGAGATTTTCAGTATTTCAAATGCGTTAGTACTTTAATATTTGCAAAATTATCTATAATTCTTTAAATCTTTTAAATTACTAGCAAATCATGTGCATTGCATATCATGCATCATCTTGTACATATTTCTTGCATATCTTTTCATACCCAACTGTCTTAGTGAACTTATCTGTTTCGTATAGCAAGTTGTCTCACTGGTATAATACTTGAGCTAATTCCAAGAAGAAAATAGAGAATCTTGAACAAGAGAGTTGCGAGCTGCGCAACGAGGTTACTGCTCTGAAGGCCGGTACGGATAATTTAATTCCTTTGATGGATCACTGGTGGCTACTCAGAATCAGCCACCACCTGCTTAGCCTTAGCAAACAACATTTGCTTCTGAAGGTCCACCAGTTCCCATTTATGTTATCTCAGTTACTGCTGCTTAAAATCGTATGCCTCAAGGTTATCCATGGGGAATGCCAGAAAACTTCATGACAAAAGGTTTTAATTTTGACACTCCAGTTGTTTAAGCTGCTGCTACTCCTGCACCTCCTGTGGTGCATATTACTCTTACTGCTAGAAATGAGATTCACTATGTTGCACCCCCTTCGGTGAATGTTGTTCCGTTTGTTAATGATGGAGTTTATCATCCTATTCCTCTGCCAATTGAAAGCTTTGGCTTCTATGATCAAATGGACGATTTTCAGGATAAGTTTGATAAGATGCAGAAAGAAATGAAGGCCCTCAGAGGAAAATAATTGTTTGGGCAGAATGTGAATGTATGTCAGAAGGTTGTCTACTCACACCGATGATGAATTCCTGTTAATCCACTTTTTCCAAAACAGTTTGACTGGTGCGGCATTGAAATGGTACATGAGCTTGGATAGTGCCAATGTTCATACTTTCAACTACTTGGGTGAAGCGTTTATTAGACAATACAAGTATAATGTGGACATGGCACCTGACCGTGATCAAATCAGGGCAATGGTCCAGAAGGACAAGGAGTCATTTAAGGAATATGCACAAAGATGGCATGAAGTAGCCGCCCAGGTGATCCATCAAATGGAATAAAAAGAGATGACGAAGATTTTTCTGAAGACTCTAGGTGCCTTCTACTATAAAAAGATGGTGGCGAGTGCACCAAGTGGTTTTACCTAAATGGTGAGCATGGGCGTTCGTTTGGAAGAAGCTGTAAGAGAGGGTCACTTGAAAAGAAGTTAATATTCCGGCAGTACGAAGAAACTATAAGTCTCAGAGTGCCTAAGAGGAGTAATATTCCGGTGAATTAGGTCTTATAAAATTTCTTCGGTTTTATGAGAATGCTTGGTAGTAATTTTTGGTTAAGTGTTTGAAGGTTTTGATTATATCTTTATCTTTTCTTGATTATGGTGATGAAAGCGATAAATGCGGAAAAGTAAAGAACACGGTGATATATCCTGGTTCCCCTCACAATCCGAGAGTACTCCAGTCCCCTTTCCAACACGAAAGAGATTTCACTATAGTTAGAATGATTGTACAACCTATGCTTACTATCTAACCTATAGGGTGATCAAAGGTTCTTAACACCTTTAAGACCAAACAAACACTAATGTGAATGAAGAACAATCCTCTTCAAATCACAACACTTACTTCCAACAATCCTGGATAGTAAGGGAAAAACCTTTAAGTAATACAATGATTTAGTTTGAAGTATATGGAGAGCTTTATCAATCTTCAATTAATCTTCTTCTTCAAGATAAAAACAATTCTCAACAATGTATATAAATGTTCACAATGTATGAATGAAACTTGTAATGATAATGAAAGTGTATATGGCAAGTTTCACAAAATTATGAACACATGAAAGTATAATTTCAAATGTGAGTAAATGAGAAAATTGTTAATGAAGAAGTATATTTGTTAATTTGAAAATTGAAGTATTGAACATTGTTTGAAATAAGAAAATTTGCATTTTATAAAGTTGTAAGAACCTCTTCATTCATGCCAATTCATATGAAAAGTTGCAACGCATTCATGAAAAGATACCACTTGAAAAATGTTCAAAAAACAAAGTAAAAGCTGCATTGGTTCGCTAGGAACCGGTTCCGACACTGACAGAACCCGGTTCTTAGTGAACGTTAGGAGTTGAAATTCAAAAATATTACGCAGGAACTGGTTCCCCTATTGGTACAACCTGGTTCCTGGTACAAAATCCAGGGACATGTTTTTTGAGAAATGCTGGAACCCGGTTCCCTGTTAGGGAGGAACCGGTTCCTAAAGGTTTATTTTCAAAAATAATTTTTGAAAGATATTTCAAACAAAGTTTTTCTTGATGTTAAAATTATGGAATATGTATATGTTGATGAATGCATATTGTGAACATCTATATTCAAGATTTTAAGAATTATTTATACCATTTGACATTTGATGATTTCTTCAATAATTCTTCAATAATCTTCAAGACTTTTATTTGATGTTGATAAGCTTTTTGCACATCCTTTGAAAGTTGATGTCCATGTTGTCTTCATCAAAACACATGCTTTAAATATGACTTGAGAATCTTGCAATTACATTCTCCCCCTTTTTGATGATGACAACCAAGTCTTGAAAACGATTTCTTGAAATGTTCATGTTGTTTTGTGTAGCAAACATGTTGAGCAAATGCAAGGCTCCCCCTAAATTGTATGCTCCCCCTAAGTCCATGATTCTTTGAATTTTGGAGAGAGTTTGATATTTATTTGGGCCTGCAATTTCTTGAAACAAAACAACACACATGCATACTCTTCTCCCCCTTTGTTAACATCAAAAAGGATGGGGAAAAAGAGTGAAATAGATACATATAAAAATTAAGACGTGTATCTTAAGAGAAACATTAGATATCACCTTCATCCAAAATACCAAGTTCTCTTCGGATTTTGAAGAAAGGTTCTCGAGCAAGCGGTTTAGTGAAGATATCTGCGAGTCGGTTATGAGTATCCATAAAAGTGACTTCGACATCTCCTTTAAGTACATGATCACGGAGAAAATGATGTCGAATATCTATATGTTTGGTTCTTGAATGCATGACCAGATTCTTTGTAATATTGATATCACTTGTATTGTCGCATCGAAGAGGAATGCATCCGAGATCAAGTCCGTAATCACGGAGTTGTTGCTTGAGCCAAAGAATTTATGCATAACAACTACCTGCTACTATGTATTCTGCTTCGGCCGTGCTAAGAGCAACACATGCTTGCTTTTTACAAGCCCATGATACTAATGCATTTCCAATAATGTGACAAGTGCCACTTGTGCTTTTACGATCAGTTTTACAACCTGCATAATCCGCGTCAGAATAACCAATTAAAGTGAAAATACTACCTTTTGGATACCATAGGCCGACATTGATTGTTCCTTTAAGATACTTCATGATCCTTTTAACTGCCATGAGGTGTGATTCCTTTGGATTTGCTTGAAAGCGAGCACAAAGACAAACACTAAACATGATGTCAGGACGGCTTGCCGTCAAGTATATTAAAGAACCAATCATACCTCTGTACTTTGTAATATCAATTGGAGTACCGGATTCATCTTGATCAACATATGTACCGGAGCCCATTGGAGTATTCATGGCTTTACAATTGTCCATATCAAACTTTTTCAATAATTCTTTGCAATACTTAGATTGATTGATGAAGATTCCATCTTCTAGTTGCTTGATTTGTAGTCCAAGAAAGTAGTTCATCTTTCCCATCATAGACATCTCGAATTCTCCTTGCATCATCAATGAGAATTCCTCACACATTTCTTTGTTAGTCGATCCAAAAATGATATCATCAATATAGACTTGAACCAATAAAGTGTTACTTTGGATTTTCTTAATGAACAAGGTTTTATCAACCTTACCCTTTTCAAAACCTTTTTCACACAAAAAATTGCTAAGTCTATCATACCATGCTCTTGGTGCTTGCTTTAAGCCATAAAGAGCTTTTCTCAACTTAAAGACATGTGAGGGATGTTTGAAGTCTTCAAATCCCGGGGGTTGTTTGACATAGACTTCTTCATTGATGTATCCATTCAAGAATGCGCTTTTGACGTCCATTTGAAAAAGCTGAAAATTTAATGAACAAGCATAAGCAAGTAAAAGACGTATAGCTTCTAACCTTGCAACCGGAGCAAATGTTTCTTCAAAGTCGATTCCTTCCTATTGATTTTAACCTTGAGGAACCAACCTTTCTTTGTTTCGAACAATTTAGACCATTCTCATCAAGTTTGTTCTTAAACACCCATCGGGTACCTATGATGTGTTTACCACTTGGTCTAGGAACAAGTTCCCAAACTTGATTTCTTTCGAATTGATTTAATTCTTCTTGCATAGCAATAATCCATTGATCATCTCCTAAGGCTTCATCAACTTTGGTAGGTTCAATTTGAGAAATAAATGCCATGTTTAAGCAAGCATCTTTTAGATTCAATCTTGTTGATACTCCTTGGCTAATGTCACCAATAATTTTGTCAATAGGATGGTCTCTATGAGTTCTCCATTCTTTTGGTAGATCATTGGTGTTTGAATCTTGTTGAACAATGTTTTCTGAATTTTCCGGTGATTTCTTAATTTGATCAATTGAAAGATCTTCCGGGGGTAAATCTATAGGATCATCATCATCACAAACAACTACTTCCTCCTTAGAGGGGTTAGTTTCATCAAAAGATACATGCATAGATTCTTCAATAGTTAAAGTTCTTTTATTATATATTCTATATGCTTTACTAGAAAGCGAATAACCAAGAAAAATACCTTCGTCGGATTTCTCGTCAAACTTACTGAGATTATCCTTGTCATTATTAAGAACAAAGCACTTGCATCCAAAAATGTGAAAGTGAGCAATATTTGGCTTTCTTCCTTTGAAGAGTTCATATGGAGTCTTCTTTATTATAGGTCTAATGATAACTCGATTTCCAACATAACATGCCGTACTAACCGCATCCGCCCAAAAATATTTAGGAAGATTTGCATCACTAAGCATTGTTCTTGCAAGTTCCACTAGAAACCTATTCTTTCTTTCAACTACTCCATTTTGTTGTGGAGTTCTTGGTGCTAAAAAATTATGAGAGATACCATGTTCTTCACAAAATTCTTCAAATTGTGCATTTTGGAATTCTCCACCATGATCACTTCTTATGGATACAATCTTTAGTGATTTTTAATTTTGGATTTTCTTAGCATACTTCTTAAAGGCTTTGAAAGCATCACTTTTCTGCACAAGAAACAAAGTCCAAGAATATCTAGAAAAATCATCAATAATGACTAAAGCGTATACATTACCTCCGAAGCTTTTTGTTCTTGATGGACCAAAGAGATCCATGTGTAACAATTGTAGTGGTCTTGTAGTAGACACCACATTCTTAGATTTGAAAGTTGTTTTGGTCTGTTTGCCCTTTTGGCATGCATTACATAATTGGTCCTTGATGAACTTCATCTTTGGTAGACCAATAACTAAGTCATGCTTAACCAATTTGTTCAAGTGCTCCATGTGAATGTGAGCGATCCTCTTGTGCCATAACCAAGCGTCATTGTTGTTTACCATAAGACATTGTACCTTCAGAGACAAATCATCTAAAGTAATCATAAAAATATTGTTAGTTCTTATACCTTTGAGTTTTACCTCATTGGTTGCCTCATCCATAATGAGACATTCATCTTTGTTGAATTTGATCTTGAACCCTCTATCACAAAGTTGACTTATGCTAAGAATATTGTGCTTTAATCCTTCAACATAGAGAAAATCCTCAATTTGAATGGATGGAGGTGTGCCAACTATTCCAACGCCAAGAATCTTTCCTTTGGTGTTGTCTCCATAGGTGACATACCCTTTGGCTTTATGTACTAGATATGAAAATTGGTGTACATCTCCTGTCATATGCTTTGAACATCCACTATCAAGATACCAAACATTTGATGTGGATTTCAAGCATACCTACACAAACAAATTATTCTTTGTTAGGTACCCAAGTTGCCTTGGGTCCTTCATAGTTAGTTCCATTTTTCACCCACACATAATGCCCACTTGCTATACTAAAGTTTCTAACATAGCAAGCATTAGGTGTATGGCCTTTAATACCACAATAAAAACAAGTAGGTTCAAAGTTACTTCTATATCTAGAAGGATAAGATTTCTTCTTAGGAAATGTTTTCTTTTTTGATACATTAGCCTTTTTCTTTTGATGATTATGAACAACTTGCTTCTTTTCAACTTTCTTGGGATTGGAACTATTACTAGCCTTTACAAAAACAGTGGGATTGTTACTTGGTTTCTTAGAATTCACATAACCAAGACCCCTTTTATCATTAGGATAACGTTGTTGGCTTAGTAATCCTTCCAATCATATTTGTCCTTTTTCATATCGTTCAATGACTCTTTCCAATTGAACAATTTGAAAGACATTTGATTCACACTTGGAGCATGCAAAG
Organism: Vicia faba; assembly: GCA_948472305.1. Lineage (NCBI taxonomy): Eukaryota > Viridiplantae > Streptophyta > Magnoliopsida > Fabales > Fabaceae > Vicia > Vicia faba. Next base: position 1,144,427,828 of record OX451739.1, on the reverse strand, counting down.
TTTTCTTTTTCTTTAATAAAATTTTGTTTTTGAAGTTCAAAATCTTTAGTCATGGTGTCAATTTTTTCTAAACAACTTAAAAGTTCTTTTTCTTGATTTGACACCTTTTTGTATAAACTTTTGCATTCTTTCAAGAGTTCATCAATAGCATCTTGAACATCATCATCAAAAAGATTAAATTCATTACTAACCTCTTCTTCATTGTCGGAGTGATGTGAAGCCATTAATGCTAGATTTGCACATTCCTCGCTTTCCGAATCGGATGAAGAACTTATCTCATTATCTTCCCATGCAACATAAGCCTTTTTGTTCTTGAACTCCTTTTTGCCTTTGAATCCATTTTTCTTGGAGAGTTTTGGACAATCCGGCTTTATGTGACCTTGCTTTCCACATTCATAACATGTGACATCTTGTGTTGATGTGGAGGCTTCTTTATCTTTATGATTGTAAAATTTCTTCCTCTTGACAAAGTTAGCATTATGAAGATTATTCTTATGACCAAAATATTTTCCTTACCTTTTTACAAGAAGCAAGAAGTTTTCATCTTCCTCCGATGCATCTTTATCTTGACTTTCCTTTGAATCAACTTTAAAGGCAGTGCCTTTGGATTTCTTCTCTAAATTTTCATGTTTTTCAAGTCTACCGAGTTCCGTTTCATATTCTTGAAGTTTGCCAAATAATGTAGCGGAAGTCATTGTGGAGAGACTCTTCTTTTCCGAGATTGCAGTTACCTTTGGTTTCCCTTCCCTAGTCAATGATCTAAGGATTTTCAAGTTGAGTTCATCATTTGTCAAGGTTTTACCAAGAGCATTTAAGTGATTTGTCAAATGCACAAATCTCTTTTGTAAGTCAAGAATGGATTCTCCGGGCTGCATTCGAAATAGTTCATATTCTTGACTCAAGGTATTTAGCCTTGATCTTTTTACTTCAACCGTTTCTTCATGAGTTTGAACCAGGGTATCCCATATTTCTTTTGCTGTCTTGCAGTTCGAGACACGGAAAAATTCGTCCATACTGAGTGCACCTTGAAGAAGGTTTATTGCCTTTTTGTCATAGAGAACTTTCTTTTTATCATCGACGTCCCATGCAGTTTTGGGTTTTACAGAACCAATGCCATTGATTACTGATATTGGGATAAATGGACCATTTTCAACAGCATCCCATACTTCATTTCCTTGTGCTTCTAAATGCGCCTTCATGCGTATTTTCCAGAAGTCAAAATATTCACCACAGAATAGAGGAGGCTTGTTGTTACTACCGCCATCTCTGAAGACTAGTTGATGATTTGCGGAAGCCATTCTGCATCTTTAGGAACAAGTTACCTATAACTTGCTCTGATACCAATTGTAAGTCTCAGAGTGCCTAAGAGGGGGGGGGGTGAATTAGGTCTTATAAAATTTTTTCGGTTTTATGAGAATGCTTGGTAGTAATTTTTGGTTAAGTGTTTGAAGGTTTTGATTATATCTTTATCTTTTCTTGATTATGGTGATGAAAGCGATAAATGCGGAAAAGTAAAGAACACGGTGATATATCCTGGTTCCCCTCACAATCCGAGAGTACTCCAGTCCCCTTTCCAACACGAAAGAGATTTCACTATAGTTAGAATGATTGTACAGCCTATGCTTACTATCTAACCTATAGGGTGTTCAAAGGTTCTTAACACCTTTAAGACCAAACAAACACTAATGTGAATGAAGAACAATCCTCTTCAAATCACAACACTTACTTCCAACAATCCTGGATAGTAAGGGAAAAACCTTTAAGTAATACAATGATTTAGTTTGAAGTATATGGAGAGCTTTATCAATCTTCAATTGATCTTCTTCTTCAAGATAAAAACAATTCTCAACAATGTATATAAATGTTCACAATGTATGAATGAAACTTGTAATGATAATGAAAGTGTATATGGCAAGTTTCACAAAATTATGAACACATGAAAGTATAATTTCAAATGTGAGTAAATGAGAAAATTGTTAATGAAGAAGTATATTTGTTAATTTGAAAATTGAAGTATTGAACATTGTTTGAAATAAGAAAATCTGCATTTTATAAAGTTGTAAGAACCTCTTCATTCATGCCAATTCATATGAAAAGTTGCAACGCATTCATGAAAAGATACCACTTGAAAAATGTTCAAAAAACAAAGTAAAAGCTGCATTGGTTCGCTAGGAACCAGTTCCGACACTGACAGAATCCGGTTCTTAGTGAACGTTAGAAGTTGAAATTCAAAAATATTACGCAGGAACCGGTTCCCCTATTGGTGCAACCCGGTTCCTGGTACAAAATCCAGGGACATGTTTTTTGAGAAATGCTGGAACCCGGTTCCCTGTTAGGGAGGAACCGGTTCCTAAAGGTTTATTTTCAAAAATAATTTTTGAAAGATATTTCAAACAAAGTTTTTCTTGATGTTAAAATTATGGAATATGTATATGTTGATGAATGCATATTGTGAACATCTATATTCAAGATTTTAAGAATTATTTATACCATTTGACATTTGATGATTTCTTCAATAATTCTTCAATAATCTTCAAGACTTTTATTTGATGTTGATAAGCTTTTTGCACATCCTTTGAAAGTTGATGTCCATGTTGTCTTCATCAAAACACATGCTTTAAATATGACTTGAGAAGCTTGCAATTACAGAAACCATCATACTGGTTTGCTAAAAAGAAAGAAGGAGATACAAATGATGTTATTCAAGAGATAAGGGTTAATCCTCCTAGAAGGAATCATCAGCGTCACAAAACAGGTTGCTTCAGTAACTCCAGTTGTCAATGTGGCTCCGACCACAATTGCTTATCAAAGACCATCCCCTCAGGGAAATCAAGGGCAGAATTAGAAGAGAGAGGCTTTTGATTCTATCCCCATAAGCTATACAGAGTTACTCCCGGCATTGATTCAGAAAAAGTTGGTTTAGACCAGGCCGCCCCCTGCTATACCATCACCTCTGCCTTGGTATTATAAGGCATATCAGACGTGCACTTTCCATCAGGGAGCACCAGGACACAATGTGTGTTATCCTCTAAAATATGAGGTACAAAAGATGGTGAGATCTGGCCTTCTATCCTTCAAAGATGTTAGCCCTAACGTGAAAGATAATCCTTTACCAAATCATGGAGGAGTAAATAATGTAAACATGGTTGTTGGTTGTCCAGGGGACTTCGTATTTTTGATATCAACCTGGTTATAGGGGATTTGGTAAAGATGCATGCTGACCTCTGCGAGCTTAGTTACTATACGCATGACCATGCTGGTTGTTGTATTTGCAATACAGATGTACAAGGGTGCGATAAGATAAAATATGACCTTCAGGAAATGATGGACTAAGGTCTCATTCATATAATCAGGCCTAGGTCATAGTATGAAGAATATGTGAATATGGTCTTTGGATGTCCTGGAGAATTCTGGATCTTTGATTTGAATCATATGAATGATGATTTGGTGCCGTTGCACGCTACCTTCTGTCACATGAATGGTCAAGAAGAACACTATTATGGGTCTTGCCGAATCTGCTGAAGAGATTCTCGTGGTTGTTACATTGTGAGAAGGGGTACTCAGTTGTTGTTATAAAATGGTACTATCAAGGTTTTAGGAAATAAGGATGATTACCACAGGATTAATGTGATTGAAGATTGCTTGGATGAAACTGTGTCAGATAATGGGTATGCTTCTGCAGATGAATTCTTTTCCTCAAATGAAGATGTGTTTTCTAACAAAGATCCTATGATGTCTAAATATTCTGAAGAAGGGGTAAATGTTATTGTGCCTTGTTTTGGTGTTCCTGCCCCTTTTGAGATTAAATATCATAGAAAGCCAGTTGTTTCTCCAGTGGTGATTTGTTTGCCGGGTCTTGTTCCTTATGAGTCAGACAAGGTCGTGCCATACAAATACAATGCTAAAATTCTAGAGGATGGTGTAGAAGTTCCCATCCATCCATTGTCTGATGTCAAGAATATTGCTGAGGCCAGCCGGGTGACCCGCAATGGTCGTGTTTTCGCACTTGTCATTCGAGGGAATGTTAATGCTGATAAGATGGTTGTTGAAAGTCTTGAACCTAAGAAAGCAGTGGGGGAATCTAGTGGTACTACACTGGAAAAAGACGTGGCGATATATTGAATATTATCAAGATGAGAAATTACAGGATCATAGATCAATTGTTGCAGACACCATCAAAGATATCTATTCTAGCCTTGCTGATGAACTCTTCTGCCCACAAGGAATCTTTAATGAGAGTATTAGATCAAGCTTTCGTAGAAAGTGATATGCCTTTGGACCAATTTATAAGTGTAGTAAGGATAATTACATCCTGTAATAACCTTAGTTTCTGTGATGACGAATTTCCCGATGAAGGAAGGAATCATAACTTGGCTCTTTATATATATGTGAACTGTAAGAATGATTCATTGTCCAATGTGCTGATTGACAATGGATTCACTTTCAATGTCATACCAAGGAGCACGCTTATGAAGCTGAAGTATCAAGGAGCTCCCATGCGCCTGAATGGCATAATTGTAAAAGCTTTCGATGGATCAAGGAAGTCTGTTATTGGGGAAGTAGATTTTCCTATTCATATAGGCCTGCACTTGTTTCAAATTACTTTCCAAGTCATGGATATTGTGCCCGCTTACAGCTGTTTACTGGGACGACCATGGATACTTGAGGCAGGGACTGTCACTTCAACTTTACACCAGAAGCTGAAGTTTGTGCATGAAGGAAAGGTGGTCATCATAAATGCAGAACAGGCGTTGCAAATATCTTATTTATCCTCTTTCAGTATTGTGGAAGTGGATGAAGCTGATGTTGGAACCCAGTTCCAAGCTTTATCCTTTTATAATATAAGAGGAAATAAGAATTTTATAGCTTCGTTTAAATATGTTCAACAGGTAGTACATAATAGTCCTAGTAAGGTATGGGGGAAGATTGTTGATCCACCTATAAACAAGAATAGATCTGGTTTGGGATTCTCTGTGAAGAATGATAAAGGTGAGAATATGAAGCCAAAGTCTGCTTTGAGAAAATACCAGCATATCTTTCGTAGCAGGGGCTATCTTCATCAAATTGTTCCTAGGATCAATGCTATTATGGAGGATGAAGCAGAGGAAGAGATGCCGAACTATGTGATGCATGGAGTTAGAGTCCAGAATTGGATCACCATTGATGTTCCCTCTTGCATTCATATCTCAAAGTAATTTGTTTTTGTTAATATTTTCAAAAATCTCTCACTCTGCCCAAGGTGAAAGTTGATATTCTATGGGTTTATGTGTTTGCTTTGATCCTTAAAATCAATAATAAAAGTTGTCTTTGATTTCCTAAATTGTGTCTTTATTTTCTGCTTTTTCTTGGAAAATGGTAATAAAAAAAACCTTTCAAAATAAATAATAATTGTAATCTGCATAATCACTTGCTATGTGTGTCAATTTCTAAAAGCAATCATAAATCATATGTGTAGATTAATTAAAAAACCTGTTTAATATAATGACCCTACACCCTCTCCCAACTTTGAATATCTTATATATGGGGCCGAAGAAGAAGAATATGATGATATTCCAGAGGAGGTTTCACGGTTGCTTGAGTGCAAGGAAAGTGCCATTCAGCAATATAAAGAGAAGTTAGAGACGATCAATTTGGGTTCAGAAGAAGATCCAAAGGAAGTCAAGGTTGGAGTAATGTTGCATCCCAATGTAAAGAGCAGGATGATTGAATTGTTGAAAGAATATGTGGATATCTTTGCTTGGTCTTACCAAGACATGCCTCGTTTGGACACCGATATTATGGAGCATCATTTGCCGCTAAAGCCAGAGTGCCCGCCAATCAAGCAGAAGTTGCAAAGAACTCACCCTGATATGGTAGTGAAAATTAAAGAAGAAGTGTTAAAGCAGATTAATGCCGGTTTTCTTGTGACGTTAGTGTACCCTCAATAGATTGCCAATATTGTCCATGTACCAATAAAGACAAAAAAATTTGCACGTGCGTTGATTATAGAGATTTAAACAAAGCAAGTCCAAAAGATGACTTTCCATTCCCACATATTGATATGTTGGTTGACAGTACAACAAAATCAAAGTATTCTCATTCATGGACGGATTTTCCAGATATAATCAAATTAGAATGGCTCTTGAGGACATGGAAAAAGCAACGTTTATCATACCTTGGGGAACATTCTGTTACAGAGTGATGCCCTTCAGGTTGAAGAACGCTGGTGCAACGTACCAGAGGGCTATGACAACCTTATTCCATGAACTGATGCACAAGGAAATTTAGGTATATGTTGATGATATGATTGCCAAATCCCAGACTGAAGAAGGGCATATAGAGGATTTGCTGAAATTGTTTCAATGTTTGAGGAAGTATCGTCTCTGTTTGAATCCAAACAAATGCACCTTCAGTGTTCGATCAGGGAAATTGTTAGGTTTCATTGTCAGCCAAAAAGGAATTGAAGTTGATCCTGATAAAGTCAAAGAAATTCAAGAAATTCACGCGCCAATGACTGAAAAACAAGTTAGAGGCTTTCTTGGGCGGTTGAATTACATTTCCAGATTTATCTCCTATATGACTGCAACGTGTGAACCGGTCTTTAAGTTGTTAAAGAAAGATCAAGGTTGTGTATGGACATATGATTTCCCGAGGGAATTTGAAAGTATTAAAGAGTATCTGCTTGAACCCCCTATCTTGATCCCTCCTGTTGAAGGAAGACTGTTGATTATGTATCTGACAGTGTTAGATAATTCTATGGGCTGTATTTTGGGACAACAAGATGAAACAGGGAAGAAGGAATATGCCATTTATTATCTCAGCAAGAATTTTACTGATTGTGAGTCACAATATTCTATGCTGGAAAAGACATGCTATGCTCTGGCCTGGGAGGCAAAGGGGTTGCGGCAATATATGTTGAATCATACTACTTGGTTGATTTCCAAAATGGATCCAATTAAGTATATTTTTGAGAAGCCTGGTCTCACTGGGATAATTTCCCATTGGCAGATGTTTTTATCTAAATATGATATTGAATACCATGCTCAGAAAGCTATAAAAAGTAGTGTATTGGAAGATTATCTTGCTCACCAACTGGTTGAGGATTATCAGTCGATTAAATATGATTTCCCTGATGAGGATGTGATGTTTTTGAAGGTAAAAGATTGTGATGAACCTTTGCTTGGGGAAGGTCTTGATCCTGAATCCCGGTGGGGTATGTTATTTGATGGAGCTGTGAATGCTTATCGGAAAGGAATTGATGTTGTGATTATCACTCCTCATGGATCACATATACCTTTTACTGCAAGGTTGGCATTTGATTGCACTAATAATATGGCGAGTATGAAGCTTGTATCATGGATCTCGAGGAGGCTATTGATCTTATAATCAAAGTTCTAGATGTGTATGGTGATTCAACTTTGGTAATAAATCAGATTAAAGGATAATGGGATACTCGTCACCCTGGCTTGATCCCTTACAAAGACTATGCTAGAATTTTATTACCCTTCTTTAATAAAGTTTAATTCCATCATATTCCCAGAGATGAAATCATATGGAGAATGCTCTGGAAAATTTGGTTTCTATGTATCAAGTAAATATCTAGAATGATGTGCCTCGTATCACAGTGCAACGTTTGGATAGACCGACTCATGTGTTTACAACAAAGGAGATGTCAGATGAGAAACCTTGGTATTATGATATCAAGCATTTTCTCCAAACTCAAGAATACCTGGCTGGTGCATCAAATAAGGATAGAAAGACATTGAGAAGGTTGGTAGGTAGCTTTTTCCTTAATGAAGATGTGTTATACAAAATACATTATGACATGGTCTTGCTCAGATGCATGGATAGACACAAAGCAGACATGTTGATGCATGAGATCTATGAAGGTTCCTTTGGTACCCATGCCAATGGATATTCAATGGCAAAGAATATGCTTAGGGAAGGTAACTATTGACTGACAATGGAATCTGACTGTTAAAAATTTACAATGAAGTGTCATAAGTGCCAGATTTATGCTGACAAAATTCATATGCCTCCGACACTTCTCAGTGTTATTTCTTCCCCGTGGCCTTTCTCTATGCGTGGTATTGACATGATTGGAATGATTGAACCCAAGACGTCGAATGGACATCGTTTTATCTTGGTAGCAATCGACTACTTCACCAAATGGGTGGAAGCAGCTTCATATGCTAATGTCACTAAGCAGGTGGTAGTGAGTTTTATCAAGAACAATCTTATATGTCGGTACAGTGTGCCAAGCAGGATTATCACCGACAACGGCTCGAATCTGAATAACAAAATTATGAAAGAACTTTGTGAAGAATTTAAGATTGTCCATCACAATTCATCTCCTTACAAGCCAAAGATGAATGGGGCTATTGAAGCTGCTAATAATAACATTAAGAAGATCATCCAAAATATGGTTGTTACTTATAAAGATTGGCATGAAATGATCCCTTTTGCTTTGCACGGTTATCGAACATCTGTCTGCACTTCAACATGGGTTACCGTGTTCTCTCTTGTGTATGGAATGAAAGCAATGCTCCCCGTTGAGGTTGAGATTCCCTCTTTACGTGTGATGATGGAAACCAAGTTGTCAGAGACTGAATGGGTCCAAAACAAATTTAATCAATTGAATTTGATTAAAGAAAAGAGAATGACAACTTTATGTCATAGTCAGTTGTACCATTAGATAATGAAGAAATATTTTGATAAGAAGGTCAAGCCTCGTGAATTCAGATAAGGTGACCTCGTGCTCAGTAAGACCATGTCTTTTAACTCGGATTCTAGGGTCGGGTGGACTCCCAAATTTGAAGGCCCATATGTTATCAAGAAATCCTTCTCTGGCGGTGCATTGATTCTTGAAACTATGGATGGAGAGGAGTTCCCACATCCTATGAATGTTGATGCAATCGAGAAATAATTTGCCTAGATATATAAAAGAATAGCTCGCTAAGTCGAAAACCTAAAAAGGAAGCTTAGGGAAAAAGGAGCGTCTCGGTAGGCTGAAAACCAAAAAGGGCAGTCTAGGAAATATTAGAGATATAAACAGAATAAATTCTCCCGGTAGGTTGAAAACCCGTGAGGGAAATCTAGGCAAAAGATAGTGGTTTTCTGGAAAGTAACTGCATCAGACAAGACTTGAGCATTGAAGAAACAATCTTCTTGGATCCTCACCACACTTTAACAGAAGTCACTGCTCAGGAATTCAAAGTTGTTAGGGAGAAAAGTGGTCATTGTATTTCAATGTATCTTTTCCAATATATATTACCATTTTCCAAACTTTGTAATCATCTATGGGGTCTCACCATTCGCAGACTACCATTCTATTAATAAAGTTTGAGCCTTTCTAATTATTTATAATTCTTATCTTATTCTGCTTACAAAGACTCCGTTTATTATTGGTAGTAATTTTCAAAACAAAAAGATTAAATAACAAAAATGTTTTTTTGAAAAGAATTTACAAATTACTTTTTACTTTAGATTTTTTTACTCAATTAAAACAAAAGTGATGATACCATGGATGGACGAACTCAGAAATTTTGGAAGGATATATTTCCTAGGAAGGTTCTCCAAGGTCACTTTTTGTTGGAATGCGTATGATCTTCTTATGTTTCTCTGGTAGTTGGAGATGATACCAATTGATGTATGGTGTGATGTTGGGTCTGTGATCCCATTTTCCCCAGTCAAGTCTTGGTTCATTTTGATTTCAAGTTTGCATGGTCCGAAGCCTCTACCCCAGATTCCCCAACAACTAAAAAAGGACAATATATTTTCTAAGAAGTGTGGGAATAATTTACAACCTTGTGGGTTTTCTCTCACCAAGTGTTGGGTTTGATTTAAAATCCCCATAATTTTGATTTATTGTTGTATTGTTTGATTTCTTAGATCCCCAAGTGAAGCTAAAATACAGCTTCTCTCTGAGTTGTTATCCCCATGAAATTTCATAATTTCTCTCCAGGGAAGTTTATGTAATTATCACTCTTGGTATTAGAGAAGGTATTTTGGGCTCCTCTCAAGGATATGGTGTTGCAATCCTCAATAAAGTCAGCACGAGATCCCAAGGTGATATCTCGATAATATGGTATTGTTTTCCCCATTAAGGTCGGTATTTCAATCCCCATTAGAAGTACAGATGTTAAAGCATTTGTTTTCCCTCATTGAAGCCTGTGTGATGTTCCCCGGTGAAGCCTGGAGGATGATGTTAGATCCCAGTATTTGCACTGATTCTTTTGTCTTGATTTGATTATTTCCGGATTGTGTTTCTACCCAATGAAACTAATCCATGGAACAAGACTTTGTTAGTGTTTACTTTCTTATATATTTCCCTCCTGGATATAATTTAGCCGAGTATTAACTTTACCCAATTTGGTTTTGTCTGTTTATCCACAGTATTGTGTGGTAGTTTTGTCAGCATTTACATGATAACATTCATACATGCGTCATGCATAGCTGAATTAAATTCGTTACTCATTTGCATCCATTGATATTGTCATATTACCCTATTTGCAGAGTTGTGTTACTCTCTCTCCAAAAGATTATTAACTTTAAGCAGAAAGTGTATATTCTTTCAATTTCCCCAATGAGTTATCCCTCGTGGAAGATTTTTGCTTTAACCTTCCTACTCATTTCTTTATCTGAGTGGAATGTCATCCCCTTTTGAGTTTATTTCTCATCAGGTGCTATCTCGATTGACTGTTTTACTCTGGTTTGTTTCAGGTTTGAATCTATGGTCCCCAACAACATTATTGTTTTAATTTCTGCAAGCTTTGAGCCCTAGTTTAAGAATGTGCATTTATTTTTCACGTGAAGACTTTGGTTTCTCAACAGGAATATATTGGCATCCCCCCAGGAAGCCCTGTTTCTTTCCCCAGGAGGTCATTATTACAACTCCTTTTCATAACAGCAAGTGGTGGTCTCTTTATTTGAGCAACTTGTACCTCCCCAGTAGGCCTGTTAGTTCCCAGAGAAGATTCATTATTTGTTACTTCAATGAATGGTAGTCTCATCATTATGGGAGATAGTTCGTTGTTGAGATTTGTTACTCCAATGAATGGTAGTATCGTCATTATGGGAGATAGTTCATTGTTGAGATTTGTTACTCCAATGAATGGTAATCTCATCATTATGGTAGATAGTTTGTTGTTAAGATTTGTTACTCCAATGAATGGCAGTCTAGTCATTATGGGAGATAGTTTCTTGTTGAGATTTTTTACTCCAATGAATGGTAGTCTCTTCATTATGGGAGATAGTTCATTTTTGAGATTTGTTACTCCAATGAATGATAGTCTCGTCATTATCGGAGATAGTTCGTTGTTGATATTAGTTACTCCAATGAATGGTAGTCTCGTCATTATGGGAGATAGTTTGTTGTTGAGATTTGTTACTCCAATGAATGGTAGTCTCTTCATTATGGGAGATAGTTCATTGTTGAGATTTGTTACTCCAATGAATGGTAGTCTCGTCATTATGGGAGATAGTTCATTGTTGAAATTTGTTACTCCAATGAATGGTAGTCTCGTCATTATGGGAGATAGTTCGTTGTTGAGATGTTACTCTAATGAATGGTAGTCTAATCATTATGGGAGATGGTTTTTTGTTGAGATTTGTTACTCGAATGAATGGTAGTCTCGTCATTATGGGAGATAGTTCGCTTTTGAGATTTGTTACTCCAATGAATGATAGTCTCGTCATTATGGGAGATAGTTCTTTATTGAGATTAGTTACTCCAATGAGTGGTAGTCTCGTCATTATGGGAGATAGTTCATTGTTAAGATTTGTTACTCCAATGAATGGTAGTCTCGTCATTATGGGAGATAGTTCATTGTTGATATTTGTTACTCCAATGAATAATGGTCTCTTTATTATAAGAGATAGTTCGTTGTTAAAATTTGTTACTCCAATGAATGGTAGTCTCGTCATTATGGGAGATAGTTCGTTGTTGAGATTTGTTACTCCAATGAATGGTAGTCTCGTCATTATGGGAGATAGTTCGTTGTTGAAATTTGTTACTCCAATGAATGGTAGTCTCGTCATTATGGGAGATAGTTTGTTGTTGAGATCTTTTTCCGATGGATGGTAGTCTCTTCATTGTGGGAGATAGTTCGTCATTGAGATTCACATTCCTCTGAAGAAGTTTATTTGTGTCCAGTTGTAAGTGCTGATGCCAATCAATTGTTATCACCTCTAATATTGATGTTTGCTGGTATTATCCTACCACCTCCCCACCCCTAGTGGATCGACATTACCTTTTTTGCTATCTTCTTTGAGAGTGGATAGTTTGCAGTTATCTGTTGATCACTTTTATCCTTTATTTTCTCTCCTCGATGTCTGAGTTGATGTTACTCTGTCTACTCCTTGGGCTTTACCCCAATAGAGTCGAGTCTTCTATTTACCAGTGATTTATTTTCCTAGTCTAATCTTCTTTTGATCTTTTATTTTCTGTATCCCCGGTGGTGTATTGTATCACCCTTGGATCTGCTTATTTGCATGCACAATCATAAACATTGCCTGGTATCTTATGGCTAAAAATAGGGTTTGTTTTATAACCACGTATCAAATGGATGATTTTCATGATCAGTTTGATAAGATGCAAAAATAGATGAAGGCCCTCAGAGGAAAAGAACTTTTTGGGCAGAATGTGAACGATCTGTGTTTGGTTCCAAATGTGAAAATACCTGTGTAACACGGTGGGAGAACTGACTTGAGTGTTTTGTGTTTGATCACAATTGTTACAGATAGCAAGAGTTGCCATCGACTTTTCTCTTATCCAATAAGGAAAGGTTGAAAATAACAGGAAAGACCTTTCGAGATTATTTCTTGAGTTCGGGGGGTAGGTTATGAAAAGGGAAGGTATTAGCACCCTTTTCATGCGTAGTTATCTACGGGCTCTTAGTTGCTTGCTAGATCACTTTCTTTTTGTTTGGAAATGTGCTTGTGGTGTGGGTTTTGAAAGTATTTTGAAAGCACTTTGTAATGGTTCTCGTTTCTATAAGAACGCGTACAAAGTGTTGTTTTTGAAAATAGTTAAAAGAGGTGTTTGTGGAATGTGTTTTTGAAAGTGATTTTGAAATGTGTCTTTGTAATGGTTATTGTTTTTATAAGAACGCATACAAAAATCTTTGTCTTTTGAAAATGTTTCAAAATGAAAATGTTGGTGTAAAAATATTTTTGTTATGAGTAAGCAAGCAACTAGGGTCATCCTACCTACTCAAAAGGTCTTAATGTTCTTTTCCTCCTCCTTTAGATGTTGCTATCTTACCATTGGTTTGCTAAGAAGTCCCATCATTGGATGTGAAGGGACGGGCGTGGGACGTTTGTATAGTCATAGAAGGTAACCTCTGGGACGTTTTAGCAATGTCGTTTAGGGACTAGATCGTTTACCAAAGTCATCATTAAGGGTCATCGAGGGATTACGATATTTTATCGAGGGCCTTTTCTAAAACACCCATATTCGAGGGACATGACTATTTTTCCGAGGCAACAAGTGAGATTACCCTAGGGGTGCATGTGTGTGAATAGTGTGTTTGATTACATGCATTTTGTCTTTTGAATTTTAGGTTATCTACTTGTTGTTTTTATCTTGCCATACATCCTAATTACTAAAATTTATACAAAAGCAATAAAAACGCAAAAATAAATCCTACACTATTACAACCATATTGAAATAGCAAGAAAATATAAATAAAAAATAAAAATAAAAAGAAGAAAAATGAGCTCTTTCGATTCAGGCAGAAGCATCCTTTGATTCTGCACTTTTTGACCTCTTTCGATTTGGGCCTGGAGTCAGCAAGGTTCTGTTCTTTGATTGGGGGCTGGAAGTCAGCAAGGTTTTGTCCTTCGATTGGGAGCTGGAAGTCAAAAAGGCCACCTTTCTGGTTACTTCCTTCACTTGAGGCCTGGAGTCAGTGTGAGGTGCATTCTTTGTGTTGTACCCCAAAATTTTCCCTCTCATTTTTCAAGGCACTTCTCACAAGGATTCCCAAGGTTAAAGCTTGCACATGTACATTGATATTTTCCAGTACCAAGATTAAAAGGAAACTGTCAAAAAGGAGGAAAATAGATAAAAATAATCTTTTGACAAAATTGGAGAAACATAAGTCCTTTCGTTTCAGCTCCTTCGATTGGCCTTTTGGCCTCTTTCGATACAAGCTTGGCTTACATCCTTCGACTAAGCATAGGCCTTTGATGCATTGGTTTTGGTTCACAAGGCAGGATCTTCCTATACGCCACCTTTGATTGCACCTTTGGCCTCACACGGTTCACAATGCCATACTGCCTATATGCCTGTTTCGTTTGGATGTTTGATGCTTGCATGCCTACACAAACTTTCCCTCCATGCTTGTCTTAAATCACGTAGCGCAAAAGGCTTCTCCTATGCTATCATACACAAGGTACAAAGCCTCTTATAGCTTCCTTCAATTCCAAGGCAAAAGGCTCCCTTTTGGCATCCTTCGATTTGCACTTTTTTGCCTCCTGTATGCCTCTTTTGAATCTGAACATTTTGGCCTCCTGCATGCACCTTTCGTTTGGGCATGTGGTTCACTTCATACAAGCCTTCATTTAAAAAAAGATCTTTTGCATGTTTGCATGAAGTCACAAAGCAAGGACCCCCTATGTACACTCCTTTGTTTGGCCACATGGACCTTTGGCAGGCAAGCCTTCGACTGGAAAGAACCACCTTCACAAGGTTTCGTAAGTAATTTTGATTCCCTTCGAATCAGTATCTTTCGAACCCAACCCTGAGCATCCCATTCGAAGGGCATGCTTGATGGCCCATTCAAAGGATTTATAAAACCCACTTTAAGGCATGTTTTGGTGACCCATCCAAGGGTCACACTTTTGGCTCCTTCGAAAGGTGCACAAAAGTAGCCCAATTGAAAGATACTAGTTGAAGGAAAATCAAATAATATTGTTGGGGGAAGAATCTGGTCGAAGGAGGTTCAAAATGAAAGGATGATATTCAAAGATGCTTGCTGCCAAGTTCACGCCTGGTACACTGGCCAAAACTACTGCACATCAGTCCTGAAACACTGCCCCCATTCTTGCACCAAAATAGCATTCAAAGCACTGTCTCTCGAAAGCTACAAAGAGCAGGTTACTCAAATTGTCAAACTTTTTGTTTTCCCACCAAAAGCTTCAGGAAGCTTTGCCTATAAATAAAAGGCTTCACAACATGTTTAAGGGAGGACTTTTTTGGCCAGAGGAACAAATCTTAAAAAATTTGTCAAACACCATAAAGCTCTCAAACACTTAAACACTTCTGAAAACACAAACCCATAATCCAAACACTTGTCCCCTTCGAATCTGAAACATCCCTACACCTTGTTACCCTTCGAATCTAGTAAGAAAGACATTTCACTTGTTCTTCTATTTCGAATCCAGTAGTAGAGAACGCCATCCTCGCTCCTTCCCTTCAAATCCAGGGACACTCAAGGTAACCACTCAAAGCCCAACACACTCTCCATCCTCAAGCAAGGTAAGTTTCTCCAAGCCTTAAACTTTCCGTTTCTTGCATAACATGTAAATAAACTTTCTTTTCATTTCAAACATGTACATACCATTGTTCTTCTTTTCGTTTCCACCCTTTTAATATGTTTTCAGAGTTTATCCTTTCGTTTTGGCTTCTTATTTACCTAAACATGCTTTAAGTATAAACCTGATCATAAGGTAATGCTAGCATGGCCTTAGGCCATGTTTCTATTTAATATCTTAAACGAAAGAAACAGGAGACAGGAGTATGAACGAAGCCCTGGGCTTCCTTACTAATTCTAGGCCCAATTGAAAGGCACTCCCTTACTGCTTTCAACCCCCAATTGAAGGAGGCAGAAAGGAGAATTACATCTTGCACTGATTCCAGGCCCAATCGAAAGGCACGCCTACACTAATTCCAGCTCCCGGTCGAAGGAGGCAGAAAGGAAAATCGAAGGGCATTACTCCACTGAGTCCAGGCCCCAAATCGAAGGAGGTCAAGAAGTGCAGAATCGAAGGGTGTTTTCTTCCTAAATCGAAAGACCCATTTTTTTGCTTTTATTTTATTTTTGCCTTTATATTTTAATGCTATTCAATATGATTGTAATAGTGTAGGATTTTATCTTTATGCATTTTATTACTTTTGTATGATTGCTAGTAAAATAGGGCATGTATGGCAAGATAAAAACAACAAGTAGACAACCCCTAACCAAAGACTAAATGCATGAAAATCAAATACACCATTCACACATGCACCCCTAGGTTAATTCCACTTGTTGCCTCGGAAAATTAGTCATGTCCCTCGAATATGGGCGTTTTAGCAAAGACCCTCGATAAAAGATCGTAGTCCCTCAATGACCCTTAATGTTGCATTCGGTAAACGATCTAGTCCCTAAACGACATTGCTAAAACGTCCCATAGGTTGCCTTCTATGACTATACAAATGTCCCAATCCCATCCCTTCACATCCAATGATAGGGCTTCTTACCAAAACAATGGTAAGATAGCAACATCTAAAGGAGGAGGAAAAGAACGTTTAAGACCTTTTGAGTAGGTAGGTTGCTCCTAGTTGCTTGCTTGCTCACAATAAAAACATTTAATACACCCACACTTTCATTTGAAACATTTTCAAAAGTTAAAACACTTTGTACGCGTTCTTATAGAAATGAGAACCATTAGAAAGACACTTTTCAAAATTACTTTCAAAAACACATCCCACAAACACTTCTTTGAACCGTTTTCAAATCAACACTTTGTACGCGTTCTTATAGAAATGAGAGCCATTACAAAGACATTTTCAAAATACTTTCAAAACCCACCCCACAAGCACATTTTCAAAAAAAAGCAAGTGATCTAGCAAGAAACTAAGAGCCCATAGATAACTACGGATGAAAAGGGTGTTAACACCTTCCCTTTTCATAACCTACCCCTAAACTCAAGAAATAATCTCAAAAGGTCTTTCCTGTTCTTTTCAACCTTTCCTTATTGGATAAAAGAAAAGTCAGTGGCGATTGTTGCTATCCGCAACAATTGTGATCAAACACAAAACACCCAAGTCAGTTCTCCCACCGTATTACACTTTGCCTCAGGCTTCTTTATGACTCCTTCGACTGTAAGCATACTAGGCCCTCAGGTTGAGATTCGAAAGGCTTGAGTATTTAGTTAATCGAAGGGTACAATGAACCTGTCTTAAATTCTTAAAATGAAAAATTAAAGTGTAACTACAGGCAAGGGTGTTGTACCCCAAAATTTTCCCTCCCATATTTCTCAAAACATTTCAAGAAAGATCCCCAAGTTGCTCAAGGTAGTCCAAGGGTTGGCCAGACAAGCTCTCTCCTAAGACAGTCTACCTCAAATTAGGGTTTCATGTTGCATCAAGATACTTGAGTCCAAGGGACCCAAAATTCTCAACATTGTCCTAATATGTTCTCAAGATCATCCATGTCAAGTTTCAAGCCTTGCAGAGGAAGTTTGCTCAATCAATTGCTCAAAGGCCTGAAAATCGACAATGCTAGGGCAAAAGTCAACTGTGGCCCACATACAGTCAAACTTCAAGATTTTTGGTCAACATCCTCATTTTGAAGTATATTTCATCATTTTATCAAGTTTTTATCATGATTCCTCAAGTATTGCTCATAATTCATCAAGACTCAAAAGTTGCTAAATTAGGGTTTTGCAAGAAAAGTCAACTCAACTTTGACCAAGCATAACTTTCTCATAATTTATGAGAAATGACCCATCAAAATCTCATTTTGAAGAGGATACAATTCCCTACAATCCATCTTCATCTCCCAAGTTCAAAATATGCACTCACAAGAAGTTATGAATTTGGACATTATAGGTCATTTTGGAAAGTCAACAAAAATACCTTTTGGGTCAAAGCTTCTTACATGAACATGGAAGATCCAATTGATATGAAACCAAAGAGGTCTCTTAGGGGACATCCTAAGATTTCTAAAAAGTCCAAGAACACCCTCATAAGGTTAAAATTGAGAGAGATATGCATTGTCAAAGTTGGACAATTTTTGAAAACATGCATGAAGCAAATATTGACCAAACTTGAATTTTTTTCCAAATGGGCCTATCTTTTCAAGTTTGAAACTCATTCCTAACATGGTCCAAGACCTCTAAGCCCACCCATATATTTTTCTACTATTTATGCTATTTATTTTGATATTTTATTCATTAAAATTCAGAATTAAATAAATAAATAATAGAAATAATATAAATTTTGATGTGAATCTATTTTGGGAAAGTTTTATGCTGGTTTATATCAATTGATTTCGTGCAATAACTCTTCAGATATGTCCAGGTTCATCCACATGTGAAAATGGCATAAAATCATCAAATATGACATTTTTTTTCAAATTTTGATCATGGTCTTAAAACACAACATTATGAGGGAGATTCTTTCCATGCTTTCTTGTCTCATCATTCTCATCTATAAATATAGAGCCATACAAGCTTGAAAGGGACGAAAGTCCTCTCTAAAAAGCTCTCAAAAAGCTCTTCAAAAAGCTCTCTAAAAGCTCTTCAAAAAGCTCTCCAGAAATCAAAGAATTGGTGCAAGTCATATCTCGAGGTTCCGGTCTCTCTCAATTGACATCAAGCCTCAAACCATCCTCTTGAAGTCCTCAAGAGTCTTACAAGGCCCAAGAGCAAACTATCACACGCCTAGCACGCCCCCCATTTGACAACACCGGTTTGGTAAAATTTTAAACTTTGAATCTCTAATTCTAATCACATTTTATGGTATGCTAACGTTTGTTTGAGTTTATATAGAACAGTTATGGATGGTTGAATCATAGGTTCCACGCAAGAATCAAAAAACACCATAGTTAGAGCATGAAGCTTTCGAAGATTCGGGCCTAGGGATTTCTGATGATTGCACCCCCTGTTTACTTTTGCTACTAGGCCCATCTTTATTTTCATATTTTATTCGTTTTGTTTATTTCTTCTAATCCCTTTTTTTATCAATAAACAAATATAAAAATCACATAAAAATAGATTTAGGATTTTTTCTTAATTAAATTTTAATTTTAGGTAAAACTTTAATTTCTTTTTGTAAATAACTTAAAAATAATTAGAATAAATAGGTTTTATTACTAACTTAATTATATTTTATTTTTTCCTAAAATAACAAAAGAAACCAAAATATGTCATGTAATTATTTTTATTAATTAATTTAATGAACTAATTAATTGCATATTTAATTTAGAAAACTTATTTCTTTTATTAAAAACAACAAAAAAACAATTTTTCTTTTAATTAGATTAGAAGGGTCAAAACCTTAAATTCTCATCGATCTTAATTCTTCTCACGCGCTTTATTTTTATTATTTACCATATTGATGCAACTGCCTACAGTTTGTAATAGTTTAATTAGGACGTTTATTTACATTTATCGCTTTATTTTCAAAGGGTTTGTTTTGGCTATGTAAATATCCAAAGCCTTGTAATAGCGTAGTTTAAATTCCGTACTTTAAATTCCGCAAATTATTAACTGTTAGATGTATGATATAGGGATGCATGACAAGAATGTATGATTAATTTTAAAACGGTTAGATCACCCTAAATGTGCAAAGATAAATAAACTGAAATTGAATCACTCGCATATGCGCACTCTTAGGGTACACTCCCACTTGGTTGCCTTCGGTAAACGGTCATTGAGTATAGGGTGCTTTAGTGGTCGTCCTTTTGTCCAAAGATCAAAGTTGCCTCGGAAAGGTTGCCTCGGATGTTGTTGCCTCGGATAAATGATCTAAGACATTAGGGTTATTACTAAGACGTCATAACATTGCTTTAGTGATTGTGCGTCCCTTTCGGATTGACCCTCAAACTCCAACGACGGTGCTACCTACTCACTAATAGTGGGATAGCGTTGTCTAAAGGAAACGAATACAGAACGATTCTTTTTTCGAGTAGGTATATTAGTTCTTAAGTACTTGCTCATTCCAAATAAATTTTTCACACTTACACTCCTTTATAAAAAGTTTTCAAAAACACTTCATTACACTCTTGAAGACAGAAGCAAGAGTTAAATCAAAGTCAAAACAAAAACTTTTCAAAGCGCACAAACACAAAGAAAACAATTTTGAAAATGATGAGCAAGTACCTAAGAGCCCGTAGATAACTACGGATAGAAAGGGTGCTAATACCTTCCCTTTCTATAATCTACCCCCCGTACTCAGAAATATCTCGAAAAAGAAATTTTCTGTGCTTTTTTCCTTTCCTTGTTGGATAAAATAAAAGACGGTGGCGACTATTGCTTACCGCGACATTTTGCGAACACAAACGCAAAACGCAAACCAGCAAAATTTCCTTAACGAAATAGGGAAACCACGATCCCGGTTCTGGCCAATGTATCACAAAGGGGTTAGCACAAAATCATTGGGTCTCAAATTTCAAAGCCTAACTTAGTCAGAGTTGGGATTTTCAGCATATGGGCAGTCAGAATCGAAGGTTAAAACATGGTCAAGCTCCCTATATAAAATATCTACATTTCTCTTTATTGGCATGTGCACATGATATTTAAATAAAATAGATTCAAGTTTAAAGGGAAGTTACCACTTGAAGTTCTTTGAATCAAAGGAAACTGCAAGTGTCTTCCTTGGTGGTGAATGTAAGCTTGTTGGGGCCTTCCTGAGATTAATCCAGTAACTACTTTATGCAAGCAGTCACTGAATCGAAGGAGGGTGTATGAATGGATCGAAGGTTCTTTATATAATAAGTAATGGAATGAATCAAAGGGTTACTGTATTGTAGTTGGGGAAGTGGGTCGAAGGCTTAGTTAGATGGTCACTTGTGGAGTGAATCGAAGGATGCACTTAGTGTACAAAGGGGGTTTAGTTTTTAGAAGTGTTTGGAAAAACGTTGGGAGGTGTTTGAGAGTTTTTAGGAATTTTCACAAGAGTTATTTTGCAATTCTTCAGGCGCCCCTAACATGTGTGGTGGAGGCTCAAATTTATAGATGGTCTGGGTTGATGTTTTAGGAGGGGAAAAAAGGTTTAAACAAAAAAGGCATGTTGTGTTTGTAGATTTCGAGGGGAAATGTTTGTATGCCATTTTGGTGCAAGGAATAAGGCAGTGTCACAGGACTGCTGTGCAACAGTTTTGGTGTTTAATGGCCAGTGTATCAGGCCTGAACCTGGAAGCGCATGGGACTTGGTCAACAAGTACCTTTGGTCATATCAACCTTTTATCTTTACCCCCTAGCCCTATCCTTCGACTAGACTCTTCAACAATCATTTCCTTTTTCAAATTGAAGTGTACTTCGAATGGCTCATGTGGGTATCCTTTGAAGGGACCCAAATAAGTGTCTTTCGACCAGGGCCTTCATGGGTTCCCCCGAATGGTCTAAATACATGCTCCTGGGGTGGGTCAGCAAAAGATGTCATTCGATTGGGACATTCAGACATGCCTGGAAAGTCCTTAGAATGTACCACCATGGTACTTCTTTTGCACGAGACAATGGCATAGTGTACAATTTGAAGTAAGCTACTTCTAAGGGAGATATTTCCCACTCAAACTTGCCTGCAAGGGGTCATATGGCCAAACGAAAGGGTGTATGTAGGAGGTCCCTGCTTTGTGACTTTATGCAAACATGTAAGATATTTTTGTTCAAACGAAGGCTTGTAAAAAGGGAGCCACGTGCCCAAACGAAAGGTGTGACCAAAAGCTTGTATTGATGGATTCACACGCCCTAAACGAAGAACATATGTAGAGGATAAAAGGCACAATCAAAGCTTGCAACAAAAGAGGGCCACATGCCCCAAACTAAAGAGGCACGCATGAGGCTAAACGTGCAATCGAAGGAGACCAGAAAAGAGGCCTTTGCCTCCTGAATCGAAGGACATCAATCAAGAGGTTTTTTGCCTTATGGATTGAAACTAGTTGAAGACAAGTGTTGCCATGTCGAAGCTTGCAACAAGTTGTTTCAAAGGGTGACTTTGGCCTTGTGCATGCTATCCTGTTGGGGGAATTCTACCTTGTAAATTTGGCTAACATGTAGGAAAGAAGCTATATGGCCAAATGAATGATTTGCACGAAGGGAATAAAATGTTCAAATGAAAGCATGAAATGAACTTGTCCAAAAGCAGTCTAGTGCCCGAACGAAGCAGGGAATAAACTTTCCCAAATGAAGTCCAATGCCCCAACGAAGGTGCAACCAAAGCCTACATCGAAGGAGCCAAAGTGCCCAATCAAAGGATTCAAAATCGAAGAGAACTTGTTTTTTCTTCAATTTTTTGTCAAAAAGAACATTTTCATCTGTTTTTCCCTTTTTAGAAATTTCCTCTTTGATCTTGATGCTGAAAAATATATTTGTGTAAGTTTGAATTTTTGGGAGCCCTTGTGAGAAATGCCTTGAGAAATGAGAGGGAAAATTTTGGGGTACAACAACCTGCAAAGTTCAAAGTACCGGAATTCGAGAAATACAAGGGCAATACTTTCCCCCGTGCTCACCTTGTGATGTATGTGAGAAGGATGTCTACTCACACTGATGATCAACGCTTGTTAATTCACTTTTTCCAAGACAGCTTGACTGGTGCTGTGTTGAAGTGGTACACGAGCTTGGATAGTGCCAACATTCATACTTTCAACAACTTGGGTGAAGCATTTATTAGAAAGTATATGTATAATATGAACATGGAACCTGACCGTGATCAACTCAGGATAATGGTCCAGAAAGATAAGGAATCATTTAAAGAGTATGCATGGAGATGGCGTGAAGTAGCCGCCCAGGTGATCCCTCCAATGGAAGAGAAATAGATGATAAATATATTCGTGAAGACTCTTGGTGCCTTCTACTATGAAAGAATGGTGGTGAGTGCACCAAGTTATTTTACCGAAATGGTGAGTATGGGCATTCGTTTGGAAGAAGCTGTAAGAGAGGGTCGTTTGGCAAGAGGTGAAAATCCCAGTAGTACCAAGAAGCCTTCATATGGGTTTTCCAAGAAGAAAGAAGGGGATACAAATGCTGTCATTCAACAGATAAGGGTTAATCCTCCTAGTCGATATCATCAGCGCCACCAACAGCTTGCTCCAGCAACTCTAGTTGTCAATGTGGCTCCGACCACAATTGCTTATCAAAGACCATCCCCTCAGGGAAATCGAGGGCGGAATCAGAAGAGAAAGTCTTTTGACTCTATTCCCATGAGCTATGCAGAGTTAATCCCGGTGTTAATTCAAAAGAAGTTGGTTTAGACCAGGCCACCCCTGTTATACCATCACCTTTGCCTTGGTATTATATGGCAGACCAAACGTGTGCTTTTCATCAGGGAGCACCAGGGCATAATGTTGAGAATTGTTATCCATTGAAATCTGAAGTACAAAAGATGGTGATATCTGGCCTTTTATCCTTTAAAGATGTTGTCCCTAACGTAAAAGATAATCCTTTCCCAAAGCATGGAGGAAAAATGTTGTAAACATGGTTGCTGGTTGTCCAGGGGACTTCTGTATTTTTTATATCAACCTGGTTAGAGGAGATTTGGTAAAGATGCAAGTTGACCTCTACGAGTTTAGTTACGATATGCATGACCATGTTGGTTGTGGTATTTGCAGTATAGATATACAGGGGGTGTTAAAATAAAAGTTGATCTTTAGGAAATGATGGACGAAGGTCTCATTCATATAATTAGGCCAAGGGCAGAGTACGAGGAAGATGTGAATATGATCTTTGGATGTTCTAGATATTTCTAGATCTTTGACGTGAACCATATGAATGATGATTTGGTGCAATTGCATGCTACTTTCTGTCACATGGATGGTCAAGTAGAACACCGTTATAGGTCTTTCCAGATTTGCTGCAGAGATTCTCGTGGTTGTTCCATTGTGAGAAGGGGTATTCAGTTATTGTTGGACAATGGTACTATCAAAGTTTCGGGCAAAAGAGATGATTACAATGGAATTAGTGTGAATGAAGAGTGCTTGGCTGAGACTGTGTCAGATGATGAGTATGCTTTTGCAGATGAAGTCTTTTCCTCAGGTGAAGATATGTTCTCCAACAATAATTCTGTGATGCCCAAGTATTATGAAGAAGGGGTGGACGTTATTGTGCCTTGTTTCAGTGTTCTCGCCCCTATATAGATTGAGTATGGTAGCAAGCCAGTTGTTGCTCTAGTAGCGATTTGCTTGCCGGGTCATGTTCCTTACGAATAAGACAAAGTTGTGCCATAAAAATACAATGCTACAATCTTTGAGGATGGTGTGGAAGTTCCCATCCAACCTTTGTCTGATGTCAAGAATATTACTGAGGCCAGTGGAGTGACCCGCAGTGGTCGTGTTTTCACACATGTCATTGGAGGGAATGTTAATGCTGATAAGTAGATTGTGGAAAGTGTTGAACCCAAGAAAGTAGTGGGGGAATCTAGTGGTACTACACTGGAAAAATATGTGGATGATATATTGAAGATTATCAAGATGAGCAACTATAGGATCGTAGATCAACTGTTGCAGATTCCATTCAAGATATCTATTCTAGCTCTGTTGATGAACTCTTATGTCCACAGAGAATCTTTTATGAGAGTATTGGATCATGCTTTTGTGGAAAGTGATATGCCGTTGGACCAATTTAGCAGTGTGGTAGGGAATATTACATCCTGTAATAACCTGAGTTTCTGTGATGTATAATTTCATGATGAAGGAAGGAATCATAATTTGTCTCTCCATATATCCATTAACTGTAAGAATTCATTGTCAAATGTGATGATTGATTATTGGTTCGCTTTAAATGTCACACCAAGGAGCACGCTTATGAAGCTGAAGTATCAAGGAGCTCCCATGCGCCTGAGTTGCATAATTGTAAACGCTTTCGATAGATCAAGGAAGTCTGTCATCGGGAAGGTAGATTTTCCTATTCACATAGGCCTGCATTTATTTCAGATTACTTTCCAGGTTATGGATATTGTTCCCGCTTACAACTGTTTACTGGGACGACCGTTGATACACGAGGCAAGGGTTGTTACTTCAACTTTGCACCAGAAGCTGAAGTTTGTTCGGGAAGGAAAGGTGGTCATCATAAATGGAGAATAAGCATTGTTAATATCTCATTTATCCTCTTTCAGTGTTGTGGAAGCGGATGAAGCTTATTTTGTAACTCAGTTCCAAGCTTTATCCATTGATAATATAAGGGAAAATGAGAATTATATAGCTTCGTTTAAGGATGCTCAGCAGGTAGTGCGTAATGGCCCTAGTAAAGTATGAGGGAAGATTGTTGATCCACTTGTGAATAAGAATAGAGCTGGTTTAGGATTCTCTACGAAGAATAACAAAGGTGACAATATGGAGTCGAAGGCTGCTTTGTATATAATTGTTCCGAGGATCAATGCTATTGTGGAAGGTGAAGCAGAGCAAGAGATGCCGAACTACATGACATGGAGTTATAGTCCAGAATTGGATCATCATTGATGTTCCCTCTTTTATACATATCTCAAAGTAATTTGTTTTTTGTTAATCTTTTCAAAAATATTTCACTCTATCCAAGGTGAAAGTTGATATTGTATGGGCTTATCTGTTTGCTTTGATCTTTAAAATCAATAATAAAAGTTGTCTTTTATTCCCAAATTGTGTTTTTATTTTCTGCTTTTTCTTGGAAAATGGTAATCAGAAAAAAAACCTTTCAAAATAAATAATAACTGTAATATGCACAATCACTTGCTATGTGTGTCAGTTTCTAAAAGCAATCATAAATCATATGTGCAGATTAATTAAAAAACCAGTTGAATACAATGACCATGCACCCTATCCCAACTTTGAATATCCTGCGTATGTGGCCGAAGAAGAAGAATATGATGAAATTCCAGAAGAGGTTTCACAGTTGCTTGAGCGCAATAAAATTTCCATTCAGCCATATAAAGAGCCGTTAGAGACGATTAATTTCCAAAAGAAGTCAAGATTAGAGCATTGCTTCATCCCGACGTGAAGAACAAGTTGATTGAATTGTTGAAATAGTATGTGGACATCTTTGCTTAGTCTTATCAAGAAATGCCTGGTTTGTATACGAATATTATGGAACATCATTTGCCGCTAAAGTCAGAGTGCCCGCCAATCAAGCAGAAAATGCGAAGGACTCACCCTAATATGGCAGTAAAAATTAAAGAAGAGGTTTTAAAGCAAATTGATGCCGGTTTTCTTGTGACATCAGTGTACCCACAGTGGATTTCCAATATTGTACCATTATTGTTGTACCCCAAAATGTTCCCTCTCATTTATCAAGAATTTGCTCACAAGATCTCCTTTGGCTCAAGACTGCACTAGGGTTGATCAGCTCAAGACACCTCCTTAAGCACTAACGGCCAAAATTAGGGTTTGAGATTGCACAATGATATTTGAACTTCAAATGCCCCATATGACTTTCATAGATCATCATGGACCCTCAAGATTACTCATGTCAAGTTTCAAGCTTTGGATCACACTTTTGCTCAGTCAATTGAGCAGTTGACCTAAAAATTAGTTATATTGAGGAAAAAGTCAATTGTGGCCAATTTACAGCCAAACTTCATAATTTTTGATCCACATCAACATTTTAAAATCATATTTATCATTTGATCAAGTTTGGACCATAATTCCTCAAGAAATTTGATCAAATCTTCAAAAGGGCAAAATTGTCAAAATTAGGGTTTTGACTGGGAAAGGGTAATTTCTGATTTTTTGACCTAGCAAATGATCAAGTGGTTTAAGGAATGATCTCAAGAGTCCAATTGTATAATTTTGACCTAATTACATGGCACAAAACATTGCTCAAGTCCAATGGATTGACAGATGAATTTTCAGTCAACCGATCAAAAGTCAACTATATACTGAAAAGTCAAACTTTGACTTTTTGGTCAAAATAAAATGTCAAAGATCACAATTCATAAAATCATGTCAAAATATGAAACTCATTCATCAAGAAATAAAAAATTCAAGATTTCATTTTGAAAAGTTGAAATTTCTAAACTTAGAAATTTTTCTAAGTGTTGAAAATTTCTTATTTTTTCAAAACTTTGAGCAAAATTTTCACCATGATGAAAGATGATTCAAAATAAACTTTAAACATGAAAGTTGTATATCTCCATGAAATCTACAAAATTTCTTTACACAACTCCTTCCAAAAGTTTTTGGATCTCAAGTTATAATTTTAAGAACACATGGTCATGAAACAAAACACTTAGTGAAATTTTGCCCTAATTTGGTCAGGATTTTGACCTAACTTCATGGCACTTTTTCATATAGTTCCAAGGGTAATTTTAAAAAGTGATTCAAAGAGGGGTTGTATAGCACATTACAAGCTTTTCAAAATTTCCAAGAACTCCTTGAGATCATTTTTTAGTAGGGAGAATCGAAGAGATGAAGTTAGGGTTTTCACACTTGAATTACAAGTCATTTTGTGATGAACAAGATTCAAAATTCAAACTTATTCTACATAACCTATACTTTGCAGGCCTCAAACTTGTTAGGAACTCCATAATTAATTTCTTTCATAGCTGTTAGAGGTCTCAATTCAAGCATTCAATGCATGGCCATGCTTTATATCCATTTTGGGAAGAAAGTGCACAATGTCATTTTGATAAAGTAGCTTTTTGCATAAAACTTGTTCTTGAGCCTTGCACTTGTTCTCTTCTGATCATACATGTCTTATAACTCAATAGAAGTTGATCTCAACACTTACAATCACCCAGCCCATGCTTCTACTACACATTGAAACTTGTTTTCCCACTTTTGTTCAAAATCAAGTAACATAGAAATCAACCTATAGCTTGTACCTCTGACTCTCTCAAGCACTAAGACCTTTTTCTTGTACATACACAAGTTATTTGCCACAAATCCCACGCATGCTTGAGCCCTGAAAACACCAAGAACACAGAATCACCAAAAACACCTCAAAACTTGCCATTTTTGAGTTTTGAATCCAATCTCCAAATTTGCTCGTGAGTTTCTTGGCCTTTTACTTTCAAAAGCTTATAAATAACATACAAAAACAATTCCAACACCTGCAACACCACTGTAACACCTCCATCATCATCCACCATTTTCAAAAACAACACCTTGCACCTTGACTTCTCCAGAACTCCTCAGGCACTTTCAGCTCAAGCTAAGCATCACATTAGCTTTCTGGGAACTTGGGGAAGCTAATCCAATCATTGGAAGTCACTAAAAGCTAATCAAACTCAAAACATGATACCCTCATGTAAGGTAAGTTATCTAACCTTTGAACTTTTCATACAAACATCATTAATGGTTTATTTGTGAATGAAATATATATATATATATATATATATATATATATATATATATATATATATATATATATATATATATATATATATATATATATATATATATATATATATATCTTTGTCATGAAGCTAACCATGTCCGTAGTTTTCATTAATGTTGCTTGAGCTTAGAGAATTTTAAGATTGAAGTTTCTAAATTTTTTAAGGTTCAAATTAGGGCCATTAAAATTCATGCTTGTCTTTAATCTATAATTTTATTGCTTTGCATTTCTGAAATCGTGAGGAAATTTGCCATAAGTTTCCTGTTTACATTTTTCATTTTTGTTGAGAATTGAATAAGATACAGAGGTTCAGGTTGGGCGTGAAGTTGGAGATGAAGTTGTCTTCAGGAACGTTTTTACCATATATATTTATGGTTTGATATTAATAAACGAATGTATAGCCACCCCAGTGGTAGAAGCGCGCTCCTGTGACTATAGCCACCCCAATTTATCGCTTTATATACAAATGCTAGTAATTAGGGTTTCTATGGAAAGACTAAAACCAATCAAATAGAAAACCCTAATCAAAGACAAAACCAAGAATGATAAATAATACAGTTTCACACAAGCACCCTTAGGGTAAAATCCACTTGGTTGCCTTACAAAATGGCCATATTATGCATGTGAGGTATCTTAGAAAAAACAAGCAAAATATAAGATCATAGTCCCTCGATGACGCTATCTAAGTTGCCTTTAAAATGATCTTAGTCCCTAAAAGAGAATTCTAAAATACCTTGTAACATTGCTAATCATGGTTATATGATGACCCACGCCCTTCCCATTTACATCCAAAGATAGGGTTACTTACCAAATCAATGGTAAGATAACAATGTCAAAGGAAAAGAAAATGAACAAGAAAGACTTTTGAGTAGGTAGAATGCTCCTAATTACTTGCTCCATTTAAAAACAAACATCCTTGCTATTTTCAAAACAAACACTAACACTTTCAAAAAACATCTTTCAACTTGAAAACATTTTCAAAAGATCAAACACTTTGTATACATTCTTACGAACAAGAATCATTACAAAGTTTTCCTAAAAATGGCCTCTTTACAAAATACTTTCAAAAAACACACAAAGCATAATTTCAAACAAAAAGCAAGTGATCAAGCAAGTAACTAAGAGCCCATGGAAAACCATGGATGAAAAGGGTGTTAATACCTTCCCTTTTCATAATCTACCCCCCGAACTCAAGAAATAATCTCAAAGGTATTTCTTGTGCTTTTTCACCTTTCCTTTTGGATAAAAGAAAAGTCAGTGGCAACTCTTGCTAACCGCAACATTTGCAATCAAATGCAAAACCTTCAAGTCAGTTCTCCCACCGTATCACAGAACTGGCGACTCTGCTGGGGATAATTCTAAAAGTGGGGTTACCTTAGGGTTAGATCACATTTACTTGCTTTCATTGTTTGACTTGTTTGCTTTACATTATGGTTCTTTGTTTGGGTTTGAATCCTCTATCCGGATTTGGGATACCTTATAGGTAAGTAGCAATACGTTGTGGAAACTGTGCGGGGTATACCGACATGGTCTAAGCAATAGCTACGTTAGTGTGACATATTTGTGGGTACCGGTAGCCCTTGAGTTAATCAAGGAGAATACGTGGCCACTGAGTGATGTCATGAAGCACTAATG
Source organism: Vicia faba (assembly GCA_948472305.1). NCBI lineage: Eukaryota > Viridiplantae > Streptophyta > Magnoliopsida > Fabales > Fabaceae > Vicia > Vicia faba. The sequence continues at coordinate 1,144,397,984 of OX451739.1, read as the reverse complement.
AACTTTTTACTTGACTAACTTGGCCTTTAGGATGTAGTGAGATGACCGGCTTTGGTGCAGTCCGAAGTTGGTAAATACTCGATACTACACTCATTGAGGTTTGGTTTCTTGGGATATTTCGGTCGCCATTAAAGAGGCTTGTGCTAAAACAATGACCAAGGAAACAAACCAGTGATATTGAGCTCCTTAGAACCCGACTACTATTTCTAGGACAGGTTTCGGCCAACTAAACTTCAAGAGGGTACTTACCTATGAGACTCCATGCAAGCCTAAACCTAAGGACTTGTTTGCTTTGTTTGTATATACATACTTGTACATAACATCATGAACATCATAACATCATACTCATTCACTAACCATTTCAAGGATCTTGGGATTTATCTTTGTGCTTGTTTTGTAGGACATGGATTCTATTCGCAGAAAAACTATTCAAGTCAATCTTGTAAGAATCCCTCCACAACTTAAGGAGTTAGCTTCAAGGATTCCTGAAAACTCTCCATTCACTGAGAGACATGGTCGCCTACTCAACTTGGTCACCTACAACACAGATGAGGACATGATGAAGGTGCTCTTTCAGTTCTTTGATCCTTTACACCATTGCTTCACATTTCCCGATTATCAACTTGTGCCTACTTTGGAAGAATTATCCCGACTCTTGAGGATTCCCATTCTCAATCAACTACCTTTCAACGATACAGAAAGAGACCCAAATCCAGAAGAGATTGCTCAAGCTCTACACTTGCACGCATCTGATGTCACAACTCATTGGGAAACAAGGAGTGATGTCAAGGGTTTCCTAGCAAAGTTCTTGTTCGAGAAAGCCCAAAACTGTTGGAACTCCTTGGATTTGCAAGACTTTAAGTAAATTGTGGCTCTCCTCATCTATGGGGTGATTTTTTTTCCAAATCCTGACCAACTCATAGATGTGATTACCGTCAAAATCTTCATATCCCGCAACCCGGTGCCTACATTGCTACGGGACATCCTACATTCTTTTCACACTCGCACAATGAGGAAAAGAGGTGTCCTTATGTGTTTCACTCCTCTTTTGGGAAGATGGTTTATTTCGTATCTTCCCCAATTTGTATTGAAGAACGAGCAAGGTTTAAGGTGGTCACAAAGGTTAATAACGCTCAAACATTCAGACATTCATTGGTGTTCCCGATCCATAGAGAATGTTACTATTGTCGACCTTTGTGGAGAATTCCCTAATGTCCCCTTACTTGGCATTAGGGGAGGTATCACCTACAACACATGCTTAGCCTTAATACAGTTTGGTTACGCCCGAAGGGATGGCCCGCATGAGATGCTGATTCAAGGTTTGGTATTTGATTACGAAAACAAAGATCAAGGTCTTCACCAGAGATTTATCCGAGCTTGGAGGATGTTGAACAAGGTAGATAGCAAGACATTTGGGGCACAAGAATTCCATCCCTCTTGAGCCTTACCTCAAATGGGTACGAACTCATGCTCAAAGTCTTATGATGCCTTATCCCTCCATTCTCCCGGTAATCATAGAGCCTGTTGTGGAAGGAGATGTTCCATACACCATCCTACATCCTGACATGTCCACCTCTCTTGTAGACTTACAAAGGGATTAGATACAGCTCAAGGGGGAGCGATACACTTTCGAAGCCCAATTCTACGCTATCGAGAAGAAGGTTTTGGAACTCACTAAGCAGCTTCATGAGGAGCGGGGCCTGAATGCCTACATCGCACCAAAAATGATGCGTACAACTTTTTTATCAGAGTTTTTGTATTGTTTAGCCCAAAAGAGGCACGATTTAATCAAGCTTTGATTTATTAATATAACGTATGTTCCTTTTTTGGTCTAAAGCAATTTTGAATCTCTAAGTTCCTTGAAATCATTGCATATGCATTTACCATTCATCATAACATAAGCAAGTTTCTTACGACAAGTCTCCTCATCTTTCTACTGTTTATTTCAGTAATATGGATCTCGAGCAGACGGTAAAGGACCTCCAAGCACAAAATGCTCAGTTTCAACAGATGTTCTTAACTCTAGCCAAAGGACAAGAAGAGTTGAAAACCTTGCTGGTTGAAGAGAAAAAGAAGAAAACAAAGAAAATAACCGTAGTTCTGAATATGGGAAGAAGATTCCAAGGACAAGCAAGAAGGACCCTAGACTTTGCAACGTCATCTGGTGAGAAAGACAATCAAGATGGGAAAGGCAAGGAAGCAGTTGCCCAGCCAGATTCAGAAGAGGAAGAGGAAGAAGAAGATTATTCTGAAGAACAATATCCTCTGGCCAACGACAAGTATAAGCATATTGAAGAACGGTTAAGCGTAATGGAAATTCAAAAAGTGCCTGGACTGGACTTTGAGGAGTTCGGTTTAGTATATGGGATCGTCATTCCTCCAAAATTCAAGGCACCGGTGTTCGCCAAATATGACGGAGTGTCGTGTCCCAAAATGCATCTCCGGTCCTATGTAAGGAAAATACAACCTCACACTGCTGACAAGGATTTATGGGTACACTTCTTTCAAGACAGTCTGTCCGGAACTCAACTTGATTGGTTTTATCAGTTAGAAAGAGCCAATGTTCATAATTGGGAAGATCTTGCCACTACCTTTTACAAACAATACCAATACAACACAGACCTTGCTCCCACCCGTACTCAACTCCAGAGTATGGCCATGGTTGCAAGTGAAGGCTTCAAAGACTACGCTAAAAAATGGAGGGACTTAGCAGGAAGAGTCCAACCTCCCCTATATGAAAGAGAGTTAGTAGACATGTTTTTGGGCACCCTATCTGGTCCTTTCTTTAATCACTTAATTGGGAGTTCCTCGACAGGTTTTACCGAATTGATATTGACCGGAGAAAGAGTGGAAGCCGAGATAAAGAATGGGAAGATTCAAAAAGAAGCATCCTCTGCTGCTATAAGAAAACCATTTATTGGAAAAAAAGAAGTTGTTGTTGTATATCCTCAGAGAAATCAAGATAGGACTGTACGTCGTCCATTGGTGGGGGCTGTCATGATTCCTAAACCTGCACCTGCTCAACAAAGAAGCAACCAGCCAAGAACAGAAAGATCAATCAGACAGTTCACCCGAATTAATATGACACTATCTCAAGTATTGCTACATTTGTTAAGATCCAATCTAGTGACTTTGAAAGAAGCTCCAAAGAATCCTAACACAACTTCTCCTCACTATCATCCTAATTCCCGCTGTGCATACCATTCTGAGAGTCCCGGCCATGACACTAACAACTGTTGGGATCTGAAAAACAAATTACAAGACCTTCTTGAAGCCAAAGAGATTGAATTCGATGCGCCAGAAATTCCCAATGTTATCACTGCCCTTATGCCCAAGCACGGCCGTGATATCAATGCCGTTGAGGAAGATATGTTTGTTACTTAAGTTGATGAACTTGTGACCACACTCCTGACTATCAAAAAGAATTTGTTAAGTTCTGGTGTATTCCCAGGCTGTGATGAAAGCTGTCATTTCTGTTTATCCTCACCAACCAGCTGTTATTTGTTAAAAGCAGGCGTTCAATGCCTAATAGATGACAAGGAGATTTTGTTCGAGAAGATTTCTATTCCACCTGTTTCTTATAATGATTTTTCCATAGTGACCATTTCCGCCAATTATTCCAGGGTCTCCACCAAAAGAATTGCATCAGTTCCTAAAGTAGCTCCGTTGATAATTACAATTCCTGGACCAATCCCGTATTCGTCTGACAAAACCGTCCCTTGGAATTATGGAGGTGATGTCTACTACCACGGTATCAAGCAAGATTGGCAAGCTGCTGAAGATTCAAGTTCTGAGAAAGTTGACTCTGATGTCAGTAACATCGCAGGGACTAGCAAGATAACTGGGAGCAGAAGGGTTTTCTCTCCAGAAATTGCTCCTCTAAAAGCTATTTCTGGACCCGTAATCATTCATGTTGTTGTTGCTCCTCCAAAGGTTATTCCAAGTCCTACAATCATCTTTGCTAGTACTCCTGTTGAAAAAGCTATTACAGTCCCTGTTATCACTCCTACTGACGTTCCTGCTGACGATTCAGCTGAGACTCGAGGTAAAGGTATTCTGATTGAGCCTGTCCGGAAGAAGTTACAATCGTTAGGTATCCCTGAGACCTCCCGGAAAGAGATGGAGGAAATTCTAAAGATCATAAAAAGAAGCGACTACACTGTAGTCGAGCAACTGGGGAAAACTCCATCAAAAATTTCCATGCTGGATTTATTACTATGTTCCGAGGCTCATGCAAAAGCCTTGGTAAAATTCCTCAAAACTGCCCATGTACCCCAAGAAACATCTGTTGATCAGTTCAAAGACTGCATAGCCAGCTTGACCGCAGATAATGACTTAGGTTTTTCAGATGCTGATTTAACGCCAAGAGGGAGGAAGCATAACGAGGCATTGCACGTCTCATTTGAATGCAGGGGCACGACCTTGGCTCATGTTTTGGTGAACATCGGTTCGTCTCTGAATGTGTTGCCTAAAAAGGCTCTTGATAGACTTGACTGTAAGGGATTGACATTGAAACCGAGCAACATAGTAGTGAGGGCCTTTGACGGCTCAAAAAGTATGGTGCATGGCGAAGTGGATATCCCCATAAAAGTTGGAATCCAAACATTTGATTCAACTTTTTATGTAATGGATATTCTCCCTTCATATTCCTGCTTATTAGGCCGACCGTGGATTCACAATGCTGGTGTTGTTACCTCTACGCTGCATCAAATACTGAAATATCCAATTCAAAGAAAAATCATCATCGTTCATGGAGAAGAAGAGTATATGGTCAGCCATCAAAATTCCTTCAGATATGTGGAGCTAGATGGTGAATTTATTGAAACTTCATTCCAACACTTTTAAGAAGTCCCACAAGATGTGGCAGTGACCAAGGTTGTGGATCAAGTTCCCAAGATTACAAGGCCTCCACTCAAGATGTCATCTTTGAAGGATGCCAAGGCAATGAAAGAAGAAGGTGGGTGCACTATTTGGGGACAACTCCCAGATATCCCATACAAATCTGAAAAATTTGTCCTGGGTTTCACTTCAGGTTCCCAAAAGGCTGTACGCCGCGCTCGTGCAGGAGGACCACCCTTGAAGATCAGCAAATGCATAGTCAATGCAGTGGAGGAGGATGAAGACAACTATGACCTGGAGGATTGGATTTTCTCAACTGTCAGTGGAGGGCTCAGCAACTGGGAGGGCAGAGATTTTGTCCCGATCACTTTTATCCCACAGTAATTTGTCTTTACATTTTGTTGGATCTGTAATATTAAATCAATTCAGACTCTTAAAACCTTGTGTCTTACCCGAGGCACAATGGTCCATTTGTAAGGGTTATTATCTCATTTCCATATGACATCAATGAATCATGGGCGTTTTTGCATACAAACTTTGTGCTCATTGTTTTTCTTTTTACATTTTTCATTTCTTTCAAAGATAACTATACTTACACACACTCACACTCACAATGCAGGTCTACATCCATTCGGGATCCCATGGGTAACAATTCTACTATGGCCTTCTGTGATTATGAAAATCTAATCTACCAAGACAAAGACGAAGGTGAGGATGATTGTGAAGTACCTGGGGAACTTGCCAGGTTACTACAACAAGAAGAGAGGACCATTCAGCCCCACGAGGAACCAGTGGATACAATCAACCTAGGTACCGAAGAAGACAAAAGAGAAGTCAAGGTGGGTGCCAATCTGGAACCCAGTGTCAAGGAGCGTCTGATTCAATTGTTACACGATTATGTTGAAATATTTTCCTGGTCGTACGAAGACATGCCAGGACTTGATGTAGATATTGTAGTACATCGTCTACCTACAAGAGAGGACTGTCCTCCAGTAAAGAAAAAGGTATGTCTAATGCGACCATATATGTCGGAGAAGATAAAAGCAGAAGTTATGAAGTAATTCAATGCTGGATTCTTAGTCGTCACCTCTTACCCACAATGGGTTGCCAATGTTGTTCCCGTGCACAAAAAGGACGAAAAGGTATGAATATGCATGGACTACAGAGATTTGAATAGGGCAAGCCCTAAGGATGATTTCCCACTTCCCCACATGGATATCCTAGTTGGAAATACGACACATCACATAGTGTTTTCCTTCATGGACGGTTTCTCAGGCTACAACAAAATCAAAATGGCGCCTGAGGACATGGAGAAAACAACCTTTGTCACGCAGTGGGGTACATTCTGCTACAAGGTTATGCCATTCGGACTGAAGAATGCAGGGGCAACCTATCAGCGTGCCATGGTAGCCTTATTTCACGACATGATACATCACGAAATAGAGGTCTATGTGGACGACATGATAGCTAGATCTCAAACAGAAGAAGAGCATCTTGATCATTTATAGAAACTGTTTGAGAGGCTAAAGAAATACAAGCTGAGGTTGAACCAAAATAAAGGCACGTTTGGATTAAGGTCTGGTAAACTCCTAGGCTTTATCGTCAGCAATAAAGGTATCGAGGTGGATCCTGCCAAGGTGAAAGCGATACAAGAGATGCCTTCTCCTCGTACTGAGAAGGAAGTCAGAGGATTCTTGGGACGTTTGAACTACATTTCCAGATTCATTTCTCACCTGACAGCTACTTGTGAACCAATCTTCAAATTAATGAAGAAAGATCAAGTAGTCAAATGGAATGACAAGTGCCAAACTGCTTTTGACAAGATCAAAGAGTACCTGCAAGAGCCTCCTGTTTTGATGCCACCAGTCAAGGGAAGACCATTGATCATGTATCTAAACGGTTTGGAAAATTCAATGAGGTATGTGCTGGGGAGACAGGACGAGTCTGGCCGAAAAGAGCATGCTATTTACTACCTAAGAAAAAAGTTTACCGACTGTGAAACAAGATATTCACTGCTCGAGAAAACTTGCTGCGCTCTGCCATGGGCTGCTCGCCGGCTAAGACAATATATGCTGACTCATACTACCTTGTGGATATCTAAAATGGATCAAATAAAATACATCTTTGATAAACCTTACCTCTCTAGGAGGATAGCAAGATGGCAGATGATCTTGATAGAATAGGACATACAATATACTACCCAAAAAGCAATAAAGGGGAGTGTACTAGTTGATCACCTGGCTCACCAAGCTGTGGAAGACTACCAGTCCATGAAGTTCGAATTCCCAGATGAGGACATCATGATGGTAAACAACTGTGAAAAATTCAGACCATATGACGGACCTGAATAAGGATCCCGATGGGCCCTGGTTTTTGATGGGGCATCTAACGCACTAGGAAATGGTATTGGTGTTATACTCATATCTCCTGAAGGATGTCATACTCCTTTTACAGCAAGACTCTGCTTCAATTGTACAAATAACATGGCAGAATACGAAGCGTGCATTTTTGTCTCAAAGTTGCCCTAGATTTGGGGATCAAATCCTTAAATGTATTCAGAGATTCAACTTTGGTCATCAGCCAGATCAAAGGGGAATGCGACACCAAACACCATAACCTTATCCCCTATAAAGAACATGTGTTGACATTGCTCCCACATTTTGAGAAGATTACCTTCGAGCATTTCCCGGGAGAAGAAAATCAGCTAGCAGACGCGCTAGCCACAATGTCATCCATGTTTAAACTTAAATGGGATAACGAGGCTCCCCAGATCACCATTGAACAAATGGATGAACCATCTCACTGTCACGAGATTAATACTGAAGAAGTAGTGGACCGGCCTTGGTTTCACGAAGTCAAGAGGCATCTCGAGGCTTAAGAATATCCGGAAGGTGCTTCAGTCAACGATAAGAAGTTCTTAAGGATATTCTCTGCTAAGTTCTTCCTTAGTAATGGAATTCTCTACAAATGCAACCATGACTCTGTGTTACTACGGTGCGTAGATAAGGTTGAAGTGGAAAAGATCATGGCTGATCTACATGAGGGCACTTTTAGCACCCATTCCAGTGGGCATACGATGGCAAAGAAAATCCTACGAGCAGGTTATTACTGGTCTACCATGGAAGATATTTCTATCAACACTCTCGAACCTGCCACAAGTGTCAGATTTATGCTGACAAGGTGCACGTACCTCCGGTTCCTTTGAATGTCTTTATGGATCCTTGGCCCTTTGCAATGTGGGGCATCGATATGATTGGGGAAATCAAACCAACAACCTCTAATGGACAACGCTTCATCTTGGTGGCCATTGACTATTTTACAAAGTGGGTTGAGGCATCCTCTCATCTGTCGGTATGGTATCCTGGAGAGGATCTTCGCAGACAATGGTACGAATCTTAACAACACTATAATCACCGCATTATGCATGCAATTCAAGATCCAGCATTACAGTTCTTCCCCTTACCGGACAAAGATGAATGTTGTTGTCGAAGCCACAAATAAGAACATCAAAAAGATCATACATAAAATGACAGTCACATACAAAGACTAGCATGAGATGCTACCGTTTGCTCTCCACAGTTATCATACCACAACACGCACATCAACCGGGGCAACACCCTACTCTCTGGTATACGGCAAGGAGGTTGTCTTGCCTATTAAGGTCAGAATCCCCTCTCTGAGAATCATGAAGGATGCAGGGCTGAATGAAGAAGATTGGATCCAGACTCGACTTCATCAACTCAACTTGATTGATGAGAAAAGACTTACTGCTGTCTGTCATGGTCAAATGTATCAAAAACGAATGATCAAGGATTTCAATAAAAAGGTCAGACGCCATATGTATCAAGTCGGGGATCTGGTGATGAAACGTATCATACTACCGCCAGGTGATCCCAGGGGAAAATGGACTCCTACGTACGAAGGACCATTTGTAATCAAAAGCATATTCTCTGGTGGAGCAATGATCTTTACCACCATGAATGGCAACGACCTTCCGCACCCTACGAACGTGGACATAGTCAAAAGATACTACGCATAAGAGACCCGCTAGGTTGAAACACCTAGGCAAAACAAGGGCACCCCGGCAAACCAAAAAGGTTCGGGCAAAAATTATGGATAAAACAAAAAAATATGTACACCCGACAAGCTGAAAACCCGAAAGGGCGGCTTGGGCAAAAAAGGGTTTCCCGGTGGATTGAAAACCCGAAAGGGCGGTCCAGGAAAAAGTTAGGGAATTCAAGCGTATGACTATGTCTTGTTGGTTCACCTTACGGACAACCTTTGGCTTCAACTGACAAACTCAGCGGTTCTGATCAATTCAATCAGCTTCGGACAAGGCAACAAATACACAAGATGCTCAGAGACATGAAGGCTATAGCAGAATGGGAACCCCATGTGATTTTATTTCACATAGCTATCTTTTCTTTGTATCGAATTTTCATTTTTTACGACGGCATTCTCTTACTAGAATGTTTGTCTCATTGTACAAAAATACTTACTCAAAGTCAATACAAAGATATCCCTTTGAAAGTGAAAAACTACCTGTTTTTCTTCACTCTTGTGTTTTGTTTACAAAAACATCCAATGATTTATTTTTGAACATACGCATTTGAACATAATTACTATTTACAAATGAAAAAAATAAAAAGACAATCGTTGATGGCTTTAAGGTAGGGAAATCTCTCTAAGCTACTTTAATAAATCCCCTGCAGTGTGCAGTTTAATCCCCAGCGGAACAAAGCTTCTAATTATCAATCCCTAGTAGAAGTCGTTCAATTTCTCCGGATTCCCCTACGGGATTTTACAAGCAGTACACGACATTTCCCTCATAACAGATTTTATTTCTCTAAGTGGAAATTCTTCAACTTCACAACATGAAGACTTACGCTCCATATCCTCAGCAGCATTTAGGGATTTATTTTCCCCAAACCAACAATAATGCATCAGATTAGCTTACATACACATACATCACATCCATATATCATAAACATTGATAACATTACACTATGCATTTCATACAACATGACATTGCATATTAGCTAACACTTTACCCTTTTCAGGATAAGGTGGATCAACAGCTACCATTAACAATATTCAAAGTTTCTAGATACAGTTCAGATACGCTGCAGACAGAGATGCCATTCTGATACTCATTCAAATTCAAATCTCAGATACAGTTCAGATACGCTCCAGACACGGATTCCATTCTGATACTCATTCAGATTCAACTCTCAGATACAATTCAGATATGCTCCAGACACGGATGCCATTCTGATACTCATTCAGATTCAGCTTTCAGATATGGTTCAGATACGCTCCAGACACGGATGTCATTCTGATACTCATTCAGATTCAATTCTCAGATACAGTTCAGATACGCTCCAGACACGGATGTCATTCTGATACTCATTTAGATTCAACTCTCAGATACAGTTCAGATATGCTCCACACACGGATGCCATTCTGATACTCATTCAGATTCAGCTTTCAGATACAACTCAGATACGCTCCAAACACAGATGCCATTCTGATACTCATTCAGATTCAACTTTCAAATACAGTTCAACAACCACTTTTGATGGCATCTACAATCCCATATCCAACAACTTTCCATCATCTTTCCAAATGGCATTTCTAAGCCCATTCCCTCAACCATCACATCACCAAGTGTAAATTTCTGGACACTCTAGTGTCCAATCATCTTCCACCTTCGAGTCACAAATGGAAAAACTTTCCAATCTAACTCTTAAGGCTTAAGAAGATTGAACAGGAGAAGCTATTGTACCCCAAAAGTTTCCCTCTCATTTACCAAAAATTTTCTCACAAGATCTCCCTTGACTCAAGATTGCATTAGGGTTTGATTAACTCAAGACACCTCCTTAAGCACTGATGACCAAAATAAAGGTTTGAGATTGCACAAGTATATTTGAACTTACAATGTCCCATATGATTTTCATGGATCATTATGGACCCTCAAGATCACTCATGTCAAGTTTCAAGCTTTGGATCACACTTTTGCTCAGTCAATTGAGCAGTTGACCTAAAAATCAACTATATTGGGGAAAAAGTAAACCATGGCCAATTTATAGTCAAACCTCATAATTTTTGATCCACATAAACATTTTAAACTCATATGTATCATTTTATCAAGTTTGGACCATAATTCCTCAAGAAATTTGAGCAAATCTCCAAAAGGGGAAAATGGTCAAAATTAGGGTTTTGACTGGGAAAGGGCAATTTTTTATTTTTGACCTAGCAAATGATCAATTGAGTTAAAGCATGATCTCTAGAGTCCAATTGCATCATTTTGACATAATGACATGGCTCAAAACATTGCCCAAGTCCAAAGGATTGACAGATGAATTTTCAGTCAACTGATCAAAAGTCAATTGTATACTGAAAAGTCAAACTTTGACTTTTTGGTCAAATTCAAATGCCAAAGATCACAATTCATCAAAACATGTCAAAGTATGAAAATTATTTATCAAGAAATAAAAAAGTCAATATTTCATTTTGAAAAGTCAAAATTTCTAAACTTAGAAATTTTTCTAAGTGTTGCAAATTTCTTATTTTTTCATAACTTTGAGCAAAATTTTCACCATGGTGCAAGATGATTCAAGAGAAACTTCCAAAATTAAAGTTGTATATCTCCATGAAATATACAAATTTGCTTCACACAACTTCTTCCAAAAGTGCTTGGATATCAAGTTATAATTTTAAGAACATGTGGTCATGACACAAAATACTTAGTGAAATTTTGCCCTAATTTGGCCAGGATTTTGACCCAACTTCATGGAACTTTTTCATATAGTTCCAAGGGGAATCTTCAAAATAAATTCAAATATGGGTTGTATATCACATTACAAGCTTTCCAAAATGTCCAAGAACTCCAAGAACTTCTTTCCAATATGAAGTTAGGGTTTTATCACTTGAATTACAAGTCATTTTGTGATGAATGAAATTCAAAATTCAAACTATGCTGCATAACATCTACTTTTCAGGCCTCAAACTTGTTAGACACTCCATAATTAATGGCTTGCACAGCTGCTAGAGGTCTCATTTCAAGCATTCAATGCATGGACATGCTTTATATCCATTTTGGAAAGAAAGTGCACATTGCCATTTTGATAAAGTGACTTTTTGCACAAAACTTATTCTTGAGCCTTGCATTTGTTCTCTTCTGATCATACATGTCTTACAATACATGAGAAATTGTTTAGACACTTACAATCACCCATCTCATGCTTGTACTACACATTGAAACTTGGTTTCCCTCTTTTCTTCAAAATCAAGTAACCTAGCCAAACGCAAAAAACTGGTACTTCTGACTTGCCAATGCACTCAAATCTTTTTGCTTATACATAGACAAACTATTTTCTATAAATACACGAATTCTCAAGCCTTGAAAGGACCTAGAACTCATAATCACATCTCATACTTCCATTTTCACATAAACTGACCAAAAACTTTAAACTCATAACTCCCTCGTGCGTTTTCATGCCTTTTGGTTTCTAAAGCTTCTAAACATTATTTAGAACTGATCCCACACCCTGTTACAGAACTGTAACACCATTAATACCATCCTCCATTTTCAAAAATAGAGCTTTACACTTAGACTTCTCCAGAACTTCTCAGGCCCTTTATGCTCAAGCTAAGCATTGCATTAGTTTCCTGGGAACTTGAGGAAGCTAACCCAACCATTGGAACTCATTGAAAGTTGCTCAAACTTCAAACCCGATACCCCCTTGCAAGGTAAGTTTTCTAACTTTGGAACTTTTCATACAGGCATCATCAATGATTTATTTGTGAATAAAACATGTAGATATCATTTCCCTAAAGCTAACCATGTCCATAGTTTCCATTAATTTTGCTTGAGCTTAGAGAATTTTAAGATTGAAGTTTCTGAGATTTTTAGGGTTCAGATTAGGGCTATTAAAATTCATGCTTATATTTGATGTATAGTTTTAATGCTTTACATTTTTTAAACCGTGAGGAAATTTGCTACAAGTTTCATGTTTACAGTTTTCATTTTTGATGAGAAATGAACAAGTTACAGTTGGTTTGGCTGGAGGTTGAAGATGAAGTGTAAATCAGGGCACGTTTTGTATCATATATTTATGGTTTTGCTTATGTTAACGGATGTATAGCCACCCCAGTGGTAGAAGCGTGCGCCTGTAACCTTTGGGACCTGGGTTCGAGCCCCAGTGGTACTCTTTTGATTTTTTCATATTTTTGCATTCTGACATTATTTTTTTTGGACAAGCGCTGGGCCTCTTTGGGCTTGGTTTGTTTTTGTTTTTGCTAACTAACCCCCCTGTGGACTATTTGCACCCCTGGCCCAATTTTATTTTATTTTCTTTTTTTATTTCATTTAATTTTTTAAAATATTTTTCCTAATAATAAAAAATACAAAAATGATAGATTTATATTTTGACTTAGTTTATTTTATTTTCCTCACAAAAAATATTTTATTTAACTATACTTTATTTATTTTTACTAACTAGTCTTGTAAATTTAATTTAAAACTAGGTTATTATTTATTTTCTTTTACACCAATTAAACTATATTTATTTTAATATAAAAAAAGGCCAAAAATATTTTATAATACTATAATTTATTTTCAACACAAAAATACAAAAAAATAATTTTCTTAAACTTAATTTATTTTAATCAATTAATAGACTTAGGGTTTTATTTAAAATCTTTTCTTATTAAATTAGGTTTACTTTTATTATTTTAATTAATTATTTTCTTTTAATTAATTAGGTTAAAACAAATTCACTTTTCCTAAAAAAATCCAAACAAAAATATCCATTTTCTTCACATTTATATTCTTGAACATTTATTCATTTTGTACATTATTTATTTCAATTCTTGTACAAATTCAATTTGGTTGTAATAGATTAATTAGGTTTATATTCTTGCAATCCCCATTTACAATTTGTACACCCCCGCCCACAAGTATTGTAACAGCGTAGTAACTTTAAATTCCGCAATTTATCACTTTATATACAAAATGCTAGTAATTAGGGTTTGTATGGAAAGGCTAAAACCAATACTTAGAAAACCCTAATTCAAGACAAAATCAAGCATGAAAACAATACATTTGCACACAAGCACCCTTAGGGTAAATCCACTTGGTTGCCTTTACAAAATGACCATATTACGCATGTGAGGTATCTTAGCAAAAACAAGCAAATACAAGATCATAGTCCCTCGATGACGCTATCTAAGTTGCCTTTCAAATTATCTTAGTCCCTAAAAGAGAATGCTAAAATACATTGCAACATTGCTAATCATGGTTATACGATGTCCCACGTCCGTCCCGTTTACATCCAAAGATAGGGTGACTTACCAAATCAATGGTAAGATAACAATGTCAAAGGAAAAGAAAATGAACAAGAAAGACTTTTGAGTAAGTAGAATGCTCCTAATTACTTGCTCCATTTCAAAACAAACATCCTTGCTATTTTCAAAACAAACACTAACACTTTCAAAAAACATCTTTCAACTTGAAAACATTTTCAAAATATCAAACACTTTGTATACATTCTTACGAACGAGAATTATTACAAAGTTTGTCTAAACAATGGCCTCTTTACAAAATACTTTCAAAAACCACACAAAGCACAATTTCAAACAAAAAGCAAGTGATCTAGCAAGTAACTAAGAGCCCATGGAAAAACATGGATGAAAAGGGTGCTAATACCTTCCCTTTTCATAATCTACCCCCCAAACTCAAGAAATAATCTCAAAGGTCTTTCCTGTGCTTTTTCACCTTTCCTTTTGGATAAAAGAAAAGTCGGTGGCGACTCTTGCTAACCGCAACATTTGCAATCAAATGCAAAACCTTCAAGTCAGTTCTCCCACCGTATCACACCCTGACTGGGGATAAAAGAGATGATTAAAACTTCCAGTTTGTCCGATGAGGGTAAAGTTAACTGTTATCTGGTCGGCTTCCAGGATTTGTAGCAACTTTCTGGGAAAAGTATCAACTCTACTTGGAAGATGAGTTCTATAAATGATTTGTAGTAGTCAGGGGAGTAGACTTGAGCTGGGGAGATTGTAGTCTATTGGGGAAATAAACCTTGTTTAGGAAAGTATTTTGGCGACCATACTATGGAACTGAGTTCTTCTGCGGATGAACCTTTGCAAGGTTCCTTTTCCAGTTTTGGAAGGCCAAACTCGATTGGGGAAGAGAAACTCCAGGAGATATGTTGATTGGAAACTTTGAAAAGAAATTGTGTGAATATACTCTGTGGGGATAATCTCATAGAAATGGCTTTGTGGGGTTTTATGGACATCTTGAATGTCATCCGAACTCCTTGAGTCTTGAGTAAATGCTTATTATCATTCTCATGCGTATATTTTTGAATAGTTAATCATGTTCATATGCATCTGTTCATTCAATTTTAGTCATTGGATGTTTTTGCAATCAAAACAGAACAAAACAAAAACTTTGCACTTCAAAAGGTATTTGTATTGATAAGTTACCTATAAACAAGCGATTTTGTACAAAGAGATGGAAATCCTAGTAAGAGGAAATCATCGTGAAATGAAAAGAGTACAACGTGAAAACAAATATATATAGCCATATGGAAGTGATCTCATTGGATTCCAACTCTGCTATTGCCCATATGTCTTCAAACATTTCATCCATTATCGTCAGAAGAAGTCGATTGAATTGATCTTGTACCATTTGAATTTTGAATTTGGTAATAAAGTTGGTTGTAGTGATCCAGCAGGACATAGTCATACGCTTTAATCCCTAACTTTTTCCTAGACAGCTCTTTCGGGTTTTCAGTCCACCAGGATACCCTTTTTTGCCAAAGCCGCCCTTTCAGGTTTTTGACTTGCCGGGTGTACAATCTCTTGTATATATCCCTAATTTTTGCCCGAACCCTTTTGGTTCGTCGGGATGCCCTTATTTTTTCCTAGGTATGTAAACCTAGCGGGTCGTTCTTATGTGTAGTATTTTTTTACTATGTTTGTGTTGACAGGATGCGGGAAATCTTCGCCGTCCATAGTGGTTAACATCATAGCACCACCAAAGAATACTACTTCTTGACAACATATAGCCCTTCGTAGGTGGGCGTCTATTTTCCCCTGGGATCACCTTGTCGTAGAATGACGCGCTTTATTACCAGGTCGCAAGCCTGATATAGCAAATGCTTAATATTCTTGTTGAAAGCTTTGATCATACGTTTTAGATACATCTGACTGTGACAGATAGCAGCCAACCTCTTTTCGTTAATCAAATTCAAATGATCTAACCTAGTATGAATCTACTCGTCTACGTCCAAGTCTGCCTCTTTCGTTATCCTTAGGAAGGAATCTGAACTTCGAAAGGCAGGATAGCTTCCATACCATAGACCAAAGAGAAAGGGGTCACCCCAGTTGATGTTCGCGCCAAAGTACGATAGCCATGAAGAGAAAATGTTAACATCTCATTGCATTCTTTATAGGTTACCACCATCTTTTTCATAATATTCTTTATATTCTTGTTGGCAGCTTCCACTGCGCCATTCATCTTAGGTCTGTATGGAGAAGAATTGTGATGTTTGATATGGAACTACGTGCAGAGTTCAGTGATTATGGCATTTTTGAGGTTGGTACCATTGTCAGTGATGATTCTCTCAGGGATGCCATACCAACAAACGAGGTTATGTTTGATGAACCGGACTACAATGTTCTTGGTTACTGAAGCAAATGAAGCAGCTTCAACCTATTTGGTGAAGTAATCAATGGCGAAGGGGATAAAACAATGTCCATTGGAGGCAGTGGGCTTGATCTATCCTATCATGTCAATGCCCCACATTGCAAATGGACATGGAGCAGTCATGACATTTAGAGGTATTAGAGGCACATGAACTTTTTTGGCATAAATCTGCATTTATGGCAAGTCTTCGAGTGATGTGACAATCATTTTCCATAGTCGGCCAATAGTAACCAGCACTCAGAATCTTCTTGGCCTTAGTGTGTCCACTAGAATGAGTTCTGAAGATTCCTTCATGCATGCCTTCCATGACTTTATCTTCTTCCTTCTTGTCCATACAACGAAGCAGAGTAGAATCATGATTGCGCTTGTATAAAATTCCATTGCTTAGGAAGAACTTGGCTGAAAATCTTTGCAAGAATTTCTTGTCGTTGATGGTACCGAGGCTTCTCCTCATAAGTCTCAATCTCATAACAGTGTGCTGGTTCGTCAAATTTTCCTATAGTAATTTTTGGATCTTCATTGTCCCAATCGACCTTGAACATAGAAGACATAGTTGCTAAGGCATCTGCCAACTTATTTTCTTCCCTTGGGAAGTGTTCAAAGGTAACCTCCACAAAGTATGTGATTAAGGTTATGACAAGCTCTTTGTAGGGGATCAGTTTCGGATTCTTGGTATCCCACTCTCCTCTAACTTGACTAATTACTAGGGCTGAATCTCCGTATACACTTAAGGACTTGATTCTTAGGTGAATAGCAGCTTTTAGACCCAAGATGCATGCGTCATACTCAGCCATGTTATTGGTATAATTGAAGCAAAGTCTAGCAGTGAAAAGTGTATGGAAACCTTCGGGAGAAACAATCATAGTGTCAATTCCATTACCTAAAGCATTGGAAGCTCCATCAAAAACCATAGTCCATCGGGATCCTTGTTCAGGTCCGTCATACGGTCCAGGCTTTTCACAATCAGTTACTAGCATGATATTCTCGTCCTGGAATTCAAATTTCATGGATTGGTAGTCATCAACAGCTTGATGTGCCAAATGATCCGCCAATACACCTCCTTTGATTGCCTTTTCTGTAGTGTACTGGATGTCATATTCAGTCAAAATCATTTTCCATCTAGCTATTCGTCCGGAGAGAGCTGACTTCTCAAAGATATACTTGATAGGATCCATCTTAGAAATCAATAGAGTGGTGTGAGTCAACATATACTGTCTTAGTCGGCAAGTAGCCAATGCCAAAACGCAACAAGTTTTCTCGAGAAGTGAATATCTGGTTTCACAGTCGGTAAACTTTTTGCTAAGGTAGTAGATTGCGTGCTCTTATCGGCCAGACTCGTCATGTTGGCCCAACACGCACCCCATTCATTTTTCCAACACAGTCAAGTACATGATCAAAGGTCTTCCTTCAACTAGAGGCATTCGGATTGGAGGTTCTTACAAATATTCTTTAATCTTGTCAAAGGCTGCTTGGCACTCGTCGTTCCATCTTACTACTTGATCTTTCTTCAAGAGATTGAAGATGGGCTCACAAGTAGTAGTCAAGTGAGATATGAATCGAGCAATGTAGTTGAGTCTACCTAAGAAACCCCGGACCTCCTTCTCAGAATAGGGAGCTGGCATTTCTTGTATGGCTTTGAAATTCGTAGGATCGACCAATGCCTTTGCCACTGACGATAAAACCCAGGAGTTTTCCAGACCTCACCCCAAAGGTACACTTATTGGGATTCAACCTTAGCTTGTACTTTTTCAACCTTTCAAACAGCTTGTGTAAATGATCAAGATGTTCTTCCTTAGTCTGTGACCTTGCAATCATATTATCCATATAGACCTCTATCTCATGGTGTATCATGTCATGAAATAAAGCTACCATGGCTCGTTGATAGGTTTCCCCTGCATTCTTCAAACCAAAAGGCATGACCTTGTAGAAGAAGGTGCCCCACTATGTAACAAAGGTGGTCTTCTCCATATCTTCGGGAGCCATTTTGATTTGATTATAGTCGTAGAATCCATCCATGAAGGAGAAGACTTTATGTTGAGTTGTCTTGTCAACCAAGACATTGATATACGGTAGTGGGAAGTCATCTTTGGGGCTCGCCCTATTCAAATCCCTATATTCTACACACATACAGACTTTTCCATCTTTCTTCGGCACCGAGACCACATTATATGATGTCACTTCCAGAAAACCTGCATTGAATTGCTTCATTACCTCAACTTTTATTTTCTCGTACATGTCTGGACGCATACGATGAACCTTTTGCTTGACTAGAGGAAAATCTTCCTGTGTTGGTAGATGATGAACCACAATACCAGTATCAAGCCCTGACATATCCTCATATGACCAAGCAAACACCTCAACATAGTCGTGTAATATCTGGACCAATCTGCCTTTGACACTGTCTTTCAAGTTGGTGCCAATCTTGACCTCTTTCTTGTCTGCCTCAGTACCTAGGTTGATCACTTCAATTGGCTCTTCATGCGGTTGAATGTCTTTTCCTTCTTGCATCAGAAGTCTGGCTAGTTCCCCAGGTATTTCACAATCTTCTTCGCCTTCGTCCTCGGCTTGGTAGATGGGATGTTCAAAGTCATAGATGGCAATAGCAGAGTCGTTGTCAACGAGATCCGAAGTGGATGTGGATCTGCAAATACGTGTGTGTGCATGTAAGATCACATGGCTATTTTGAAAATGCAATAAAGTGAAAGAAAGACAATGAGCGCAAAATTTGAATGCAAAGAGTACAATGTTTTTCATTGAATGATCATATGGCATATGAAAATGAACAGACCCTTAACAAATGGATCATGGTGCCCTGGGCATGGAATATGGCTTAAAGTCATTGTTTCAATAAAATTACAGATGGAGTTCTCAAATTAATAAAACAGTAAATGGTAATTACTCCTCATTGAAGGATATGGGAATGAAATCCTTGGCATGCCAGTTGTTGAGCCCTTTCTTGAGAGTGGGGTAGATCCAGTCATCCAAGTCATAGTCAATGTCAGAGTCTTCAAGAGCGTTCACTTCATGATTACTGATATGAAGAGGTGGTTTTCCTACGCGAGCACGTCTAACCTCCTTTTGAGCCTTGGTAGTGAAGCCCAAACCAAACTTGTCTACTTTGAAAGGAAAGTCAGGGAGTTATCCCCATATGGTATAACATCTGTCTTTAATTACAGCACGAGCATCTTTAAGGAAAACCATCCTTGGCACATCTTGGGAAGCTTTTGGAATGTCAGAAGAAACCTTGGCGGCAACAACCATGGGAGAAACCACTTCGAAGGCTTGGCAAGGAGTTTCTATGAACTCGCCGTCCATCTCAACATACTCAAACGAATTTAGATGGCTAACCATGAACTCTTCTTCACCACAGACGATAACTATCTTTCCCTTGACCAGATATTTTAATTTTTGATGCAAAGTGGAAGTCACTGCCCCTTCCCCATGTATCCAAGGGCGTCCAAGTAGGCAATAGTAAGAAGGACGAATGTCCATCACATAAAATGTAGAGTTGAAAATTTGAGAACCAACTTTGATGGGGAGATCAACTTCCCCATGGACCATCCTTTTGGATCCATCAAAATCCCTTACCACTATGTCATTTGGTTTCAACACCAAACCTTCACAATCCAACCGATCTAGGGTACCTTTGGGTAAGTCATTCAAAGAGGACCCAATATCCACCAATACATGGGCAAGAGTGGTTCCTTTGCATTCGATAGAGACATGCAAAGCCTTGTTGTGATTTCTTCTGGTTGGAGTTTGTGATAAGGTGGGAGAACTGACTTTGAGGTTTTGTATTTGATCGCAAATGTTGCGGTTAGCAAGAGTCGCCAATGACTTTTCTTTTATCCAAAAGGAAAGGTGGAAAAGCACAGGAAATACCTTTGAGATTATTTCTTGAGTTCGGGGGGTAGATTATGAAAAGGGAAGGTATTATCACCCTTTTCATCCATGGTTTTCCATGGGCTCTTATTTACTTGCTAGATCACTTGCTTTTTGTTTGAAATTTGTTCTTTGTGTGGTTTTGAAAGTATTTTGTAAAAGAGGCCATTGTTTAGGCAATCTTTGTAATGATTCTCGTTCGTAAGAATGTATACAAAGATGTTTGTCTTTTTGAAAAATGTTTTCAATGTTTGCAAGATGTTTGGAAATGTGTGTGTTTGTTTTGAAAATAGCAAGGATATTTTTTTGAAATGGAGCAAGTAACTAAAAGTAATCTACCTACTCAAATGTCTTTCTTGTTCATTTTATTTTCCTTTGATATTGGTGTCTTACCATTTATTTGGTAAGCAACTCTATCTTTGGATGTAAACGGGACAGACGTGGGTCATCGTATAACCATGATTAGCAATGTTGCAAAGCATCTTAGCATTTTTTGAGGGACTAAGATCATTTTGTAAGGCAACTTTGGATAGCGTCATCAAGGGACTAAGATCTTGTATTTGTTTGTTTTGCTAAGATACCTTACATGCGTAATATGGCCAGTTTTGTATAAGGAAACCAAGTGGAGTAACCCTAGGGGTGCTTGTGTGCAAGTGTGTCATTTTCATGCTTGATTTTGTCTTGAATTAGGGTTTTCTATTTGATTGGTTTTATCTTGCCATAAAAACCCTAATTACTAGCATATTATATAAAAAGCGATAAATTGCGAAATTTAAAGATTACTACGCTATTACAACACTTTGTGGGAGGGGGGTATACAATTTATGAATGGGGATTGCAATAATATAAACCTAATTAATCTATTACAACCAAATTGAATTTGTACAAATATTGGAATAAATAATGTACAAGATAATTTAAATATGCAAAGATATGTAAATGCAAAAGAAGATTTTGTTTGTTTTTTTATGTGAAAAAGTTTTAACCTAACCCTAATAAATAAATCAAGATTAAACTCAAATTAATTAGGAAAGGAAATTATTTTTAGAAAGGATTTTGATTAAACCCTAATTCTATTTTATTAAAAGGGAATAAATTTCTTTGAGAAAAAGTAGGTATTTTTTTGCATTTTTTGTCTTGAAAAATAATATATGCTATTTATGAGGTATTTTGGTCTCTTTGTATTAAAATAATATGTTTAATAGGTGTGAAGGAAAAAGAATAAATATTAAAATATTTATAATTTAATTTACAAGTTTATTAAAAAAGATAGTATATAACTTAAATAAAAAAATATTTTTTTATGAGAAAATATAATAAAATAAAACAAAATATAATATTTATCATTTTTATATTTTTTATGACTTTTTATTATTAAGAAAATATTATTAGAAAAATAAAATAAAAACAAAATAAATAAATGATAATGGGCCAGGGGTGCTGCAAGCAAATGGGAGGTAGAAGGTTAGCAAAAACCACAAAGCTCAATGTACTGAAGCCCACACTGCAAAAACAACAAAAAAATGGGGAAAAAAGTATGGAAAATTGAAAAAGGCATGCGCCAAGGCTCGAACCCATGACCTATGGCATTTTTGCGCGCTGCCTTACCATTGGGGTGGCTGTACATCCATTTATAGAAACACAAAGATAAATATATATTAGAAAACACCTCCTGAAGGCAACTTCATCTTCAACCTTGAGCCATGGCTGGACCACCTGTATCTCTCTCATTTCTCCATAAAAATGGAAAGTCCAAACATGAAAATTACAGTGTTTCTTCCCACGATTTCAACCATATAATTCATGTAAACTAAAAGTCAAAGACAAAAGCTAATTTTACTGGCCCTAATTTGAAACCTAATTTTTACAGAAATTTCAAATCCAAAATTCTCTATACAAAATGAATATAAATGAAATCTATGAACATGGTTGGCTTTAGTGCAAGGATATCTACATTTTGTTTTCACAAATCAAGACCAAAGGATGCTTGTATGAAGAGATAGAAGTTTGAGTTTTTACCTCTTTTAGTTGAGATCATGAATGGAGTTTGAGCATGTTTTAAGAAGGCCTAAGGATCTGTTTAGCTTTCCTGGACCTCCCTGAGTGTATTCCAATCCTTACTTTGTCCTGAAAGTCTCTGAATCTCCCTACTCAAGTCAACCTGCAAGCTTGAAATGTAAAAATGGCAGATGGAGAAGGAGGAGTTATAGTGAGGGAACAGGGGTCTGGAACACTTAGATATGATGTATATTAAGTGTTTAGGTGGTTAAAACTCAAAACGCACGAGTGGTTTTTGAGATTGCTATGCAAGGTGCAAAACCGCAAGTTATGGAAGATTTTCAGTGATAGAGAGTTTGGGAGAGTTTCTAAGCTTTAGAATTCGTGTTCTAGGTCACAATACATTTTTGTATATGTATGGAAAGGATTAGGGATCAAGCTTTCTCAAGATTTCGGAGTTATAGCCTTTTGGCTCTGTTACTTGCTTTTGAAGAAAAGTGAGGAGACAAGTCTCTATGTGCTTGTACAAGCCTGATCTGAGTTGGTAGAGGTTCTAGAAACATTGCTTTTGGTTTACAGGGTTTTTGTGTGTAGAAAGAACAAGTGCAAAACTCAAGGAGTTGACAATTTCAAAAGTTGTGCTTTATCAAAATGGAAATGGCAACTTTGTGCCATAAATGGAATTGTAGCTTGGACAAAGGCTCTAATGCTTGGATCAAAGCTCTATCAGCTGTGTAAACATTTAATTATGGAGTGTGAAACAATTTTGAGGCCTGCAAAGCAAATATTATGCAGCCTAGGTTTGAATTTGAATTTTGGTTCATCATGAAATGGCTTGAAATCAAAGTGAGAAATTTCCAACTTTATCTCTTCGATTCTCCCTACTCAAGAATGATCTCAAGAAGTTATTTGACATTTTGGAAAGCTTGAAATGTGCTCTACAACTAATCTTTGAATTGATTTTAAATATTCCCCTTGGAACTATGTGAAAAATTGGTATGAAGTTAGGTCAAAAACCTGCCTAATTAGGGCAAAATTTCACTAAGTTATTTTAGTTAATGAGCATGTATTCACAAAATTATATCTTGAGATCCAAACATCTTTAGGAGAAATTGTGTGAAGAAAATTTGTAGATTTCATGGAGATCTACAACTTTCATGTTGGGAACTTCCTTTGAATCATCTTGTATCATAGTGAAAATTTGGCTTAAAGTTGAGAAAAAATAAGAAATTTTCTATACTTTGAAAAATTTCTAAGTTAAGAAATTTCAAATTTCAAAACAAAATTTTCAATCCTTGATTTATTGATGAACAAGTTTCAAATTTTGACATGTTTTGATGAAATATGATCTTTGGCACTTGATTTTGACCAAAAAGTCAAAGTTTGACTTTTCAGTATACAGTTGACTTT
Organism: Vicia faba; assembly: GCA_948472305.1. NCBI lineage: Eukaryota > Viridiplantae > Streptophyta > Magnoliopsida > Fabales > Fabaceae > Vicia > Vicia faba. Next base: position 1,144,374,136 of record OX451739.1, on the reverse strand, counting down.
TGATCAGTTGACTACAAATTCATCTGTCAATCCAATGGATTTGTAATATTTTGAACCATGTCATTAGGTCAAGATTATGCAATTGAACTCTTGAAATCATTCTTCAAACCAATTGATCATTTGCTAGTTCAAAAATCAGAAAATGCCCCTTCTTAGTCAAAACCCTAATTTTGACCATTTTGCCCTTTTGATGATTTGATCCAATTTCTTGAGGAATTATGGTCCAAACTTGATAAAATGATACATATGAGTCTAAGATGTTGATGTGGATAAAAAATTATGAATTTTGACTGTAAATTTTCCATGGTTGACTTTTTCCCCAATACAGTTGATTTTTAGGTCAACTGTCCAATTGACTGATCAAAAGTGTGATTCAAAGTTTGAAACTTGGCATGAATAATCTTGGGGTCCATAATTATACTTGAAAGTAAAATGAAGCATTGATAGTCCAAAAATCCTTGTGCAAACTCAAACCCTAATTTTGGTCATTAGTGCATGATGAGATGTCTTGAGTTGGTCAAACCCTAATCCAGTCTTGAGTCAAAGAGATCTTGTAAGAAAAATCTTGATAAATGAGATGGGAAAATTTTGGGTACAACAGCTGCCCCTGTTCAATCTTCTTAAACCTGAAGAGTTAGATTGCCGAGTTTTGCCATTTACAACTCGAAGGTGGAAGATGATTGGACACTAGAGTGCCCAGAAATTTGCACTCGGTGATACGATGATAGAAGGAATGGGCTTAAAGATGCCATTTGGAGAGGTAATAGAATCTTGTTGGAGATGGGCTTGTAGATTTCATCCCAGAATGTTTGTTGAATTGTAATTTGTAAGCTGAAAGAATGAGCATCAGAATGGCGTCCGTGTCTGGAGCGTATCTGAGCTGTATCTGGAAGCTGATTTTGCCTGAGTATCAGAATGGAATCTGTGTCTGGAGCGTATCTGAAATATATCTAAAAGTTTCATCTTAATGAGTATCAGAATTCCGTCCGTGTCTGTAACGTATATGTATTGTATCTGAAAGTTGTATCTAAATGAGTATCAGAATGGCATTCGTGTCTGGAGCGTATCTGAACTGTATCTGAAAGTTGTATATGAATGAGTATCAGAATGGCATCTGTGTCTAGTGCATATATGAATTGTATCAAGAAGTTGAATTTGAGTGAGTATCAGGATGGCATCCATATTTGGTGTGTATCTGAACTGTATCTGCAGATTGAATTTGTTAAGGGTAGTTGTTAATCTTATCCTGAAAAGGGTAAAATGTTAGCTAAAATACAAATTCATGTTGCATGAAATTTATGATGTAATGTATTTTCTTTATCAATGTTTATGATATATGGATGCAATGTATGCGTATGTGAGCTGATTTGTTGTATTGCAGTTGGATTGAGGAAAATAAATCCCTGAATATCGCTTAGGATGTGTGAGTCTTCAAGTCTTGAAGTCGAAGTACTGATGAATTTCTGTCGAGAGAAATACATTCTGTTGTAAGGGAAATGCCATGTACTGCTTGCAAAATCTGTTGGGGAGTCCCGAGAAATTTGGCAACCCTTTACTGGGGATCAACAATTTGAAACTGTGTTCCGCTGGGGATTTAAATGACGTACTGCAGGGGATTACTTATGGAATAGCCTAGAGATATTTTCCTATCTTTTCAAGCTATCAGTAATTGTTTTTCTCATTTTGTTTATTTGTAAACAGTAATTATGTTCAAATGCATATGTTCAACAATGAATCATTGGACGTTTTTGTATACAAAACACAAGCGTAAAGAAAAAGACAAATAGTTTTTGCACTTTCAAAGGGATATCTTTGTATTGACTTTGAGTAAATACTTTTTTACAAAGGGGACAAACATTCTAGTAAGAGAATGCTGTCGTAAAACAAGAAAAATTTGATACAAAGAAAGATAGCTATGTGTAATAATCCCATGGGGTTCCCATTCTGCTATAGCCTTCGTATCTCTGAGCATCTTGTCTATTTGTTGCCTTGTCCGAAGATGACTGAATTGATCAGAACCTATGAGTTTATCAGTGGAAGTCAAAGGTTATTTGTAAAGTGATCCGACGGGACATAGTTGTACGCCTTAATTCCCTAACTTTTTCCTGGACCGCCCTTTCTGGTTTTCAGCCCACCGGGAAACCCTTTTTTGCCCAAGTCGCCCTTTCGGGTTTTCAACTTAGCAGGTGTACATATTTTTTTGTTTTATCCCTAACTTTTTCCCGAACCTTTTTGGTTCGCCGGGATGCCCTTGTTTTTCCTAGGTATGTCAACCTAGCGGGTCTCTTATGCGTAGTATCTTTTGACTATGTCCGCGTTCGCAGGATGTGGCAGGTCGTCACCATCCACGGTGGTCAAGATCATTGCCCCACCAGAGAAAATGTTTTTGATTACGAATGGTCCTTCATAGGTAGGAGTCCATTTTCCTCTTGGATCACTTTGTGGCAAGATGATGTGTTTGATCACTAGATCCCCAATTTGATATACTTGGCGTCTGACTTTCTTGTTGAAAGCCTTGATCATCCTTTTTTGATACATTTGACCATGGCAAACAGCAGTAAGCCTCTTTTCATCAATCAAGTTTAGTTGATTAAGTCGAGTCTGGATCCAATCGTCTTTGTTCAACCCTGCATCCTTCATAATCCTCAGAGAGGGGATCTGAACCTCGATAGGCAAGACAGCTTCCATGTCGTATACCAAAGAATAGGGTGTTGCCCCGGTTGATGTGTGAGTCGTGGTACGATAGCAGTGGAGAGCGAATGGTAACATCTCATGCCAGTCTTTGTATGTGACTGTCATTTTTTGTATGATCTTTTTAATGTTTTTATTTGCAGCTTCGACGACACCATTCATCTTTGGCCGATAGGCAGAAGAATTGTGATGCTGAATCTTGAATTGCTCGGACAATGAGATTGGTACCATTGTCAGTGATGATCCTTTCTGGGATACCGTACCGGCAAATGAGATTTTTCTTGATGAAACGGGAAACAACATTCTTGGTAACGAAAGTGAAAGAAGCCGCCTCCACCCATTTTTTAAAATAGTCAATGGCCACTAGGATGAAGCAGTGTCCATTGGAAGTTGTCGGCTTGATTTCCCCGATCATGTCAATCCCCCACATAGCAAAGGGCCAAGGAGCTGTCAAGACATTCAGAGGAACCAAAGGTATATGCACCTTGTCAGCATAAATCTGGCATTTATGACAGGTTCGAGAGTGTTGATAGCAATCTGCTTCCATGGTAGACCAATAATAACCTGCTCGTAGGATTTTCTTCGCCATCGTATGCCCACTAGAATGGGTGCCAAAAGTACCTTCATGCAATTCAGCCATGATCCTTTCGGCCTCAACCTTATCCATGCACCGAAGTAACACAGAGTCATGGTTACGTTTGTACAGGATGCCACTACTAAGGAAGTACTTAGCAAAGAATCTCCTTAAGAACTTTTTGTCATTGATTGAAGCTCCTTCTGGATATTCTTGAGCCTCGAGATACCTCTTGACTTCGTGAAACCAAGGCTGGTCCACTACTTCTTCAGTATTAATCTCGTGACAGTGTGTTGGTTCATCCATTCGTTCGATGGTGATCTGGGGAGCCTCATTATCCCAATTAAGGTTAAACATAGATGACATTGTGGCTAGAGCGCCTGCTAGCTGATTTTCTTCTCGCGGGAAATGCTCGAAGGTAATCTTCTCAAAATGTGGTAGCAACGTCAAAACATGTTCTTTGTAAGGGATAAGGTTTGGGTGTTTGGTGTCCCATTCCCCTTTGATCTGACTGATAACCAAAGTCGAATCCCCAAAAACATCTAAGGATTTGATTCCAAAGTCTATGGAAGCTTTGAGACCAAATATACATGTTTCGTATTTTGCCATGTTGTTTGCACAATTGAAGCAAAGTCTGGCAGTAAAGGGAGTATGACACCCTTTTGGAGATATGAGTATAGCACCGATACCATTACCAAGTGCATTGGATTCCCCATTAAAGAACAGGGTCCATCGGGATCCTTGTTTAGTTCCGTCATATGGCATGATTCCTTCACAGTTGTCAATGTCATGATGTCTTTTTTTGGGAATCCAAACTTCATAGACTGATAGTCTTATACGACTTGGCGAGCAAGGTGATCAGCTAGTACACTTCCCTTTATAGCTTTCTGGGTAGTATACTGTATGTCGTACTCTGTCGGGATCATTTGCCATCTCGCTATTCTCCCAGAAAGAGCAGGCTTCTCAAAGATGTATTTTATTAGATCCATTTTAGATATCAACAAGGTAGTATGAGTCAGCATATACTGTCTTAGCCGGTGAGCAGCCCATGCCAAAGTGCAGCAAGTTTTCTCGAGCAGTGAATATCGGGTTTCATAGTCGGTAAACTTTTTGCTCAGGTAGTCAATAGCGTGCTCTTTTCGGCCAGACTCGTCATGCTTCCCCAATACACACCCCATTGAGTTTTCTAAAATAATCAGATACATGATCAACGGTCTTCCCTCGACTGGAGGCATCAATACAGGAGGCTCTTGTAAGTATTCTTTGATTTTGTCAAAAATAACTTGGAATTCATCATTCCATTTGACTACTTGATCTTTCTTCAAGAGCTTGAAGATTGGCTTGCAAGTAGCTGTCAGGTGAGAGATGAATCTGGCAATATATTTCAAACGTCCCAAGAATCCTCTGACTTCCTTCTCAGTACGAGGATCAGGCATTTCTTATATTGCTTTAACTTTGGCAGGATCGACCTCGATACCTTTGTTACTGACGACAAAGCCTAGGAGTTTACCAGACCGTACCCCAAATATGCATTTGTTTGGATTCAACCTCGGCTTATACTTCTTCAGTCTCTCAAACAGCTTTTGTAAGTGATCAAGATGCTCTTCTTCTGTTTGCGATCTGGCTATCATATCATCCACGTAGACTTCTTTTTCGTGATGTATCATGTCGTGAAATAGAGCTACCATGGCACACTGATAGGTTTCCCCAACGTTCTTCAGTCCGAATGGCATTACCTTATAGCAGAATGTGCCCCACTGTGTGACAAATGTTGTTTTCTCCATGTCCTCAGGTGCCATTTTGATTTGGTTGTAACCTGAGAATTCGTCCATGAAGGAAAACACTTTGTGTTGTGCCATATTGTCAACTAGGATATCAATGTGGGGGAGTGGAAAATCATCCTTAGGGATCGCCCTATTCAAATCTCTGTAGTCCATACACATTCGTACTTTGCCATCTTTTTTAGGTACGGGAACAATGATGAAAACCCATTGAGGGTAGGAAGTGACAGCCAAAAATCCAGCATTGAATGTTTGATGACCTCTGCTTTAATATTTTCTGACATATTAGGCCTCATGCGGCGAACATTTTGCTTTACTGGTGGAAAATCTTCTCTTGTAGGCAAACGATGTACCACAATGTCTGCATCAAGTCCCGACATGTCCTCATATGACTAGGCGAAGACTTCAACATAGTCGTGCAATAGCTGAATCAGACGTTCCTTGACACTGGGTTCCAGATTGGCACCCACCTTGACCTCTTTTTTGTCCTCTTCGGTACCCAGGTTGATTGTATCCACGGGTTCCTCGTGAGGCTGAATGGTTCTCTCCTCTTGTTGTAGCAGTCTGGCAAGTTCCCCTGGTACTTCACAATCTTCCTGACCTTCATCTTCGGCTTGGTAGATTAGATTCTCAGAGTCACAAAAGGCCATAGCAGTATCGTTACCCATGGGATCCATAATGGATGGATACCTGCATTGTGAGTATGGGTGTGTGTAAGGGTATAGCTATCTTTGAAAGAAAATAAAATGTAAAAGAAAAACAATGAGCACAAAAGTTTGTATGCGAAAACGTCCATGATTCATTGATGTCATATGAAGATGAAATAATAATCCTTACAAATGGACCATTGTGCCTCGGGTAAGACACGAGGTTTTAAGAGTGCGAATTGTTTTTGAATATTACAGATCCAACAAAATGTAAAGATAAATTACTGTGGGATAAAAGTGATTGGAACAAAGTCTCTAGCCTCCCAATTGTTGAGCCCTCCATTGACAGTCAGAAAGATCCAATCCTCCAGGTTGCAATCATCTTCACCATCTTCTACTGCGTTGACCTCACGGTTGCTAATCTTCAAGGGTGGCCCTCCAGCATGGGCACGACGTACATTGTTTTAAGCACCTGAAGTGAAACCTAGGCCAAACTTGTCAGACTTATACGTGATATCTAGAAGTTGCCCCCGGATAGTGCATCCACCTTCCTCTACCACTGCATTGGCGTCCTTTAGTGATGACATCCGGAGTGGAGGTCTTGTAATCTTGGGAATCTGGGACACAATCTTGGTCACTGCCACCTCTTGCGGGACCTCTTCGAAGTGTTGAAATGGAGTTTCAATGAATTCGCCGTCCAATTCCACATATCTGAAGGAATTGAGATGGCTTATCATGTATTCTTCCTCTCCATGGATAGTGATAATCTTCCCTTGAACCGGATACTTCAGCATCTGGTGCAATGTAGAGGTAACAGCGCCAGCATTGTGGATCCATGGCCGGCCTACCAAGCATGAATACAAAGGGCGGATGTCCATTAAATAAAAGGTGGAATTAAAAGTTTGGGTTCCAACCTTTATGGGGATATCCACTTCCCCGTGCACCATCCTCTTTGAGCCATCAAATGCCCTTACTACTATGTTGCTTGGCTTTAACGTTAGTCCTTCGCAGTCAAGTATGTCAAGAGCTTTTTTCGGTAATACATTCAAAGATGAGCCAGTGTCCACCAAGACATAGGCCAGAGTTGTGCCCCTACACTCCACTGAGACGTGCAACGCCTCATTATGCTTTCTTCCCCTCGGTGTTAGATCATCATCCGAGAAACCTAGGCCATTATCCACTGTCAAGCTGGCTACGCAGTCTTGAAATTGATTAGCAGACGTCTCTTGAGGCACATGGGCTATTTTTAGGAACTTCACCATGGCTTTCACATGTGCCTCGGAACACAGTAGTAATGCCAGCATGGAGATTTTGGAAGGAGTTTTCCCCAATTGTTCAACTACATCTTAGTCGCTCCTCTTTATAATTTTTAGGATCTCCTCCATTTCTTTCTTAGATGTCTCAAGGATAGTCAGTGATTGAGCCTTCGTCCGGACAGGCTCAACCAAAACACCTTTTCCTCGAGTTTCAGCAGCAGGAGTGTTGGTAGGAATGATAACAGGAGTTGTGATGGCTTCGTCAATAGGAGAACTTGTAGAGATGATTATGGGTACAGAGGTAACCTTTGGAGCAGCCACAAGGATGATCACGGGTCCAGAAAATTCTTTTGGGGGAGCAATTTCTGGAGAAAAGATCCTACCGCTTCGGGTAATTTTACTAGTTCTGGCAATATTGCTGATGTCGGATTCTTCTTCGGAGTTTATCTCTTTGGCGGCCAACCAGTCTTGTTTGATGCCATGGTAGTAAATGTCCCCTCCGTAATTCCATGGCACGGTTTTATCTGATACATATGGGACTGGCCCATACATTGAGATTATTAAAGGAGTTGCTTTCGGAACTGACGTAATTCTAACGGGTGTTTTTGTGGAGACCCTGGAAGAATTGGCGGAAATGGTAATGATTGAAACATCTTCAACAGGAATAGGTGAAACATGAGTACTTTCAAACAAAATCTCTTTGTTATCTATCAGGCACTGAATGCTTGCTTTCAACAAAGGGCAATCAATTGGTGAGGACAAGCAGAGATGGAAAACTTCATTATAGCCCGGGAACACACTGACTTTCAACAAGTTTATCTCAATGGTCGGAAGTGGAGTCATGAGTTCATCAACTATGGTAACAAACAAATCTTCTTCAATAGCATTGGTATTGTGACCATGTCTGGGCATAAGAGCAGAAATGATATTTGGCTTCTCGGGCGCATCAAACTCAATTTCTTTTACTTCAATGAGGTCTTGTATTTTGTTCTTCAAGGCCCAACAATTATTAGTATCGTGACCAGGACTTTCAGAGTGATATGTGCAACGGCCATTGGGGTGATAATGAGGGGATGTTATATTGGGGTTTTTCGAAGCTTCTTTCAAGGTTACCAAGTTGGATCTTAGAAGATACGGTAATACTTGAGACAAAGTCATGTTAATTCTGGTTAATTGCCTGACTGACCTTTCCACCCTTGGTTGATCACTTCTTTGTTGATCAAACGTAGGCTTTGGAATAATAATAGCCCCCACCATTGGTCCGCGTTCGGCCCTCTCTTGGTTTCTTTGCGGATATACAACAGTTATCTCTTTCTTCCCGATGAAAGGCTTCCTTACAGTTGTAGAAGAAGATGAATCTTTCCACTTTTTATGCCATCTTCCACCCTCTCTCCGGTTAGTATTAGTTTAGTAAAGCATCTAGATGAACTTCTGATTAAATGGTTGAAAAAGGGACCAGATAAGTTGCCTAAGAACATGTCTACCAATTCCCTTTCATACAGAGGGGGTTGAACTCTTCCATCCAAATCTCTCCATTTTTGTGCGCAATCCTTGAAACCTTCATTGGAAGCCATGGACATACTCTGGATTTGAGTACGGGTAGGCTCCAAATCAACATTGTATTGATATTTCTTGTAGAAAGCTGCGGCAAGATCTTTCCAATTATGGACGTTGGCTCTTTCTAGTTGGTAAAACCAGTCGAGTTGTGTTCCAGACAGACTGTCTTGGAAAAAGTGCACCCATAAGTCTTTATCAGTGGTATGGGGTTGGATTTTTCTCACATATGACCGGAGATGCATTTTAGGGCATGACACTCCATCATATTTTGCAAACATAGGCACTTTGAATTTCGGAGGAATCACAATCCCCGACACTAGTCCCAATTCCTCAAAGTCTAAGTCTGACACCTTTTGTATTTCCATCGCGCTCAACCGCTCTTCAAGATGTCTGTACTTTTCATCAGCTGGAGGATATTGTTCCTCAGAGTAGTCTTCTTCTTCTTCTTCCTCCTCTTCTTCCGATTCTGACGGGACAGTTGTTTCCTTGCCTTTCCCCTCTCCTTCACCGGATGTTGTTGCAAAGTTCAAAGTCCTTCTATTCTGCCCATGAAACCTTCTCCCCATGTTTAAGACTCCAGTTACCTTTTTTGTTTTCTTTTTCCTCTCTTCAGCTAGCAGAGTCTTCAATTCTTCTTGCCCCTTGGCTAGGGACATGAGAAATTATTGAAACTGCGTATTCTGAGCTTGGAGATCTTTCACTGTTTGCTCGAGATCCATCTTACTGAAATAGATAGTAGAGAGATGAGGAGACTTGTTACAAAAGACTTGTTTATGTTATGATGAATGATATATGCATATGCAATGTTTTCAAGGATTTCAAAGATTCAAATTTGTTTTAGAAAAAAAGGAAACAAACGTTATATTAATAAGATAAAGTTTGAGTACATCAATGCCCCTTAGACAAAATAATACAAAACTCTAAGATAAAAAAGTAGTACGCATCCTCTTTGGTGCAATGTAGGCATTCAGGGTCCGCTCCTCCTGAAGTAGCCCAGTGAGTTCCAAAACCTTCTTCTCGCTTGAATAAAATTGGGCTTCGAAAGTATCTCGCTCTCCTTTGAGTTGTATCCAATCCCTTTGTAGGTCTTCAAGAGATGTGGGCGTGTCAGGATGTAGGATAGTGTATGGAACATCTCCTTCCTTAAAAGGCTCAATGATTACCGAAAGAATGGAGGGGTAAGGCATCATAAGACTCTGAGCACGAGTTCGTACCCATTTGAGGTAAGGCTCGAGAGTGATGGAATTCTTGTGTCCCAAAGTCTTGCTATCCACCTTGTTTAGCATCCTCCAAGCTCGGATAAATCTCTGACGAAGACCCTGATCGTTGTTGTCGTGGTCGAATACCAAACCTTGAATTAGCATCTCATGCGGGCCATCCCTTCAGGTGTAACCAAACTGTCTTAAGGCTAAGCATGGGTTGTAGGTGATGCCTCACCTAATTCCAAGTATATGGACATTAGGGAATTCTCCACAACGGTCGACGATGATAACATTCTCTTTGGATCGAGAGCACCAATGAATGTCTGAATGTTTGAGTGTCATCAACCTTTGTGACCACCTTAATCCTTGCTCATTCTTTATGACTGATTGGGGAAGATGAGAAATAAACCATCTTGCCAAGAGAGGAGTGCAACACATAAGGACACCTCTTTTCCTCATTGTGTCAGTGTGAAAAGAGTGTAGGATATCCCTAGCAATGTAGGCATCGGGTTGTGTGACATGAAGATTTTGACGGAGTTCACATTTATGAGTTGGTCAGGATTTGGAAACAAAACCATCCCATAGATGTGAAGAGCCACAATTTCCTCAAAGGCTTGCAAGTCTAGGTAATTCTAACAGCTTTGGGCTTTCTCAAACAGGTACTTTGCTAAGAAACCTTTAATACCACTCCTTGTTTCCCAATGAGTTGTGACATCAGATGAGTGCAAGTGTAGAGCTTGAGCAATATCTTCTAGCTTTGGGTCTCTTTCTGTACCGTTGAAAGGTGGTTGATTGAGAATGGGAATCCTTGAGAGTTGGGAGAATTCTTCCAAAGTAGGCACAAGTTGATAGTCGGGAAATGTGAAGCAATGGTGCAAAAGATCAAAGAACTGAAAGAGAACCTTCATCATATCCTCATCTGTGTTGGAGGTGACCAAGTTGAGTAGATGACCATGTCTCTCGGTGAATGGAGAGTTCTCAGGAATCTTTGCAGCTAGCTCCTTAAGTTGTGGAGGAATTCTTACAAGGTTGAGTTGAATAGTTTTCCTGCAAAGTGAATCCATATCGTACAAAACAAGAACAAAGATGAATCCCAAAATCCTTGAAATGGTTAGTGGATGTATATGATGTTCATGATGTTCATGATGTTATGTACAAGTATGCATATACAAACAAAGCAAACAAGTCCTTAGTTTAGGCTTGCATGGAGTTTTATAAGTAAGTACCCTCTTGAAGTTTAGTTGGCTTAAACTTGTCCTAGTAATAGTAATCGGGTTCTAAGGAGCTCAATATCACTAGATTGTTTCCTTGGTCATTGTTTCAGCTCAATCCTCTTTAATGGCGACCGAAATATCCCAAGAAGCCAAACCTCAATGAGTGTAGTATCGAGTATCTACCAACTTCAGATTGCATAAAAGTCGGTCATCTCACTACATCCTAAAGGCCAAGTTGGTCAAGTAAAGGTTCTAGAAGTTCACTAGTGCTTCATGACATCACTCAGCGGCCTCGTATTCTCTTTGATTAAGTCAAAGGCTATCGGTACCCACAAATATGTCGCACTAACATAGCTATTGCTTAGACCATGTCGGTATACCCCGCACAGTTTCCACAATGTATTGTTACTTACCTATAATGTATCCCAAATCCGGGTAGAGGAATCAAACCCAAACAAAGAACAATAATGTAAAGCATATAAGTCAATCAATGTAAGCAAGTAAACGTGATCTAAACCCTAAGATAACCCCACTTTTAGAATTCTCCCTAGCAGAGTCACCAGTTCTGTGATACGGTGGAAGAACTGACTTGAAGGTTTTGCGTTTGATTGCAAATGTTGTGGTTAGAAGAGTCGCCACCGACTTTTCTTTTATCCAAAAGGAAAGGTGGAAAAGCATAGGAAATACCTTTGAGATTGTTTATTAAGTTCGGGGGGTAGATTATGAAAAGGGAAGGTATTATCACCATTTTCATCCATGGTTTTCCATGGGCTCTTAGTTACTTTCTAGATCACTTGCTTTTTGTTTGAAATTTGTGCTTTGTGTGGTTTTGAAAGTATTTTGTAAAAGAGGCCATTGTTTATGGAAGATTTTCAGTGATAGAGAGTTTGGGAGAGTTTCTAAGCTTTAGAATTCGTGTTCTAGGTCACAATACATTTTTGTATATGTATGGAAAGGATTAGGGATCAAGCTTTCTCAAGATTTCGGAGTTATAGCCTTTTGGCTCTGTTACTGGCTTTTGAAGAAAAGTGAGGAGACAAGTCTCTATGTGCTTGTACAAGCCTGATCTGAGTTGGTAGAGGTTCTAGACACATTGCTTTTGGTTTATAGGGTTTGTGTGTGCATAAAGAACAAGTGCAAAGCTCAAGGAGTTGACAATTGCAAAAGTTGTGCTTTATCAAAATGGAAATGGCAACTTTGTGCCATAAATGGAATTGTAGCTTAGACAAAGGCTCTAATGCTTGGATCAAAGCTCTATCAGCTGTGTAAACATTTAATTATGGAGTGTGAAACAATTTTGAGGCCTGCAAAGCAAATATTATGCAGCCTAGGTTTGAATTTGAATTTTGGTTCATCATGAAATGGCTTGAAATCAAAGTGAGAAATTTCCAACTTTATCTCTTCGATTCTCCCTACTCAAGAATGATCTCAAGAAGTTATTTGACATTTTGGAAAGCTTTAAATGTGCTCTACAACTAATCTTTGAATTGCTTTTAAAGATTCCCCTTGGAACTATGTGAAAAATTGGTATGAAGTTAGGTCAAAAACCTGCCTAATTAGGGCAAAATTTCACTAAGTTATTTTAGTTCATGAGCATGTATTCACAAAATTATATCTTGAGATCCAAGCATCTTTAGGAGAAATTATGTGAAGAAAAGTTGTAGATTTCATGGAGATCTACAACTTTCATGTTGGGAACTTCCTTTGAATCATCTTGTATCATAGTGAAAATTTGACTTAAAGTTGAGAAAAAATAAGAAATTTTCTATACTTAGAAAAATTTCTAAGTTAAGAAATTTCAAATTTCAAAACAAAATTTTCAATCCTTGATTTCTGGATGAACAAGTTTCACATTTTGACATTTTTTGATGAAATATGATCTTTGGCACTTGATTTTGACCAAAAAGTCAAAGTTTGACTTTTCAGTATACAGTTGACTTTTGATCAGTTGATTGAAAATTCATATGTCAATCCAATGGATTTGTAATATTTTGAACCATGTCATTAGGTCAAGATGATGCAATTGAACTCTTGAAATCATTCTTCATACCAATTGATCATTTGCTAGGTCAAAAATCAGAAATTGCCCCTTCTCAGTCAAAACCCTAATTTTGACCATTTTGCCCTTTTGATGATTTGATCCAATATCTTGAGGAATTGTGGTCCAAACTTGATCAAATGATACATATGAGTCTAAGATGTTGATGTGGATCAAAAATTATAAAGTTTGACTATAAATTGGCCATGGTTGACTTTTTCCCCAATGTTGTACCCCAAAATTTGCCCTCCCATATTCCTCAAAATTTGTCAAAAGCATGCTTCAAAGTTCCCCAAGGGTTGCACAGTTCAAGGGCCTCCTAACAGTCAAAATTAGGGTTTTGGTTCTGACAAAGTAAATGAAGTTTCCAAGGGTCCAATCAAGTCCCACATGCCTACAAATATGGTCAAGCATCCTCATACCAAGTTTCAAGACTTTCAGCTCAAAATTGCACAGTCAAAAACCCTAATTGCACTACAGTCAACTGTAGGGGCAAAATGGTCATTTGACAGTCAAAAGTTCAAATTTTTGGTCAACATCTCATTTTGAAGCCACAAACATCATTTGATCAATTCTTGATCATGATTCTCAAAGCTTGGCTCAAAAATCATCAGGATGCAAAAGTTTCCTTATTTGGACAGTTGAAAAAGTCAACTGTAAATTGACCAGGGCATAACTTTCACATGGATTATCAGAAAAATTCCATCCAAAGCTCATTTTGAAGATAAAGACATTTCCAACAACTCCTCTTCACACTTCAAGTCCAAGAAATGCTCTCACAAAAAGTTATCAATTTCAACATTATAGGTCATTTTCAAAAGTCAACAAAAAGGGACTTTAAGTCAAAGGCCATAACTTGAGATTGGTAAATCAAAATGACATGGGACCAAAGACATTGGTTAGAGGACTCAAAGACCTTTCCGAAATGTCCACGAACATGAGCAAAGCTTAAAAATTGAGCAAGTTATGCCTTGTGGAAGTTGGGAAATTTTTGGATATTTTGAAAAGTCAACATTGCTTCAAATGACCTAAAATTGCTAATGGGCCTCTTTTTCTTCCACAATTCATCATCCAAGGCATGTGCACGACCATTTGGCCCAAAGGGAAGTTTTTTATCATTTTTATTTATTTATTTGGATTTTTAATCATTAATAATTCATTTAATTAATTAAAATACATGAAAAATACTAAACCTAGGTTTTCAATCTTTTTATGCATATAATATCTCCAAGATTTCGTGCCTAACCAAATATAGAAAGAATCAATGGAATTGGACATGATTTGTATCAAAGATGCTTGAAAAAAGATTGGAAAATCATGGCTTAAAAATCAAATATCCTATTCATCAATTCATGGATTTTGGATCAATTTTCTTTGACCTAATCATTCACATACAAATACAGAACGCAACCCTCGTGCCCATTACCAAAAAGCTGCGCCATAGACAAGAAACAACACTTGAGTTTTTGCTTAAAAATTCCAAATCTGAAAACCATCTTTGAGGTCGATTCAAGCCAAGAAATTCATCCCATTACCTTCCTAAGACATCACTGAGTCTAACTGGATAGCTTTCCATACGCATAGCCCTTTGAATTGGTATACAGGAATCAAATTTTTTTCACATATATGCATAATCGTATTTTAATTTTCAAGCACATTCATTGCATTTTTCTTATGGATTCTGACTAATGGATGGATTCTGATGCTAACTGTGTAATTTAATTGTATTTTTATCACCTATGCGCGATTTCACCATTGTTGGATATTAGGGTTTCCCAAGCTGTGAATTGGGGTTTTCCATTTAAGGAAAAATTAGCACTCGAGACCTGGACCATTGAAACAAGCACGCTTGGACGATGCTAAATCCACCCTCGCGCTTAATTTATGAGCTGCCCTGAGCTATTCGTTATTTTTGCAAAAGTGACTTTCTGGAACGGTTCAAAACCGTTGCCAGTTCTTTCTTTGTTTCAGGAAAAAAGAACAACACGAGGAAGACGCTTAGGTGGAAGGCAGCGGTTGGTTCGTTTAAAATTTCGCGCGAAAAAGACATCAGCGCTTTGTTTTATTTTATATTAATTGATTGTTATTATATAAACAAAGTGAGCAAGTGGAGCAGTTGGTAAAGCGTTTGGTTGGTAATCATCAGGACCTGGGTTCGAGCCCCAGGTCCCTCACCCTTTCCAATATTATTTTTCTACTTATCATCCTATGCAGGTTCAACGTTAAGGGCTCACCATGTTCACAATATCTGGCCATCCACGTGCCTATTGAGATGGATCAAAGGGCCATAATGTGAAGCGCACCATGGACTGCAGTCAACACTTCCACACGCTGGCAAGGAAAGTCAAAAAGGCCTTAAAACCTTGGGCCAAAATTGCTACAATTACACCTCCACATTAGGGGCAGAACCCCCTAGGTTTGCTATCTCTTTAATATCTTTTTTTACATTTTTTCTTTGACTCAATTATTTGTCTTTTTTTTTAGTTTAATTATTTTCTATAAAAAATACATAAAAAACAATGAAAAATCAGAAAAAGACAAAAAATTAAATATATTTATTTAATTAGTATTTTTGTAAATAAAGTTCATTAACTGACTTAGTTTTTAATTTAGGATTTAACCTTAACATTTTTTAATAAAATCTAAAATTGGTAGAATTAGGGTTTCAAGCATTTTTCATCCCTTTTTTTATTTTATTACGTTAGTTATTAATTCTTAATTAGTTATTTTTATAAATCAAATTGCAATTAATTAATTAGGTTTAATTTTAGATAATTGTCATATTTTCTTAATAAATTAAAAATTGTAGAATTAGGTTTTAATTTCATAATATTCTCATAAATACAAAAATCTCAACAAACAATTTCTTTTTCTTTTTAATTTTAATTAATTTAATCATTTAATTTAATTTCGTTAAAAGGGTCCAATGCCCTCGCTTTCAATTTTAATTCCAATTCGCGCATTTTTATTTTATTTCTTATAATATTTATGTACCTCTCCCAAAGCCGTGTAATATATTTTCTCGCACTTTTACTTTACATCTTTATTTATTTTCTGTCAAAATCGGGTCCTGGAAATTTTGGCGATGTGGACCCGCGCCTTTTGTAATAGCTTAGAACTTTCACTTCCCGCACTTTTTTTAACTGTTAATAAAGACATGCAAGAATGAATGACTAAAATAAAAACAAACGCATAGATCACCTTGACATGAATAAGACAAAATAAATGAAAACGACACACAAATCACACACCACCCCTAGGGTACGCCTCACTGTTGCCTTGCCTCGAAAGGTGATCGTCGAGTAGAGGATGTCTTAGTAAGTCCTCATGATCCGGGAACCTGGCATGAGGGTAGCTTCTAAGGTGTCTTCCCATTGCTCTGATGATCACCATGTCCCGAACCTCGAATTGACCCGAACACCTCCAACGGTGGTGCTACCTACCTCTCAATGGTGGGATGGCACTACTTTAAAGGACATTTACACAGACGAATTCCTTAGGGTAGGTAGACGACTCGTGGATACTTGCTCTAATTCAAAACAAAACAAATCAAAAATACTTTTCACACCGACACCTTTTCAAAAAAAGCTTTTGAAAGCAAATTTTTCAAACACTCTTGAGGACCGATACAAGAGTCGAACTGAAATTTTCAAAGAAACTTTTTAAAAACCCACAATTGAAAAGAAAACAAACCATTTTTGAAAACACAAGTGAGCAAGTATCTAAGAGCCCATGGATAACCATGGATAGAAAGGGTGCTAACACCTTCCCTTTCTATAATCTACCTCCCGAACCGAGAGCAATCTCTTTAAGGAATTTTTCTGTGCTTTTGTCCTTTCCATTTGGAGAAAATAAAAGATGGTGGCGACTCTTGCTTCTGCGACATTTCGCGAACCAGCGTTAAACAGTCAGTTCCAGATCCACCGATCACAGAACTGGCGACTCTGCTGGGGAAATATTATAAAGTGAGGTGTACCTTAGGACTAAGATCACTGTGTTTTCAATTGCTTTCCTTGTGTGCTTTAAATTGTGGGTTGCTTGGGAGTTCTATAGATCCTAACCCGGATCTGGGGGATACCTTCTTAGAAAGTAGCAACAAGGCTGTGAGGGAACTGTGCGGGGTATAGCAACATGGTTGAAACAGTCTGCTACGTTGATGTGGCACTTTGGTGTGTACCGGTAACCCTTGAGTTCAGTCAAGGAGAGTACGGGGCCTCCGCGTGGTGTCGTGAAGCATCAACAGACCTTAGGAACCTTAATTGAACTATCTTGGCCTCTTTAGGGTAGTGAGATAACTGACTTTGGTGCAGTCCGAGGTTGGTTGATACTCGATACTACACTCAATTGAGGGTTGCTTTCCTGGAATATTTCGGTCGCCAGTTCAGTGGCTAAATCGAAACGATGAACAATGAAAGCAATCCCGTGATATTGGGACCCTTAGAACCCGGTTACTTCTAATAGGATAGGTTGAACCCACCAACTTCAAGAGGGTACTACCCAGACCCCATGCTGGCCTTAAACCCTAAGGGCTTGTCTTGTGTGCCTTGTGTGCCTTACATGTTTGTCTTTGTAAATATTTGTGGTGTGTTTAATCATAGCATCATGACATCATCCAGCATCATATGAATTGACTAACCATTTCAGGGGTTCGAATCTTCATCTTTGTTCTTGTTTTGTAGGACATGGAAACTGATCGTAGAAAGACAATTCAAATCAGTCTTGTAAGGATCCCTCCTCAGCTTAAGGAACTTATATCCAGGATTCCCGAGAGCTCTTCATTCAGTGAAAGACATGGAAGACTCATCAGCTTGGTCAATACCAACATTGAGGAAGATATGATAAAGGTCCTGTTCCAGTTCTTTGACCCTCTGCATCACTGTTTCACCTTCTTGGATTATCAGCTGGTACCTACATTGGAGGAGTTCTCCCGGCTCCTGAAGATCCCTATCCTTGATCAACTACCCTACAACGGTACGGAAAAGGAACCCAAGCTTGAAGAGATTGCTAAAGCCTTGCACCTACAGTCATCTGACCTCAAGGGACATTGGGAAGTTAGAAGTGGTATCAAAGGGTTCTTAGCCAGGTTTCTGTTTGAAAAGGCCCATGAATGTTGGAACTCCCTTGACTTACAGGCTTTTGAAGAAGTGGTGGCCCTCCTTGTCTATGGTCTGGTGTTGTTCCCTAACCCAAATCAGCTTATAGATATCACTGCTGTCCAGATCTTTATGTCCAGGAATCCTATACCTACGTTGCTGGGGGACATCCTTCACTCATGTTACACTCGAACCATGAGAAAAAGAGGTGTCCTTATGTGTTGCACTCCTCTCCTGGGAAGGTGGTTTATTTCGCACCTTCCACAATCAGTTTTGAAGAACGAGCGGGGTCTGAGATGGTCACAACGTTTAATGACTCTTACACATGCAGATATATATTGGTGCCCTAGGTCCAGAGAGGATGTCACTATCATTGATCGTTGCGGAGAGTACCCTAATGTTCCTTTACTTGGAATCAGAGGAGGTATTACTTACAACCCATGCCTGGCTTGGAGACAGTTTGGTTATGCTCGGAGGGATGGTCCTCATGACATGTTAATTCCTGACATAGTCTTTGACTTCGACAACGGTACTCAAGGACTTCGCCAGAGATTTATCAGAGCCTGGAGGATGCCAAGTAGGATAGACAGCAAGACACTGGGGCACAGGAACTCCATCCCGCTGGAACCTTATCTCAAGTGGGTACGAGCCCGCTCCCAGAAGTTAGTGATGCCTTATCCCCATATGCTCCCTGTGATCAAAGAGCCAGTCTTGGAAGGAGAAGTGTCCTACACTATTCAGCACCCTGATATGCCCACATCCTGGGAAGAGATGCAGAAGAGCTGGGTCCAGCTAAAGGAAGAACGGAATTCTCTTGAGACCAGTCTACATGCTAGTGAAAAGAGGGTCTTGGAGCTCACCCGCCTGTTGCATGAGGAGAGGAATCTTAACACTTACATAGCTCCAAAGAGGATGTGTAGTATATTTTGGGATTGATTTGCTTTTGTATTATTTTTCCCATGAGGCTTTGATGTACTGAACAATTATTTCCTTAATGATAACGTGTGTTCCTTTTTGTCTACAACAAATTTGAACTTTCGAACCCTTGAATGCATTGCATAAACACATATCATTCATCATGTGCATAGCAAGTCTTCCTCTTTTCAGGTTGCTTACAGTTCTTCGCTGTTTATTTCAGCATCATGAATCCTGACTCATCATCAACTGAGATGTCCATCAAGGCTCTTCAGGCGCAGAATGCGCAATTTCAGGAACTAATCATGGGTTTGGCTCAGGGCCAAGAGGAGCTGAAGGCTCTGCTCCTTAAGAAGGAAAAGAAGAAGAAGAGAAGAACTGTTCTGTTCAACTCGGGCCGAAGGTTCGGTAACACTCTGCAAAATGAAGAGGCTGGTTCTTCTATTGGCAAGGGTACTCCTCAAGCGGAAAAAGGTCCTAGTCCGGTAGTCTCCGACAATGAGACTGATTTTGATGAAGAGCAATATCCTCCAGCAGAAGACCGTTACAAGCAGTTGGAAGACAGGTTGAATGCTATGGAGATACAACAGGTACCTGGGCTTGATTTCGAAGATCTGGGTTTGTCTACTGGTGTGATCATTCCTCGTAAATTCAAAGCACCATCTTTCACTAAGTACGACGGGGCGTCTTGTCCCAAGCTACATCTCAGGTCCTATGTTCGGAAGATTCAACCGTACTCAGTGGATAAGAATTTGTGGATCCACTTCTTCCAGGAGAGTCTTTCAGGGACTCATCTCGAATGGTTCTATCAGCTGGATGGGACCAAGGTTCGTAACTGGGAGGAGTTGGCTACTGCTTTCTATAAGCAGAATCAATATAATGCCGACCTTGCCCCTACACGTACCCAACTCCAGGGTATGTCGTTAGGATCAAGTGAAGGTTTTAAGGAGTACGCTCAGAAGTGGAGGGATCTGGCTGGCAGGGTGCAGCCTCCGTTGACTGATCGGGAGTTAGTAGACATGTTCTTGGGGACCCTATCTGGGCCATTTTTCAACCATCTTATCGGGAATTCGTCTGCAGGGTTCACTGATCTGATTCTGACTGGAGAGAGAATTGAGGCTGGGTTGAAATCTGGAAAGATTCCGAAGGGTGCATCGTCTAGTTCAGAGAAGAAACCCTTCAAGAAGGAGGCTAGTGCTGTATATGGCTCTAGAAGACAAGAAAAATCTGAGCGCCGCCAATTTGTCAGTGCGGTAATGATTGCCAAGCCTGCTGCCGCTCCTCGGCCAACCAATCCTCAAAGGGCTGAAAGACCCCGGAGAGAGTTTACCCGTTTGAGCATGACCTTATCGCAGATCTTGCCGCAATTACTATCCACCAACCTAGTGACTGTCAGAGAGGCCCCTAAAGGTGTAAACACTGCCTCTCCGAAATAAAACCCAAATGCTCGTTGTGCTTACCATTCTGATAGCCCGGGGCATTCCACTGATGACTGTTGGGCATTAAGGAATAAGGTGCAAGACCTTATCAATGCGAAGGAGATAAAGTTCGAAGCGCCTGAGAGGCCGAATGTGGTGACTGCTCCTATGCCCCAACATGGAGTGAATGCGGTTGATGAGGATGTTTACGCTGTTTCTGTGGATGATCTAGCTACTCCTCTGAAGACTGTCAAGAGGAACCTGCTGCTGGCCGGTTTATTTCCAGGTTGCAGTGAGGGTTGCCTGTTCTGTGCTGTTTCCCTATCTGGTTGTCCCTTGCTGAAGTTAGGCATCCAAATCCTGATGGGCAGTAAGGAGATTCTGTTCAAAAAGTCTGCTGTTCAGTTGGTTCCGGTAGAAGAAGTTTATGTGGTTACCATCTTCAATAATCCAATCAAGGCTCTCCCGAAGAAGCCTGTTCAAATCATGACTGTTGCACCTATGGTTATTACTGTTCTGGGGCCTCTCCCCTACGTATCTGATAAAGCTGTCCCCTGGCATTATGGGGCAGACGTATATGTGAATGGAATTAAACAAGAGTTCAACACTGGCGCCAGTATCTGCGATATCACTGGTCCATCCAAGGTTACCCGCAGTGGCAGGCTCTTCTCGCCTGACATTGCACCGCCCGCTACTCGAAGACCCCTCCTTATAACACCTAGAAGTGTACCTGTTCCTGTTTCTGACCAAGTTGTTTCCCCTGCTGCCGAGTCGTCTAATGCTCGGGGCAAAGGGATTGAAGTTGAGCCTGCCCAGATGGAGGCACCTATACCTACAACTGCTGAAGCCTCCCAACAAGAGATGGAGGAAATCCTGAAAATAATAAAGAAGAGTGACTTCAATGTTGTGGAACAGCTGGGGCACACGCCCTCCAAGATCTCCATGCTCTCCTTATTGCTATGCTCAGAGGCCCATGCTAAGGCCTTAATCTCATTTCTCAAGACGGCCCATGTGCCACAGGAGACATCTGCAGTCCAGTTCACTGATTGCGTAGCAAATCTGACAGCGGACAATGGCTTGGGTTTCTCAGATGCTGACCTGACTGCGAAGGGAAGAGACCACAATGACGCCCTGCATGTCTCTATTGAATGCAGGGGCACTACTCTGGCGCATGTGTTGGTGGACACTGGTTCCTCCTTGAATGTTCTACCAAAGAAGGTTTTAGACCGTTTGGATTGTGAAGGCCTGGAATTAAAACCCAGCAATATCATCGTCAGGGCCTTTGACGGTTCAAAAAGGATGGTTCATGGAGAGGTTGACATTCCTATTCGGGTGGGCTCTCAGGTGTTTGACTCTACTTTTTATGTGATGGATATCCGTCCATCATACTCTTGTCTACTGGGCCGACCTTGGATCCATAAAGCTGGGGCAGTGACTTCTACCTTGCACCAAAAGATGAAGTACCCTGTCAGAGGGAAGATCGTCACTGTGCAGGGAGAGGAGGAGTATATGGTGAGCCATTTGAATTCTTTCAGATACATTGAGATGGACGGGGAGTTTATTGAAACCCCCTTTCAGCAGCAGCAGAAGCAGCAGTCGAAGAAGATGTTCCTTTGAAGATGGCTTCCCTAAAGGATGCCCGGGCTGTGGTTCAGAAAGGTGAATGTGCTAACTGGGGAAGGCTTCCCGACTTTACACAGAAAACTGACAAATTTGGACTGGGTTTTACTGCAGAGGGTCAGAAAGCTATGCGGAAGGTGAAGACCAGAAGACCTCCTGTGTTCATTACAAATCCAGGAGTGAATGCTGTTGGGGAAGACAATGAAGTGGATGAAGCAGAATTCAATAGCTGGATCTACCCGACAACCGAAGGCGGATTGACCAATTGGATTGCCAAAGACCATACTCCTGTTACTTTTGTTACGCAGTAATAAATTTCCTTGTTTCGTTATTTGTAATAAACAATAAATTGAACTATATGGCCCGGTGTCTTACCCGAGGCACCGTGGTTTCATTTGTTAGGGCATATAAATTGTCATTTCATATATCATAAATGAAAATCTTGGACGTTTTCTCGCATTTCAAATCTTATGCTCCTTTTCTGTCTTTCCTTCCTTTATACATATTTCAAAACAGCTGTATTTACACACACTCACTCATACAGGTTTCAATCCACTCTGGATCTCACTGGTAACGACTCTGCTACTGCCAGTTATGACTTCGAAAATCCGATCAACTTAGTCGAAGACGAAGGTGAAGATAATTGCGAAGTGCCTGACGAACTTGCAAGACTGTTACTTCAGGAAGAGAGGGCAATTCAACCACATGAAGAGCCAGTGGAAATAATAAACTTGGGTACTGAGGCAGACAGGAAAGAGGTAAAGATTGGTGCCAACCTAGAGCTCAGCGTGAAGCAACGGTTGACTAAAATGCTACATGATTATATGGAGATCTTTGCCTGGTCCTACGAAGACATGCCCGGGTTGGATACCGATATTGTGGTCCATCACTTGCCTACTAAGGAAGACTGCCCTCCGGTTAAGCAAAAGGTCCGCTGTATGCGTCCAGAGATGTCTGAGAAAATCAAAGCCGAGGTTATGAAACAGTTTGATGCTGGGTTCCTTGCAGCGACTTCTTACCCTCAGTGGGTTGCTAATGTGGTTCCGGTACCGAAGAAGGATGGTAAGGTCAGAATGTGTGTTTACTATAGGGATCTGAACAGGGCCAGCCCTAAGGATGACTTCCCCCTACCTCACATTGATGTCCTTGTTGACAATACAGCTCAGCACAAGGTATTATCTTTCATGGATGGCTTTTCAGGTTACAATCAGATCAAGATGGCACCTGAAGACATGGAAAAGACTACATTTGTTACTCAGTGGGGCACCTTCTGCTACAAGGTCATGCCATTTGGACTAAAGAATGTTGGGGCAACTTACCAACGCGCCATGGTGGCTTTATTTCATGATATGATCCATCATGAGATAGAAGTGTACGTGGACGACATGATCGCAAGGTCGCAGACTGAGGAAGAGAACCTAGATCATCTGCAGAAATTGTTTGACCGGTTGAAACTGTACAAGCTGAGGTTGAACCCGAACAAGTGCACCTTTGGGGTTAGATCTGGGAAGTTGCTGGGCTTCGTTGTAAGTGACAAGGGCATTCAAGTGGACCCTGCCAAGGTTAAAGCTATTCAAGAGATGCCAGTTCCTAAGACAGAGAAGGAAGTCAGAGGCTTTTTAGGACGCCTGAATTACATTGCCCGATTCATCTCACACCTGACTGCTACCTGTGAGCCAATCTTCAAGCTGCTGAAGAAAGATCTGGTAGTACGCTGGAATGATGAATGTCAGGCTGCTTTTGACAGAATTAAAGAGTATCTCCAAGAACCACCCATCCTTATGCCACCGGTTGAAGGGAGACCTCTGATACTATACCTAACAGTACTTGACAACTCAATGGGGTGTGTGCTGGGGAAGCATGACGAGTCTGGCCGGAAAGAGCATGCCATTTATTACCTTAGCAAAAAGTTTACCGACTGTGAGAGCTGATACTCACTGCTTGAGAAAACTTGTTGCGCTTTGGTATGGGCTGCTCGCCGGCTGAGACAGTATATGCTGACTCATACCACCTTGTTGATCTCAAAGATGGATCCGATAAAATATATATTCGAAAAGCCTGCTCTGTCTGGGAGAATAGCAAGATGGCAAATGATCTTGACGGAATACGACATTCAGTACACAACCCAGAAAGCCATCAAGGGAAGTGTATTGGCAGACCACTTGGCACATCAGGCCGTAGATGACTATCAGTCAATGAACTTTGAGTTTCCAGATGAAAGCATCATGATAGTAACTGATTGTGAAGCACCTGGACTGGATGAAGGACCTGAGGAAGGATCTCGATGGTCTATGCACTTTGACGGAGCCTCCAATGCTTTGGGAAACGGTATCGGCGCTGTAATTATATCACCGCAAGGCACTCATACTCCACTCACTGCTCGGCTATGTTTCAACTGTACCAACAACATGGTGGAGTATGAGGCATGCATCATGGGTCTTCAAGCTGCGATCGACCTAAGGATCAAGTTTCTGAGTGTCTTCGGAGATTCCGCTCTTGTGATCAATCATATCAAAGGAGAGTGGGATACGAAACATCCGAACCTTATTCCTTACAGAGAATGTGTGTTGACCTTGATCCCCCACTTCACGAAGATAACCTTTGAACACTTTCCGAGAGAACAGAATCAGTTGGCGGACGCGTTAGCTACAATGTCTTCTATGTTCAAGGTCAAATGGGACAATGAGGCTCCCCGGATCATCATCTGGAAACTGGACGAACCGGCATACTGTTGTGATCTCGAGACTGAATTGGTGACTGAGAAGCCTTGGTACCATGAGGTGAAGAGATACTTGGAAACTCAGGAATACCCTGAAGGTGCCTCTATCAATGATAAGAAGTTCCTGAGAAGGTTCGCGGCAAAGTTCTTCCTTAGCAACGGCATCTTGTACAAGCGAAACCATGATTCAACCTTACTGCGTTGTGTGGATAAGACTGAAGCAGAAAGGATCATGGAAGAGCTACATGAAGGGACCTTTGGTATATATTCCAGTGGACATACAATGGCAAAGAAGATCCTTCGGGCAGGGTATTACTGGTCCACAATGGAAGCTGACTGCTACCAACATTCTAGGACATGCCATAAGTTCCAGATTTATGCAGACAAGGTGCATGTCCCTCTAGTTCCTCTGAATGTTCTGACTGCGCCTTGGCCGTTTGCAATGTGGGGCATAGACATGATCGGTGAGATTAAACCTACGGCATCTAATGGGCATCGCTTCATCCTAGTGGCAATTGATTATTTTACAAAGTGGGTCGAAGCAGCATCCTATGCTACGGTAACCAAGACTGTTGTGGCACGGTTCATTCGGCATAACCTGATCTGTCGGTACGGCGTCCCAGAAAGAATTATTACAGATAACGGCACCAATCTAAATAACAAGATGATCACTGAGCTCTGCGAGCAGTTCAAAATACAGCACCACAATTCTTCTCCTTACAGACCGAAGATGAATGGGGCTGTAGAAGCAGCAAATAAAAATATTAAGAAAATCGTGCAGAAGATGACAGTGACTTATAAAGATTGGCACGAGATGTTACCGTTCGCTCTACATGGGTACCGTACCTCAGCTAGGACGTCAACCGGGGAAACTCCTTTCTCTTTGGTTTATGGTATGGAGGCAGTCTTACCGATCGAAGTGCAAATACCCTCTCTCCGGATAATGAAAGATGCAAATCTGAACGAAGATGATTGGATCCAGACACGACTTGATCAGCTCAACCTTATTGATGAAAAGAGACTTGCTGCTATCTGCCATGGTCAGACGTACCAGAAACGAATGATTAGGGCATTTAACAAAAAGGTCAGACCACAGGAATATCAAGTTGGGGATCTGGTAATCAAGTGAATCATCCTTCCTCAGAGTGATCCAAGGGGCAAATGGACCCCTACGTATGAAGGACCATTTGTGGTTAAACATGTGTTCTCAGGAGGAGCCATGATTCTAACCAACATGGACGGTGACGACCTTCCTCACCCCGCTAATGGAGACATAGTAAAAAGATACTACGCATGAAAAAAGACCCGCTAGGCTGACATGCCTAGGCAAAAATTAGGGCTTCCCGGCGAACCAAAAGGGTTCGGGCAAAAATAAGGGATGAAAATGAAAAATTGTACACCCGGCAAGTCGAAAACCCGAAAGGGCGGTCCAGGCAAAAGTTAGGGATAAAGCGTAATACTATGTCTCATTGGATCGCCTTGTATCCAGAATCCGGTATCTACATCAAGTTCAGACGGCATCGATCAGTCAGCTTCACCTTCAACCAAGGTCATCAAGTGATGAGACGCTCGGAGTCATAAAGGCAATAGCAGGGTTGAAACCCAGTGGGATCATTCATTTCACACAGCTGTTTTATTTTCTCTTGTACAAAATTTGTATAAACTCTTGTTCGGTGGCGTTCTCTTACTAGGACGTCAGCCTCTTGTACACAAAACGCCTATTTTCAGGCCATTCAAAAATCAATACAAATATATTTTTCAGTTAAAAAGTGCCAATTGTTTTTTCCTTTTCTGTTTTATTTTGCGAAGAACGTCCAAGGTTCAATTTGTGATATATGCATTGACAATAATTTGCTAACTCATGAATATTTGCATACGAAACAAAGGATTAATTACAGGTAACGTTAGAAACAGGGGCAATAAAGAGTTGCCTAAGCAATCTAATTGTTCTATCCTCTAAGGTACCAAGGTAGGTTCAGCTGAAGAACATAACCAGCATATCTTAATTCCCCAGAGAGTACGTCAGCAAGTCAATACACTCTCCTCAAGCAAAGCTATACTATCAGACTTAAGGAAGTTGGGTATCCTCCAGCAGATCTCAACATTCCCCAGCAGCGTATCGTACAGGTATTCATAACAAGCATCCCCGGCAGTCTTGACCTAAAGATTGTTCCCCGGCGGTATACCAGCATTCAGTGGAGTCATCTTCCCGACACAGTTCAAAACTTCCCCAGGAGAGTCCAGCCCAGTTTCCCCAAGAAAGTTGGAATCCATCTCCCCAAGCAGTAAGCTTATCCCCAGTAGATTCTGGAAGCTTATCCTCGCAAAGCACGAACGCGTCTCCCGGCTTTATTTAAAGAGTTATTTCTGTACTAGGATATAACTGGGTTATCCTCAGCCAAAAGCCACGGAAAGTTCATCCTCGGCAAAGTCTTCTTATCCCCAGCGAAGTCTATTAACACTTCCAATACAACAATGGTATCCCCAGCAAGTTATTATCAACAACTCAGCAAAGTATCTCTCTCCCCACAGAGTATTGCTCCCTAGCAAGATCGTCAGAGTATTTTTCTCCCTGCAGAATATTCCATTCGCCAAGTTTATTCCCCAACAGGAGTCATCTTCTCCTACCGGTATTCTTGCAATTATCATCCCCAGCGGAAGCAAAATCTATTCTCCAACATCAGCCCAGGAGTGACTTCCCGGCACCCGTCAAGGATTTACTTTCCTAGACGAAAAATACATTCATAAACATCGCACTTCCATACATCATTATAGCATTCATAGACGCATCATATCTTACAAATCTCATTTATGTTGAGAACATCATTGCTTGGTCCATATCATGCATTGCATATGACTGACCTTTACCTTTCAGGAAAGATTCAGTTAGATTCTCAATCATATTTCAAGACCTAGACCGGTTCAGTTAAATCGACTCCAAAGATTTCTTATCCAGTCCAAGGCCTTCTATGGTCCAGTTAAATCGACCCTAAACAGATTTTTCTGATAAAGACCCAGTTGAAGACATTCCAAGACCTAGACCGGTTCAGTTAATCGACTCCAAAGATTTCTTATCCAGTCAAAGGCCTTCTCTGGTCCAGTTAAATCGACCCCAAACAGATTTTTCTGATAAAGACCCAGTTGAAGACATTCCAAGACCTAGACCGGTTCAGTTGATCGACTCCAAAGATTTCTCTATTTTCTTATCCAGTCCAAGGCCTTCTCTAGTCCAGCTAAATCGACCCCAAACAGATTTTTCTGATGAAGACTCAGTAGAAGTTATCCAAGGTTTTCCCAATGATTGCTATTGAGGTTGTAATCGCCTATGGTTCTCTCCCCGATACTGCGAAGATGATAATTCCATCCAAGGTTTTCTCAATGATTGCTATTGAGGTTGTAATCGCCTATGGTTCTCTCCCTGATACTGCGGAGATGATAATTCCATCCAAGGTTTTCTCAATGATTGCTATTGAGATTGTAATCGCCTATGGTTCTCTCCCCGATACTGCGGAGATGATAATTCCATCCAAGGTTTTCTCAATGATTGCTATTGAGGTTGTAATCGCCTATGGTTCTCCCCCCGATACTGCGGAGATGATAATTCCCACCAAGACTCTCTCAATGATTGCTGTTGAGGTTGTAGTCACCTATTGGTTCTCTCCCCGATCCTGCGGAGGTAGTAATCATCCCAAGATTTTCTCAATGATTGTTGTTGAGGTTAAAGTCATCCAAGGTTCTCTCACCGTTCCTGTTGAGGTAGTAACCATCCATGGTTCATTCATCACCTTTTGAAGATCCAGATCCAGCTCCTGTAACCAGTCAGGACACATCTACACAAAGAATTTGAAGACCAGCTCCCGTAACAGGTCAGGTAATCATTTTTCTTTTTTGCAGGTACACAGGTTCTCGCTAAGGAATCTCTTACGCGATCAACGTCCAGATGGCATCTATAAGCCCATCCACCTTCCATCATCTCTTAGCATGGCATCTATAAGCCCATCATCCTATCCATCAATCTCCAAATGGCATCTATAAGCCCATTCCACCATCATACTACTATGTGAGCACAAATTTCTGGGCACTCTAGTGTTCAATCATCTTCCACCCTCGGATTACGAAAGGCACGTCAGCCAATCTGCATCCTCAGGTCTAAGAAGATTGAACAGGGGCAAATGTTGTACCCCAAAATTTGCCCTCCCATATTCCTCAAAATTTGTCAAAAGCATGCTTCAAAGTTCCCCAAGGGTTGCACAGTTCAAGGGCCTCCTAACAGTCAAAATTAGGGTTTTGGTTCTGACAAAGTAAATGAAGTTTCCAAGGGTCCAATCAAGTCCCACATGCCTACAAATATGGTCAAGCATCCTCATACCAAGTTTCAAGACTTTCAGCTCAAAATTGCACAGTCAAAAACCCTAATTGCACTACAGTCAACTGTAGGGGCAAAATGGTCATTTGACAGTCAAAAGTTCAAATTTTTGGTCAACATCTCATGTTGAAGCCACAAACATCATTTGATCAATGCTTGATCATGATTCTCAAAGCTTGGCTCAAAAATCATCAGGATGCAAAAGTTTCCTTATTTGGACAATTGAAAAAGTCAACTGTAAATTGACCAGGGCATAACTTTCACATGGATTATCAGAAAAATTCCATCCAAAGCTAATTTTGAAGATAAAGAAATTTCCAACAACTTCTCTTCACACTTCAAGTCCAAGAAATGCTCTCACAAAAAGTTATCAATTTCAACATTATAGGTCATTTTCAAAAGTCAACAAAAAGGGACTTTAAGTCAAAGGACATAACTTGAGATTGGTAAATCAAAATGACATGGGACCAAAGACTTTGGTTAGAGGACTCAATGACCTTTCCAAAATGTCCAAGAACATGAGCAAAGCTTAAAAATTGAGCAAGTTATGCCTTGTGGAAGTTGGGAAATTTTTGGATATTTTGAAAAGTCAACATTGCTTCAAATGACCTAAAATTGCTAATGGGCCTCTTTTTCTTCCACAATTCATCATCCAAGGCATGTGCACGACCATTTGGCCCAAAGGGAAGTTTTTTATCATTTTTATTTATTTATTTGGATTTTTAATCATTAATAATTCATTTAATTAATTAAAATACATGAAAAATACTAAACCTAGGTTTTTCAATCTTTTTATGCATATAATATCTCCAAGATTTCGTGCCTAACCAAATATAGAAAGAATCAATGGAATTGGACATGATTTGTATCAAAGATGCTTGAAAAAAGATTGGAAAATCATGGCTTAAAAATCAAATATCCTATTCATCAATTCATGGATTTTGGATCAATTTTCTTTGACCTAATCACTCACATACAAATACAGAACGCAACCCTCGTGCCCATTACCAAAAAGCTGTGCCATAGACAAGAAACAACACTTGAGTTTTTGCTTAAAAATTCCAAATCTGAAAACCATCTTTGAGGTCGATTCAAGCCAAGAAATTCATCCCATTACCTTCCTAAGACATCACTGAGTCTAACTGGATAGCTTTCCATACGCATAGCCCTTTGAATTGGTATACAGGAATCAAATTTTTTTCACATATATGCATAATCGTATTTTAATTTTCAAGCACATTCATTGCATTTTTCTTATGGATTCTGACTAATGGATGGATTCTGATGCTAACTGTGTAATTTAATTGTATTTTTATCACCTATGCGCGATTTCACCATTGTTGGATATTAGGGTTTCCCAAGCTGTGAATTGGGGTTTTCCATTTAAGGAAAAATTAGCACTCGAGACCTGGACCATTGAAACAAGCACGCTTGGACGATGCTAAATCCACCCTCGCGCTCAATTTATGAGTTGCCCTGAGCTATTCGTTATTTTTGCAAAAGTGGCTTTCTGGAACGGTTCAAAACCGTTGCCAGTTCTTTCTTTGTTTCAGGAAAAAAGAACAACACGAGGAAGACGCTTAGGTGGAAGGCAGCGGTTGGTTCGTTTAAAATTTCGCGCGAAAAAGACATCAGCGCTTTGTTTTATTTTATATTAATTGATTGTTATTATATAAACAAAGTGAGCAAGTGGAGCAGTTGGTAAAGCGTTTGGTTGGTAATCATCAGGACTTGGGTTCGAGCCCCAGGTCCCTCACCCTTTCCAATATTATTTTTCTACTTATCATCCTATGCAGGTTCAACGTTAAGGGCTCACCATGTTCACAATATCTGGCCATCCACGTGCCTATTGAGATGGATCAAAGGGCCATAATGTGAAGCGCACCATGGACTGCAGTCAACACTTCCACACGCTGGCAAGGAAAGTCAAAAAGGCCTTAAAACCTTGGGCCAAAATTGCTACAATTACACCTCCACATTAGGGGCAGAACCCCCTAGGTTTGCTATCTCTTTAATATCTTTTTTTACATTTTTTCTTTGACTCAATTATTTGTCTTTTTTTTTAGTTTAATTATTTTCTATAAAAAATATATAAAAAACAATGAAAAATCAGAAAAAGACAAAAAATTAAATATATTTATTTAATTAGTATTTTTGTAAATAAAGTTCATTAACTGACTTAGTTTTTAATTTAGGATTTAACCTTAACATTTTTTAATAAAATCTAAAATTGGTAGAATTAGGGTTTCAAGCATTTTTCATCCCTTTTTTTATTTTATTACATTAGTTATTAATTCTTAATTAGTTATTTTTATAAATCAAATTGCAATTAATTAATTAGGTTTAATTTTAGATAATTGTCATATTTTCTTAATAAATTAAAAATTGTAGAATTAGGTTTTAATTTCATAATATTCTCATAAATACAAAAATCTCAACAAACAATTTCTTTTTCTTTTTAATTTTAATTAATTTAATCATTTAATTTAATTTCGTTAAAAGGGTCCAATGCCCTCGCTTTCAATTTTAATTCCAATTCGCGCATTTTTATTTTATTTCTTATAATATTTATGCACCTCTCCCAAAGCCGTGTAATATATTTTCTCGCACTTTTACTTTACTTCTTTATTTATTTTCTGTCAAAATCGGGTCCTGGAAATTTTGGCGATGTGGACCCGCGCCTTTTGTAATAGCTTAGAACTTTCATTTCCCGCACTTTTTTAACTGTTAATAAAGACATGCAAGAATGAATGACTAAAATAAAAACAAACGCATAGATCACCTTGACATGAATAAGACAAAATAAATGAAAACGACACACAAATCACACACCACCCCTAGGGTACGCCTCACTGTTGCCTTGCCTCGAAAGGTGATCGTCGAGTAGAGGATGTCTTAGTAAGTCCTCATGATCCGGGAACCTGGCATGAGGGTAGCTTCTAAGGTGTCTTCCCATTGCTCTGGTGATCACCATGTCCCGAACCTCGAATTGACCCGAACACCTCCAACGGTGGTGCTACCTACCTCTCAATGGTGGGATGGCACTACTTTAAAGGACATTTACACAGAAGAATTCCTTAGGGTAGGTAGACGACTCGTGGATACTTGCTCTAATTCAAAACAAAACAAATCAAAAATACTTTTCACACCGATACCTTTTCAAAAAAAGCTTTCGAAAGCAAATTTTTCAAACACTCTTGAGGACCGATGCAAGAGTCAAACTGAAATTTTCAAAGAAACTTTTTAAAAACCCACAATTGAAAAGCAAACAAACCATTTTTGAAAACACAAGTGAGCAAGTATCTAAGAGCCCATGGATAACCATGGATAGAAAGGGTGCTAACACCTTCCCTTTCTATAATCTACCTCTCGAACCGAGAGCAATCTCTTTAAGGAATTTTTCTGTGCTTTTGTCCTTTCCATTTGGAGAAAATAAAAGACGGTGGCGACTCTTGCTTCCGCGACATTTCGCGAACCAGCATTAAACAGTCAGTTCCAGATCCACCGATCACACCCAATACAACTGATTTTTAGGTCAACTTTCCAATTGACTGGTCAAAAGTGTGATTCAAAGTTTGAAACTTGGCATGATTAATCTTGGGGGTCCACAATGATCCTTGAAAGTCAAATGAAGCATTGATAGTCCAAAAATCCTTGTGCAAACTCAAACCCTAATTTTGGTCATCAGTGCATGATGAGATGTCTTGAGCTGGTCAAACCCTAATCCAGTCTTGAGTCAAAGAGATCTTGTGAGAAAAATCTTGATAAATGAGAGGGAAAATTTTGGGGTACAACAGAGTTAAATCAACATCCGATAATCCAAATCCATTATCGACATTCAAACTTGCTACACAATTTTCAAACTGATCGGCTGTAGTCTCTTGAGGAACACGCGCATTCTTCAAAAAATTTATCAATGCTTGAGCATGCGCATTAGAAAATAGTAATAAAGATAGCATAGAAATATTTGAGGGGGCTTTCCCCAACTTCCCTACTATCTTATAATCACTCTTCCTTATGATCTTCAAAATCTCTTTCATCTCTTGGGTGGGGGTTCCTCAGTAGTAATGTATTTTGCAGGCACCTCCATCCTGGCAGGCTCAGTCATCTTTTCTTTTCCCCTATCATAAGTACTAGGTTTGTAAACAGTAATGCGAATAGGTGTAGTTGTGGTAGTTGAAGGTGAAATGTTAGGAGAGAAGATTCTCCTCGTCCTTGTCACCTTGCTAGAGCCAGCAATGTTGGTAATGTCAGAAACTTTATCTTCATCAATCCAGGAGTCTTGTTTAATACCATGGTAGTATACTTTATCCCCATAATTCCAAGGTATCGCCTTATCGGAATAATAAGGGATTGGCTTCGGTGTGGTGATTATTAATGGATTGATCTTCTATTCATTGGAAATCCTAATAGGACCTTTTGAAGTGATCTTAATAGGTTTGTTGGAGATAGTGATGATGTATATGTCTTCAACTTCTTGAGGTATAACTTCAATCAAACTTTTTACGGATGGAGTTCTTTCGAATAAAATCTCATGGCTATTTATTAGGTGTTGGACACATTTTTTCAGCCATTCACAATCATTATCTTGTTCGGCACAACATCAACAGTTTTTAAGGCAACCGGGGAATACCCCAACTTTTAAAAAAATTTCTTTAACAATGGTTAGAGGAGTGGTCAAGTCATTAACAGAGGAAACAAAAGCAGTATCTTCAATAGCGTTGACACATTTGCCATGATTTGGCATAGGCACAGTGATTACATTTGGAGTTTGAGGAGGATCAAATTCAATGGTCTTATTGTCAATGAGGTCTTGGATTTTGTATTTTAACGCCCAACAGTGATCAGTTTCAGGTCCGGGGCTATTGGAGTGGTAAGCACATTTGGCGTTCGGGTTATACTTTAGAGATGAAACACTGGGATTTTAAGGGGGATCACACAATGTTACCAAATTAGCCTTCAACAGGTGTTGTAGGGCTTGAGATAGTGACATGTTGATCCTTGTGAATTATCTTCTTGGAATATCAGGTCTTTGGTGGTTGGCTTGTGGTTGTGGTCTTTGAGTAGAGGTCAGATTGGAGATCAGAACTGCATTTACAGATTAATGATGGTCCTTCTTGACATGGCCCCTTGACCCATGTACGACATTAGTTTCCTTTTTGCCAGTAAATGGTTTCTTCATAGCATTTGATGAGGAGGCGGAGGCCATGGGTATTTTCCCTCTTTTAATACCTCTCTCAACCCTTTCACCAATCAAGATTAACTCAGTGAATACAGATGATGAGCTTCCAATTAGCAAGTTAAAAAATGGTCCAGTCAATGTTCCCATGAATATATCTAGAAATTCCCTATCAGTCAATGGTGGCTGCACCCTGCCAGTCAGATCTCTCCATTTTTGCGCATATTATTTGAAGACCTCGTTGGAACCCATGGTCATTCCTTGAAATTGCACCGTAGTTAGCGCCAGATCGGCATTATAATGATATTGACAGTAAAAAGAAGTGGCCAAATCTTCCCAAGTATGAATGTTAGAGCCCTCCAACTGGTAAAACCACTCTAACTGAGTCCCAAGAAGACTCTCTTGAAAGAAGTGTACCCACAACTTCTTATCAATGGTATGCAGTTGAATTTTGCAGACGTAAGATCTCAAGTGAATTTTTGGGCACGAAAAACCATCATACTTGGCAAAGATTGGAATCTTGAATTTGTGGGGAATGACTACCCCAGGAACCAAACCCAAGTCACCAAAGTCTAAGCCAGGCACACCTTGGACTTCTACAACCTTCAAATTTTCTTCCAGTTGCTTATACTTGTCTTCAGGTGGTGGATATTGTTTGTCAAAATAATCCTCATCCTCAGAGGCTTGATTGTTACCACCCCCAGTACAGGTGCTCCTAGAATCTTCGTCTTGGTTCTCATCCTCCTCGGAGGATTCCTCTTCCACTTGCACTTGTTGTACGCGGCCCTTGAATCTCTTCCCCATATTGTCTACAGCTCTCTTCTTGGTCTTCTTCTTCGTGATGAGGAACTTCATCATTTCTTGCTACCCCTTTGCCAAGTTGAGCAGGGTTTCAGGAAATTGAGAGTTTTGTGTCTGCAAGTCCTTCACGGTCTGCTCGAGATGTATCTTGTATTGAAATAAACAGTAGAAAGATGAGGAAACCTGTGTCAAAAAACCTGCTTATAATATGATGCATGTAATGTAAATGCAATTCTTTCAAGGACTTTTAAGATTTAAATTTTTTAAAAGAAAAAAAGGAATAAAAATTAATTGTATTAATAAGTTCAAACAAGATTACAAATTTCCTCTTGGGCTTACAATGAAAGGAAAACAACAAAAATGAACTAATACAAAAAGGACTCGGGTATCCCATGGATGCTTCCTCTTTGGAGTAATGTAGGCATTCAAGTCCCGCTCCTCATGAAGTTTCCTCGTGAGCTATAACACTTTCTTCTCGCCTGCATAGAATTGGGCTTCAAAGGTGTCTCACTCCCCTTTGAGTTGAATCCATGATCTTTGCAATTCTTTGAGAGTAGTAGGCATGTCAGGATGAAGAATGGTGTAGGGAACATCACCTTCGGTAATAGGCTCCATAATGATAGGTAGGATGGCCTCATATGGCATCATGAGGTTTTGAGCGTGAGCTCGCACCCACTTGAGATAAGGCTTCAAAGGAATGGAGTTCGTATGCCCCAAATTTTGCTATCAACTTTGTTCACCATGCCCCAACCTCCTACAAATCTTTGATGGTAACCTTGGACATCATTCTCATAGTCAAATACAATTCCTTGAACAAGTGCGTCATGAGGACCATCCCTCCAAGCATACCCAAACTGTCGTAGAGCCAATCAAGGATTAATAGTGATACCTCCCTGTAATACGGTGGGAGAATTGACTTGGTTGTTTTGCGTTTGATCGCAATTGTTGGGGATAGCAAGAGTCTCCACCGACCTTTCTTTTATCCAATAAGGAAAGGGTGAAAAGAACAGGAAAGACCTTTGAGATATTTTCTTGAGTTCGGGGGGTAGGTTATGAAAAGGGAAGGAGTTAGCACCCTTTTCATCCATAGTTATCTAGGGCCTCTTAGTTTCTTGCTAGATCATTTTTGAAATTGCTTTGTTTGAAATGTGTTTGTGGTGAGTTTTGAAAATATTTTGGAAAAGCGCCTTCGTTTAGGCAAACTTTGTAATGATTCTCGTCTCTATAAGAATGCATACAAAGTGTTAGACTTTTTGAAAATATTTCATGTTTTGAAAGTTTTTGGTGTGTTTGAAAAGATATTTGTTTTGAAGATGGATTGTGAGAAAGCAACTAAGAACGTTCTACCTACTCAAAAAGTCTTTAGTTCTTTTCCTCCTCCTTTGACATTACTATCTTACCATTTGATTGGTAAGAAGCCTTATCTTTGGATATGAAGGGACGGAAGTGGTTTGTCGTATAGTCATTGAAAGCAACTTATGAGACGCTTTAGCAATTTTCATAGGGACTAAGATCCTTTTATCGAAGGCAACATCTAAGGGTCATCGAGGGACTACAATCTTTTTTATCGAGGGTCTTTACTAAAGCGTCTATATTCGAGGGACATGACTATTTTTCGAGGCAACGAGCGAGGTTACCTTAGAGGTGCTTGTGTGAAAAGTGTGTTTGATTGCATAAATTTTTGTCTTGAGG
This sequence comes from Vicia faba, assembly GCA_948472305.1. Taxonomy (NCBI): domain Eukaryota; kingdom Viridiplantae; phylum Streptophyta; class Magnoliopsida; order Fabales; family Fabaceae; genus Vicia; species Vicia faba. The sequence continues at coordinate 1,144,337,373 of OX451739.1, read as the reverse complement.
TTAGGGTTTTCTAAGAATTAATTTTATCTTTCCATACACACCCTAATTACTAACAATTATATGAAAATAATAAATTTGCGAAAATTAAAATCCTACGCTATTACATCATTGGGGGATGGGGGATACAATTTACGAATGGGGATGGAATAGGAGCTTAAATATTACAACCATATTGAATAGCAATGAAGAAAGTATGTAAAATATGTAAAAACAGTGTAAAAGAAAGGAAATTTTTTTTTTAACATTTATGTGTCAACACATGCTTCTATGCATCGACATATAACCATACCTTGCCCCTGTAAAACCAAATCAACTCAGTATGAGTCTATGCATAATGGTATATGTCGACTCATTCCTTGTTTGTGTCGACACATATGCGTTTTGTGTCGACTCATGCACCTTTTTTATTTCTGTTTTATTCCCGTATAGCAGTATGTGTCGACTCACAAGGCTTTGTGTCGACTCATAGCCTGTTATGTCACTAAAATGAGTCGACTCATGTGAGTACGTGTCGACTCATGCTGCAATTTTTCACTATAACATTGTTTTAATGTCTGTACAAGTCAGTTCTTAACATATAATTAACAAAATGGAAGAAAAATAAAGGGTTAGCTTCAAGGGTAATGGTTACTACATTTTATCTTAAAAAGTGAATCACTAATGATGCTTTAAATGAAGAGTTTAAAGTCAAGAAGACTTACCTTGAGATTGAAATATGTGCTTTGATTTAGAACTGGAAGAACCAACTTGCAAGTGACTGTTTTTTTTGGCAAATGGTGATGATGTAACATAAGTTGTTCTTGTGTTTGAACAACTTCTATATGATGTATGTAAGGTGTTTAGATGGTTTGTTTGGACAGAAGTTGTAAGGTATGAAGGGTTCAAAGATTAGGACTTTAAAACTCAAGAGTGGGAGCTTTATGGACAGTTATGGTTTTTTTTAGCGTATGGGATTTTAAGGGCTTGTCTATACAATAAAACTTCTGTATTTTCTCTCTATTTTTCTGACCTTTTTCTCTTGCAAATGCTTCTCCTATTTATAGGCAAGAGGTTTGTCAACAAGCTGATTTGGTTTACAAACTATAGAGTTATGGCTAGGTTGGATTGTAAATATCAAGTTATGTCATGGTCCCAAGATGAAGTACCACAGTTGTTGGTTTAGAAGGGTTACCTTCCATGATTTATCGTGGAGCAAAATCAGAAGCAAACAAAGTATGGGCTCAAGACAAATTTGTACCAAAAAGTTTGTTTTTCAAGAATAGCAATGGTAACTTTATGCCATAAACGGAAAGATCTTTTGGACAATGGCTCAAACACTTGGGTAATAGCTCAAGAGTGGGTGTAAGCATTAAATTATTATGAGATTTGAAAGAAATAAGGCTTGTAACACAAGATTATGCAACATAGCATAAGGTTTTTGTTATGTGTTCTTCAACAAAGTATGATAAATGCCCTTGAACACAAGATTATTCAACATAGCATAAGGATGCCCAACTTCATGCCCTTGAATCTCCCAGATAAAGTATGATAAATTCATGCTCTTGGATGTTTTGGAAATCTTGAAACATCTTCTATAACTTTCATGTTGGCCATTTTGACAAAATCATCTTGGAACTATGTGAAAAAATGCCAAGAAGTTGGATAAAATCGTGACTAAAATCTGTTGAAAATTTCTCTAAGTGTTAGATGAAAATGTCATGACTTCATGAATTTATAACTCAAAATACAAGCAATTATAGGACTTGATCAGCAAAGCAAAGTTATAGATCTCATCAAGATCTACAACTTTCATGTTGAAAGTTTTCTTTGAATCACCTTGCATCTTGGTGAAAGATTGGCATGAAGTAATGAAATTATCATGTATAAAACACTTAAAAAATTTCGAAGTCTTGGAAATCTTGACTTTTTACATTGACTTTTGACTTTCTTGACTTCTTGACGATCAAGCTTGATATTCTTGAATGTATTGGTGAATTGTGATTTTTGAAACTTGATGTTGACCAAAAAGTCAAAGTTTGACTTTTGGTGCTACAATTGACTTTTTTACCAGTACGGCTGATGTTAGGTCATCAGATCAATTGACTGAGAAATTTTATGATCCAAGACTTGAAACTTGTCATGAGCATTCTTGGAGGTCCATAATGATCCATGAAAGTCTTTTGAGGTATTAAAAGTCCATTTATCCTTGTACAAACTCAAACCCTAATTTGAGTCATCGGTGTTGAGGAAGCATCTTGAGCTGATCAATCCTTGTGCAATTTTGAGCAGTTGAAAACCTTGTGAGAAATTAATGAGAAATGTGAGGGAAAATTTTGGGGTACTACAACTGCCTCTTTTCAATCTTCTTAAACCTGAAGAGTTAGATTGACGGATCCGCCATTCGTGATTTGAAGGTGAAAGATGATTGAACACTAAAGTGCCCAGAAATTTGCACTCGGTGATGTATTGATTCGAGAATGGGCTTATATATGCCATTTGGAGAGATTATGGTAGAAATTGGAAGAAATATCAGCATAAAATCTTTGGTCGATTCATGCTGAAAACTAGATGTCTTGTATGTCTTTAACTGAAAGAATTAATTCTGATCCAGAAGAGGTCTTTGGATCAATGATTTTTCTGCAAGGAACAAGGGGTTAGCTGTATGTGAATGTATGCATGGTGTAATGATGTTCTAAAAATAAATGAGATTATGTTGTATGTATATGTTATATATGTTATATTATGTATGAATGCAACATGTTGTTGAAGCGTATCCTTGACAGATACTGGGGAGTTTTGAGAAGTTAAATCTCGGATTATTGTTGGAGATGAAGAGTATGTGTATCTTCAGACTTTGTTAAAAATGCTTCTGCTGGGGATTCCTGCTTTGTTGAGAAGAACTCTGCTGGGGAATATTGACTTTGCTTGAGAAGACTCTGTGGAGAGTGTTGATTTCTGCTTGGGGAAAAGAGCTCAGGATTTCTAGTCGTTCGTTGCTCTAGTGAGGGAATTATCTCTTGAAAGTTGGCTGTTATCTGGTCGGATTCCAGGTTTCACACTAACTTGCTGGGGATAATGGCAAACTCTACTAGGGAAGATGAGCTTTGTTAATGATTGAAGAAGATAAATTAGTATTTGGTCGGGTCCAGGATTTGCAGTAATTTAAACTTAAGGTTAATTGATATTAGGTCGGGTCCAGGTTTTAGTATTTGGAGAAGTTGAACTAATATCTGGTCGGGTCCAGGCTTTAGTAACTTAAAATTGAGATTAACTGTTATCTGGTCAGGTCCAGGTTACATAATAATTTGAGGATAGGATGAAGTTGAACTATCATCTGGTCGGGTCCAGGATTTAGTAACTTGAATTTGAGATTTACTGTTATCTGGTCGGGTCCAGGTTTCAACAAATCAAATTGTTTTCTAGTTGGGTCCAGACTTTGTAGTAACTGAATCAACTGTTATCTGGTCGGGTCCAAGTTTCACAGTAATTCAAACTGTTTTCTGGTCGGGTCCAGGCTTCACAGTAATTTGGAACTGAGATTAACTGTTATCTGGTCGGGTCCAGGTTTCAGCAACTCAAACTGTTTTTTGGTCGGGTCCAGGCTTCAGCAATTTGATTTTGAGGTTAACCGGTGTTGTACCCCAAATCTTTCCCTCCCATTTTTCATTCAAGATGTTATCCTAGGATTTCTCAAATATTCAAAATGGCTTAGGGTTTGATCAAGACAGATTCTCTTCCTATGCATTGAGCCAGCAACTAAGGTTTGGTATTTCTCAAGCAAAATTGAGCTTTCAAGGCTTCAAATGATCTTCATGGTTCTTCATGTATTCTCAAGGATGCTCGTGTCGAGTTTCAAGCCTCGATCGCAAGTTTGCTCAGTCAATGGTTCAGATGACTGGAAATAAACTGCATTGATTCAAAAACTGACCTTTGCAAGATCAAGTTCAAACGATTGTAATTTCTTCATTATTCGATATTTTTGAGCGTTTTTTTTTTGCGTATGACTCTCCTTGACGTCACCCTCAATTTCTCTTTACAAGTCAAGAGTTGATTACATGTGAAAGATCATCAGAAAATTTGAATACTTTAGAGGTCATTTTGCAAATTTGACCTAATCACCAGAAATTCTTGTCCAATTTTTGAGGTTCAGAACTTCTTCAATTTTCAATGTTCTAAAGAGATTCTTTTTGCGGAGCATCACAAATAGCATTGTCTATGAGATTGCTTCAACGATCGAAGTCAAAATGTGCTTGGACGACCATGAAATTTATTGAAATTCTATAGGAATTTCTTGATTTTAGAATGTTATTAACTTCTAGATGTTGATGATTATGTTGAGATAATTCATTGAAACAAGAGTTTGAGTTTGAAGTTACAAGGATAGTTTTTTATTCGTACTTCAAATCGTTTGCGTTTGAATAATAACGATTATTGGATCGAAGTGAGATTTTGATCTAAATTATTAAAGGCAAGATTCGTAGTATTGGCTTGTATTTCAAGTTACTATGAATTGAGGATATGGATTTTAATGAAGAAGATTCGAGGATCCATTCAAATAATTCTTTTGACTTCGGCCCAATTCAAGCATGTGAGGCATAATTCATTCACATGAATTTGTTTTAAGATAGTCAAAAGGACCAATATGTTTATGGCGCAATTTTGATATATTTGAAAAAATTCATTCATGTGAACTATTTAGAATTCAATGCAAGGCATTCATCAAACTTCATCCATCTTCATTCAAATTTCATTTGATCAAGATTCATTCCAAGAAAGTACCAATGCGTCATTCATCATTTTTCAACTTTTATTTCACAAGTCCAAATTCGATTTCAAATGTGCAAAGTCATAATTCATTCAAGATTCAATTTCAAATCAATACATATTCACAATTCAAAAAAAAATACAAAGTCAAGATGTTTTATCAAGTTCTTCTACAACAAATATTCATTACAACTTCATGTTTACAAAGGAGTTTTCACTACTACAAGTTTTTGTCCATCAAAGTTCCTGAAGCATTATTGATTTGGTCTTCAATCTCTTGTTTCCTAAAAGTTTCGTCATTCTAAGCTTCACCATTCGATCGCCTTATCGTTTTCCATACCGTCACATGAAACAAACCAAAGATGAGATTAGCAAGCATCGTAAAAAAAATTCAAGCAAGAATTAGTGATTAAAGAAAATTTGTATCTCATCATTAGGATTTGCAATTGGAATCAGAAATTGAAAAAAGGGTTTTGTTTCAATTATAAGCCATCTCCTCCTATTTTGCAAATCGCAAAAAGCTTTGGTTCACAAAAAAGGGAAAATAAATTCAAAACTATTTCATTGTAAAACCAAGTCAAAACTGCCCAAAACAACACAAAACAGCAGCACAACAACTTAAAACATCAGGGCAAAAGCGCAGCAACAAGCACACAAACTTAAAACAGCAGGGAAAAAGCACAACAACAAACACAAAAACAACACCAAATAGCAAGCAGTACAAAAATAAGCAGCACAGCAACCCAAATTGGCATATGTAAAGCAACAAAACCAAAGCAACAAGCCATATAGTCAGCAGCATAAAATGTAACAATGCAAGCTATCAAGTAGCTCACAAAAACCTTATGTCATCATTTTCCTAATATTTCAAACCCTTCAAATATTTCAAAAAGCAAAATAGTTTGCATCATTGAAAGATAAAGAGGAAAGAGACAAGTTTAGAAAGATATCGCCTAGCCCATACAACAGTCCAAACAGCCCCACACAACCAGCTCTGTCAAACCTGCACAAACAGTCCAAAAACATGTTGTCAACTGTTATAATTTCAGCCCAAAAACATGTTGCCGCACCACTGCAAAACCTACACCATAACATGCCAAATATTGCACTAAATTAGCAACACAAAAACTGCAACAAAAAGTAATGAAATAGTATCACCAAAACAGTTCAAATACCATTTCATTTCCTCTCCCCCCCCCCCCCCCGCCCCAAAAAAAACTCATTTTTTCTCACATATATGAACCATTTCACAGCAGTATAAAAGAGAGAAAAAAGGTTTTGTTAAGACATAGAATACACTACTATTTCAAACACCCTTCACTGTTTCATATGTTCTTCATCTCTAAAAACCTTATACTCAACTTCATTCCATCACACCTAAACTAATTCAGCCACTCACCCTAACTTCCCTCTCGCTCATCTCGCAACACCAACAGCAGAATTAGACAGAAAAAACACACAAAAAAATTGAAAAGAGGCTACTGTTTCATTAAAAAAACTATTGTTTTCATACACCTTTCATCCCAAAAACCATTCACAACTTCAACTCAAACTCTCCATACAAAAGCAACAAACGAAGGTAGAAGAAGAAGAAGAATAGTTCAGATAGAAGAAGATAAATAAGCATACTTGGTTTCGTAAGTCATTGTCAAAGTCGCATTGGACGAACTCCGATAGGTATATTTCTGGTTCCTCTTCTTCTTTCATCATATCTCATAAACAAATTGCGATGCTTGCTTTATCATGCCTTCTTTGCTACATTTTTTTTGAGTTGCTACAATGTATCGGTACATAGAAATATTAGAAGCGTAATAATAACAATAGACAACAGACGCAATGTACAATAATAACATAAATTCACAAAGATAAAAAATCTACCTTTAAATTCCCCTGCTCATATACTCCCTTTATAGATCTGCACCACTGAACCCATCACTTGCAATTTCTAACATAACTTCATCCCCTGTCATCTTGTCTTCCTAGAAAACTTGAACACTAAATCGTTTTTCTTTCAATTGCCTAACAATCTTCAAATTCCACCTTTTTTTACCTGTAAAAACAAAAAAATAAACTTCTCGGTCTCAATTAATTTCCGCTGCCATCTCGTCATCCCACTTCCTCTGCATCCAGTAGTTCCTTCACGGCATTAACTTACCGCTCAACTCTTCATCTCAGCCATTAACCCGCCGGATGCTCCCTCCTGTTTCTGCGATACTTTCCGCCAGCATCCCACTTTCTATTCTGCTCACCTCAACCCCTTCAACACACTCCATCTCATTCTTTCTTCCTCAGCTAACCACGTTTCTTTTTCTGTCACAAACAAATAAATAAACCACCGCACAACAAATGCTTAGTAGCGCTTAAAAAAAATAAACAAAAAAATCCACGATGGAATAAATTAAATTTAGAAGTTCCAGTTCCCATTTAAATTTCCGGTTTCGGTTCATTGATTTCGAGAGACACAACAACGTTAAAAATTGAAAATCAGAGTCTGATCGATCCAAAACGATGTCGTCACTGGACATTGCATCAATTTTGGAGAACTCGAAGGAACTCGATCGATTAAGAGAAGATCAGAAGGATGTTCTGTTAGAGATCAACAAGCTTCACAAGAAGCTTCAAACCACTCCTGAACTGGTTGAGAAGCCTAGAGATAACTCATTAGCAAAGTTGAAATGTTTTTATACTCAAACAATCACTTACCTACTAGAAGGTTGAATTGTTGTGTGATACAGTTGAACCATTAGCAAATTCGCTGCATTGATGATTCAACATTGTGTTGAAGAATCATACAAGAGGGTTTAGAGGATTAAGGGAAGTATAGTTTTAGCAGAGATAAAGGAAAAATAATTAAAACAAGAAGAACAGAGGGCACAGTTTGGTATCGAAAAAGATGAAGATGATTATCTTTTTTGTTTCGTTAGAAATAACATTTTTTCCCTATGCTACAATAATAACATGCGACGTGCCTCTAGGGTTACAATTTTTTTTCTTTCCTTCTTTTCCTCTTCCCAACAGGGTCAGCCCATTGGGCTACTGGCCCAATTTCCAGTTATTGTTTTCCTTTATAGTTTAATAGGAATATAATTATAACAGATAAAAAAAATACAGCTCAGTTGGCAAGGTATCATTGGCTCTATCCTAGAGGACCCGGGTTCAACCCCTGCTGGGGCTTTGTTTTCTGTTTTTATTGATTTCTTTTAGATAACAAAATTAGTTTAGTTAATCTTTAGGTTTAATTTTAAAACTCAATTAAATGAAGAATATATAATTTCAACTAATTAAATTTTTTTAGGACTTTGTAAATGATTTTGTCAACATTTTTTATATAGTTTAATAAACGTTCTTTTAAAATATTTAGTTTATACATAATAAAATTCAAATAAAAATAAGAATAGATTCTTTATTTTCTTTCCAAATTTTTCACAAACAAAAATACCAAGAATTGTATTTCCATATTTTTACTTTGTTAATTAATTTTTACTTCATAGATTTTGGTAGTTTTAATTAATTTGTTTGATTCGATTTGGTTGTATTGATTGCCTATTTGGACTTTTAATGACATTGATGCATCCCCATTTGTATATTTGTACTCCTCATTCCCGAAAACTCTGTAATAGCATAGAATTTTAATTTCCGCAATTTACTATTTTTCTTTATACTGTATAGTAATAAGGTGTGTATGGCAAGATTAAAATCAATCACTAGACAACCCTAATCAAAGACAAATTAACTTGAATCAAACACACTTTTCACATGCGCATCTCTAGGGTAATCTCGCTTTGAATATGGGACGCTTTAGCAAAGACCCTTCGATAAAAGATCGTAGTCCCTCGATGTCCCTCGATGTTGCCTTCGGTAAAATGATCTAGTCCCTTACAAAAATTGCTAAAGCATCTCACAAGTTGCCTTCTATGACTGTACGATTGACCCGTGTCTGTCCCTTCACATCCAATGATGGGGACTCTTACCAAATCAATGGTAAGATAGCAACATCTAAAGGAGGAGGAAAAGAACAAAGACCTTTTGAGTAGGTAGGACGCTCATAGTTGCTTTCTCACAAACTAAAACCATTTCCACACTTGCACTTTCAAAACATCTTCAAAAAACAAACATCTCTTTGAACTATTTTCAAAACCAACACTTTGTATACATTCTTATAGTGACGATAATCATTACAAAGTTTGCCGAAACAAAGGCGTTTTCAAAATATTTTCAAACTTTCACTCATCACAAATACATTTTCAAATAAAGCATTTTCAAGTGATCTAGAAAGCAACTAAGAGCTCGTAGATAACTTCGGATGAAAAGGGTGCTAACACCCTCCCTTTTCATAACCTCTCCCCCCCCCCCCCCCCCCCGAACTAAAGAAAAATTCTCGAAAGGTCTTTCTTGTTGTTTTCACCCTTTCCTTTATTGGATAAAAGAAAAGTTGGTGGCAACTCTTGCTATCCGTAACAATTGCGATAAAACAAAAAACACCCAAGTCAGTTCTCCCACCGTATTACGGAACTGGCGACTCTGTTGGGGAAAACTTTAAAAAAAAGTGGGGTTACCTTAGAGCTAGATCAAGTTTAATTGCTTTTATTATGTGATTTGTTTGCTTTACATTTTGGGTCTTTGTTTGAGCTTGTTTTGATCCTCTACCCAGATCGGAGAATACCATTAGGTAAGTAGCAATAAATTATAGAAAATGTGCGGAGTATACCGACATGGTTGAAGCGATGGCTACGTTAGTGTGACACATTTGTTGGTACCGGTAGCCCTTGAGTTTAGTCAAGGAGAACACGGGGCCGTTGTGTGGTGTCATGAAGCACTAACTGACCTTAGAACCTTTAATTGAACAACTTGGCCATTAGGAAGTAGTGAGATAGCTGGATTTGGTGCATCGCGAAGTTGGTTAATACTCGATACTACGCTCATTTAGATCAGACTTTCAGGATATTTCGGTCTCTAATAAAGAGGCTTGCGCTGAAACAATGCCCGATGAAGAAAGATCAGTGATATTAAGATTCCCTAGAACCCGATCACTTTCTAGGATAGGTTGAACCAACTAAACTTCAAGAGGGTACTTACCTATGAACTCCATGCAAGCCTAAACCTAAGGACTTGTTTGCTTTGTGTGTTTATGTTTACTTGCACATAACATCATAACATCATAACATGGCATTTGCACTAACCATTTCAAGGATTTTTAGGACTTATCTTTGTGCTGTTTTGCAGGACATGGCTTCCACTCGCAGGAATACTATCCAAGTCAACCTCGTAAGAGTTCCTCCTCAAATCAAGAAATTAGCGTCGAGGGTTCCTGAGCATTCTCCATTTACCAAAAGACATGGTCTACTTCTCAATATGGTTACCTCGAGCCTTGATGAAGACATGATGAAAATGCTCTTTCAGTACATTCATCCTTTATACCATTGCTTTACATTTCCTGATTACCAATTAGTGCCTACCATGGAGGAGTTTTCTCAGTTATTGGGAGTGCCTATTATTAATTAATTACCCTTCAATGGTACTAAAATAGACCCAAAACTCGAGGAGATTGCTCGAGCTCTACATTTACAACGGTCCGATGTTATGGCAAATTGGGAAACAAGAAGTGGTGTCAAAGGGTTTCTAGCCAAGTTTTTGTTTGAGAAGGCTCAATATTTTTGAGATACTCTGTATTTATAAGCCTTTGAAGAAGTGTTAGCCCTTATCATCTATGGGATGGTACTATTCCCTAATCCGGACCAACTCATAGATGTGAATGCGGTCAAAGTTTTTCTGTCTTGTAACCCGGTGCCTACCTTACTTGGAGACATATTGCACTCTCTTCACGCTTGTACCATGAAGAGAAGGGGGACCCTCATGTTTTGCACTCCTCTATTGGCTAGGTGGTTTATTTTGCACCTACCTCGATCTGCTTTGAAGAACGAGCAAGGCATGAGATGGTCTAATAGGTTGATGTCCCTCACGCATTTGGATATTCATTGATGTCCTCGATCTTTGGAGGATGTTACCATCATTAGTCGCTATGGGGAATTATCTAATGTCCGTCTCCTTGGCATTAGGGGAGGAATCACCTATAATCCTTGTTTGACGTTGTGACAGTTTGGGTATGCTAGGAGGGATGGTCCTCATGATGCACTTGTCTAAGGAATTGCATTTGACTATGAGAACGATGTCCAAGGTTATCGTCGGAGATTCATACAAGCTTGGGACATGGTGAACAAAGTTGATAGCAAGACATTGGGACATAAGAAATCCATTCCTTTGGAGCCTTATCTCAAGTGGGTGCGATCTCGCGCTCAAAATCTCATGATTCCTCATGAGGCCATTCTACCTATCATCATGGAGCCAATTGCCAAGGGATAGGTTCCTTACACTATTCTCCATCATGACATGCCGATTACTCTCGAGGAGTTGCAAAGATCTTGGATTCAACTCAAAGGGGAGCGAGACACCTTTGAAACCTAGTTCTACGCAAGTGAGAAGAAGGTTCTAGAGCTCACGAGACAACTCCATGAAGAGTAGAGTTTGAATGCCTACATTGCACTGAAAAGCATCCTCTCATGGGAAGCTTGATTCTTTTTGTTTTAGGAGTTTATTTTGTATTATCTTTGTTTCTTCCATTGTAAGCCCAAGGGGCATTTTTGTAACCGTTTGAACTTATTAATGCAATTAATGTTTGTTCTCTCTTTGTCTAAGCAAATTTAAATTTTTAAAGTCCTTGAAATCATTTGCACACGCATTTCATGCATCATGACATAGACAGGTTTTCAAGCACAAATTTTCTTATCTTTCTACTATTTATTTCAGTATGATGGATATCGAGCAAACTGTGAAAGACTTACAGAAGCAGAACTCTCAGTTCTAAGAGACCTCGCTGACCCTGGCTAGGGGAAACAAGAGCTGATGACTATGCTAGTAGCCAAGAAGAAAATAAAAAAGAAGGCCTTCATCAACATGGGTAAGAGATTCAAAGGTTCAGCTCGTCAGGTATAGATAATCGAATAGTCGTCTGAGGAGGACAAAAATCAAGACAAAGAGGCAAGGAGAACCCGTATTTGGGGTGCCAATAATCAAGCTTCCGAAGACGAATATTACTTTGATGAGCAATATCCTCTGGTTGAGGATAAATACAAGCAGTTAGAGGATAGACTAAAGGCTGTTGAAATTCAAGTCGTGCCTGGTTTAGATTTTGGTGAGTTGGGCTTAGTACCAGGGGTCGTCATTCCTCATAAGTTCAAAATACCAGTCTTCTCCAAGTACGACGGGGTTTCCTACCCGAAACTTCATCTCAGGTCTTACGTGCGCAAGATACAGCCGTACACTACTGACAAAAAGCTCTGGGTCCATTTCTTCTAAGAGAGTCTGGATGGGACTCAACTAGAATGGTTCTATCAATTGGAGGGTTTCTGCATCCATACATGAGAAAATATAGCCACTACTTTTTATCATCAATAACAATACAATGTCGGTATGGCACCAACTAGAGTTCAACTTCAAGGTATGACAATGGGTACTAATGAGGGGTTTAAAGAGTACGCACAAAAATGGAGGGATCTTGCTGGTAGAGTCCACCACTACTAACTGACATAGAACTAGTTGACATGTTCATGGGTACATTAACTGGCCCATTTTTTAACCTATTGATTCAGAGTTCTTCGTCTGGTTTCACCGAGTTGATGCTAACTGGTGAAAGGGTAGAAAATGGCATTAAGAGTGGGAAAATTCCCATGACATATGCTTCCTCATCCAATACTATAAAGAAGCCCTTCCCTAGAAAGAAGGAAACAAATTATGTGTATGGTTTAAGGGCCCATACCAAGAAGGAACACCGACCCTCTGTTAATGTTGTGTTAATCTCCAACCCTTCATCTTCTCAAAGGCAATCATCCAACAATCAACGATCTGAATTTCCTCGAAGACAGTTCATGAGGATAATCATGTCAATGTCCCAAGCCTTACAACATCTTTTAAAGGCCAACTTAGTGACATTTCCTGATCCACCATCCAATACAAACATTTCAACACCTAAGTATAATCCAAATGCCAAGTGTGCGTATCATTCCAACAGCCATGGACATGAAACTGATCAATGTTGGGCTCTGAAGAATAAGATTCAAGATCTGATAGACAATAAAACAATTGAATTTTATCCACATGCTACTCCAAATGTGATAATCGCACCAATGCCGAACCATGGAAAAGGTATTAATGCAATTGATGATACTACTTTTGTTTCCTCCATTAAAGATTTAACAACTCCATTAACTACTGTGAAGGATAATTTGCTGAGAGCCGGGGTGTTCCCTGGATGTTCTAAAGATTGTGTTTATTGTGATCAACAAGTAAATGGGTGCAAGGGGATGAAGGATGGTGTGTAACGCCTGATAAATATCTGTGAGATCCTGTTTGAGAAGATTCATACCATCAAATGTTTAACCAACAAAGCTGAAAGTCTTTCCATAATAACAATCTCCAACAAGCTTCTTAAGATCCCCTCAAAGGGTCCTACTAGGGTTTCAAATGAACCAACCATTGCTCCTTTAATAATCATTACCGATGGGCCTATTCCCTACTCCGCTGACAAAGCGGTTCCATGGAACTATGGTGCCGAGGTTTATCATCATGGGATAAAACAAGATTCTTGGATCAACGAAGACAAAATTGATGTTACTAATATTGCAGGTTCTAGTAAAGTAACAAGAACATGGAGGATATTTTCCCCTGATATTTCACCACGCACTACTATAACAACTCTTGTCCGTATAACCAATGACAAGTCTAGTGCCAACACTAGAGGCAAAGAGAAAGAAGGTGATCCTGGTGGGATAGAGGCACCTACCAAAGATATTGATGCTGAAGAACCGAAATCCTAAAAATCATAAAGAGTGACTTAAAAATAGTTGAGCAACTGGGGTAAACCCCCTCCAAAATCTCCATGCTGTCATTGTTACTCTGTTTGGACGCTCATGCCCAGGCTCTAATCAAGTTCTTAAATAAATCCCATGTGCCCCAAGAAACCACAACTGACCAATTTGAGAATTGTGTAGCAAGTTTAACAGACAATGGATTAGGGTTCTCAGATGCTGATTTGACTCTTATGGGAAGGAACCACAACAAAGCCTTGCATGTCTCTATTTAATGCAAGGGAACCACTTTGGCACATGTCTTAATTGATACTGGCTCATCTCTAAATGTGTTACCTAAAGGTGCTTTGGACCATCTAGATTGTGAAGGACTAGCATTGAAGCCAAGCGATATTGTTGTAAGGGATTTTGATGGATCTAAAATTATGGTTCATGGAGAGGTGGATATCCTCATTAAAGTTGGCTCACAGATTTTCAACTCTACCTTTTATATAATAGACATTCGTCCCGCTTACTCCTATTTACTTAGGTGCCCTTGGATACATGGGGCAGGGGAAGTAACATCCACCCTCCATGAAAAGTTAAAATACCCAGTCAAGGGGAAGATTGTCACTATTTGTGGTGAAGAGGAATTCATGGTGAGCCACCTCAATTCCTTCAAGTATGTGGAAATGGATGGTGAGTTCATAAAAACTCTGTGCTAGGCTTTCGAAGTTTTTCCTCCTATGGTTGCCGCCACCAAAATCTCCTCCAACATATCAAAAGCTGATGAAGTTATACCAAGAATGGTTTCACTTAAGGATGCACGTGTCGTGGTCGAAGATAGAAATTGTACTATCTGGGGACAACTCCCCGAGATTCCGTTTAAAGCAGACAAATTTGGGTTAGGTTTCACCATCAAAGCTCAGAAAGAGGTCAGGCGCGCTCGCATGGGAAAGCCATCTATTCGCATCGGAAATCATGAAGTAAACATTATGGAAGACTTTGATGATGAATGTGCTTTTGAAGAATGGATCTACTTTACTTCCAAGGGAAAGCTCAACAACTGGCACGCAAAGGACTTCATTCCCATCTCCTTCCATGAGGAGTAATTACTGTTTACTGTTTTCTATCAATACAAGAACTTTTATCTGTAATTTTTAATTCGAAACAATGACTCTTAAGCCAGGTGCCTTTCCCGGGGCACCATGGTCCATTTGTTAAGGGTTTTGTTCATGTTCATTTATCATATGATCATTTAATATAAACCATTGGACCTTTTTGCATTCAAATTTTGCGTTCATTATCTTTGTTTTTTCTTTATTGTATTTTTCCAATAGCCATGTATCTTACATACACACACACACACTTGAAGATCTTCATCCACTTAGGATCTCATATCCAACGACTCTGCTATTGCCAACTATGATTATGAACATCCAATCAACCAAGACAAAGACGAAGGCGAAGAAGATTGTGAAATAATAGGGGAATTGTCCAGGCATCTGATGCAAGAGGAGAAAGCCATTCAACCTCATGAACAACCAGTTGAAGTGATCAACCTAGGTACTGAGGAAGACAAGAAAAAGGTCAATATCAGCACTAACTTAGAAGACATCGTCAAAGGAAGATTGGTACAGATGCTACATGACTATTTTGAAGTGTTTGCTTGGTCGTATGAAGATATGTCGGGTTTGCTGATATAGTGGTCCACCGTCTACCAGCAAAGGAAGATTTCCCTCCAGTCAAGCAAAAAGTGTGTCGTATGCGGCCAGACATGTCTGAAAAGATAAAATCTAAGGTAATGAAGCAATTCAATGCAGGTTTCCTAACAGTGACATCGTATCCTCAGTGGGTGGCAAATGTGGTCCCTGTGCCAAAGAAGGATGGAAAGGTCCGTATGTGCGTAGACTATAGGGATTTGAATAGGGCAAGCCTCAAAGATGATTTCTCACTACCGCATATTGACGTGTAGGTCGATAACACAGCTCAACATAAAGTCTTCTCCTTTATGGGTGGTTTCTCCGAATACAATCAATTCAAGATGGCTCCCGAAGATATGGAGAAGACCACCTTTGTCACACAATGGGGGGCCTTTTGTTACAAGGTCATGCCATTCGGTTTAAAGAATGCAGGGGCAACATATAAACGAGCTATGGTAGCCTTATTTCATGATATGATCCATCATGAAATAGAGGTCTATATGGATGATATGATTGCAAGGTGGATGACTGAAGAAGAACACATCGACCACTTACACAAGCTATTTGAAAGGATGAAAGAATACAAGCTGAGGCTGAACCTTAGCAAATGTACCTTTGGGGTAAGATATGGAAAACTCCTAGGGTTTGTCGTCAGTGGCAAAGGTATTGAAGTCAATCCCGCGAAGGTCAAAGCTATTCAAGAAATGCCAGCTCCTCATACTGAGAAGGAGATTAGAGGTTTCTTAGGTCGACTCAATTACATCGCCCGATTCATATCTCATCTAACTGCTACTTGTGAGCCACTCTTCAAGCTGATGAAGAAGGACCAAGTAATCAGATGGAATGACGACTGCCAAGTAGCTTTTGACAATATTTAGGAATACTTACAAGAACCTCCAATCCTGATGCCTTCAATTAAAGGAAGGCCTTTGATTATGTACTTGATTGTATTAGAGAATTCAATGGGGTGTCTGATGGGCCAACATGACGAGTCTGGCCGAAAAGAGCATGTAATATACTAGCTGAGAAAAAAGTTTACCGACTGTAAAATAAGATATTCACTTCTCAAGGAAACTTGATGCACTCTGGCATGGGCTGCTCGCCGGCTAAGACAATATATGTTGACTCACACTACTCTATTGATTTCTAAGATGGACCATATCAAGTATATCTTCGAAAATCCAGCTCTCTCCGGACGAATAGCTAGATGGCAAATGATTTGACTGAATATGATATCCAATACACTACACAAAAAGCAATCAAAGGAAGTGTGTTGGGAGATCTTTTGGCATATCAAGCTGTTAATGACTACCAATCTATGAACTTTGAATTCTCTAACGAGAATATCATGCTGATAACTGACTGCGAATAGCCTGGACCGTATGACGAACCTGAACAAGGATCTCGATAGACTATGGTTTTTGATGGAGCTTCTAATGCTTTAGGTAAAAAAATTGGTGCATTGATTATTTCTCCCGAAGGTTGCCATATGTAGCGACAGGTTTTTAAATCAAGACTCTCCACTATTAGTTTTTATCCTAGGGAAGGGAACCTAACAGAAAGCCCTAATTCGCAGACAGAAATTCTAGGTTACGGACTCAATTAGACGAAAGGAAGGTGTTAGACACCTTTCATCTACCTTGTTCACAAGGATACTAGGTTTTAGGTTTAATTTTTGAGTTAAACAGGGTTTTAAATTTTAATTAGGAGGAAAGGGTTTAAAATTTTTATAGGGGAAAGGGTTTTAATTTTTAATAGGGGAACTCGCTACGATTTTTGATCGTATGCCTACGCATCCTCTTATGAGGAATCAGAGTCCAAATTCGTAGTTCGTATGGGTTGGTGTTTTTTATAGATTACGCAGACATTTTGATTCCCCTCGTACTTAGCCCGAGTGTGTGAATAGTGGAGATTTTGGACCAAATGCGCAGTTAATTAAAATATGCTTCGTAATCCTTTTTGAAAATTAATTGTTAAATTAATTTATTTATGAAAAATAATTTGGCGTTGGTTAAATGTTTTTTATATACTAATTATAAAAATTATTATTTAAATGCATGGTAAAAGATATTTTAATGCAATAGGCAAAATATATTTGAATGAATTAAAAAAATAATATTTTATTCTATAATAATTAATAGAAATAATTAATATAATACTAAAATTATAAAAACAGGAAATATATAATATAAAAATTATAAAATAAAAATAAAAAGAAAATAAAACGCAAAGGGGGTGTTAGTTAGGTTGAGGTGGTAAAATAGGAGATGCTAACAACAAGGGCCTGAATTCAGATATTGAATTCAAGCCCAAAAGGCAGGAGGTGTGCTTTTTGTTCACGCAGTAAAAAGGGGTGTATAAGGAATAAGGCTCAAGTTCAGATATTGAACTGGGCCCAATAGGCTGAAGATTTTAATATCTTTGTAAAATATTAATTTAAATATGAAATTGTTTGGATTTATATATAAGATCAATGATTTGAATTATTAAATTGATTGAAAAATTTAAATAATTATGTATAAGGAATTTTTTTTTATTCTCGACTTTTCACTTAACCTAATAATAAAACTAACATATTTTTGTATTTTTTATTAAAAAGTGACAAACAAAAACAAGAGAAACAAGACTATTGGAAAATTGTAATGCAATAATTAACCTAATAATAATAATTAAAAGAAAGTACGTGTATGAAAGTTGTTGTTTTATTTGCAAAGTGAACATGCTTCTACGTGACCCAAATTATATATACATGTTACAAATTATAATAGATATTGAAATTTTTGTTTTATTAATTAAATTGAAAAAGAATAAACATCAAGACATCAAACATGGAGACTTTACACAAGCAATGAATCTCAACAATAAAACACTCAATAGAAATAAAATATAAACAATTCAAGAAATTTTACGATGGAGATTTTTAAGAGAGACCAACCTACGGAAGTGAGGATTCCCCCAGTGAGCAAATGACGGAAATTCTTTCTTTTCTTCATCGTTCTCCTCTTTTTTCCTTTGAGGCGAGATCCTCCTTAGATAGATGTTGGAGACAACAACAAAGTTTAAAAAAATTGTTGATAGAAAAATTTTAGGTGTTTTGTTCAAAACCCTAAAATAAGTGACTGTTAATGGAGGCTTCAGGGTTTCTTTGTTGTTGTTCTTTGATGTGAAGATGAATAATTTTAGGAGAACTCTAGTGAATTGTGGATGATTATGAAATTATGGATGAAAAATAGTGTGAAAGAGTGATCTATTTATAAATTTGAAATTAAGTTAAAGACACCCCAAAAAGGAAATAGTTCATATCAAAGAAAGTCCAAAAATTTATAATTCTATCTTGGTCAACAAGTCTAAGAACCTGGTCTTATTTATGACCAGATACAAGATAGATTTGAAAAATATTTAAACTAAATAAGATTTTATTTATAACTAGACTTTTTGACTATTTTTTTGCATAAAATAATGATTTTAATAAAAAATAATATTTTAAAATATATAAAATATAGGAAAACGAAAATATTATTTAAATAAATAAAAAATACCTTTTTTATGATATTTTTGAAAAGATTTATACAAATTGAGACTTGATTGAAATTTGGAGGACAAGATTATGAAACTAGACACTTTTGTAATTTTCTCAATATTGTGATTGATTTTGTGATTAATAAAAATTGGTTTTGAAAGATTTCAATTATTTTTAACATCTTGACTATTAAGTGTATAAAATCAAAGATTTAAAAAAAATAAAAAATTAATTTGAAAATACCCTTAAAATAGAAAACGAAAATAATAATAAAATAATTGAAAAATGACTTTTTTTATCCTTTATTTTAAAAAAAAAACACAAAAGAATATAAATACCAAAAAATAGTGTAACGGGACTTGAACTCAGGACCTTCCACTTGTAAGATTTACTCTCTTACTAACTGTGTTACGTTATTCAATTGGAATAAAAAGTCAATTTAAAACATATGAAGACGATCAATTATTTTCTGTTTAAAAATATAAATAATTTGAAATAAATTATTATATTTTTAAGTTAACTAGAAAATAAATATTT
Organism: Vicia faba; assembly: GCA_948472305.1. Taxonomy (NCBI): domain Eukaryota; kingdom Viridiplantae; phylum Streptophyta; class Magnoliopsida; order Fabales; family Fabaceae; genus Vicia; species Vicia faba. The sequence continues at coordinate 1,144,318,030 of OX451739.1, read as the reverse complement.
AAAAAACCCCAAAATATTAATGTAAATCAAAAGAATTTTATAAAAATCAATGTTTGAAAATAAACTTGATGGTAGCACTGAGGGCAGGCAAATTTGGGGTATGACAGTTGCCCCTATTCAATTATCTTCCAATCGAATAGCGTGAGAAAACGCGAGTCTTACGCATTTTGATTGGGAGTTTATTGAATACTTGGATTACCCCATAATTTGTCCGACAAACATAAAGTTATACTGATGTAGCATACCCTTACGAGTCTCAAGGAAGTAGGCAAAGCTGATGATATATCGTTTACCCAGGTTTGATAACGAGGCAGATGGTTTTGAACTTAAGAGTGTAATTTTGTATATCTTGGTTTGTTCTTTTGATCATTCACCCATTTGTATGATGAATATAGCAATAATTGATGATGCATGGCTGCTTGAAGATTGAGGCCATGGGTTATGTTCGCAAACCGCTGCATGACGTCTGAGGCGATAAGCTAAATCTTGTATTTTTTGGCATCGCTGCATGAGGCGATGGTCGGTGTTTACGGAATAAAGAAACGTATTGTTGCATGAAGTCTGAGGAAATGAGTTAAATTTTTGTTTTCTTTCGAGCATCGTTGCATGAAGTCTGAGGCGATGATCCGTGCTATGGAATAACGAAACATATTGCTGCATGAAATAGGTTAAAGTGTTTTTCTTCTGAGCATCACAACATGAAGTCTGAGGCGATGATCGGTGTTTATGGAATAAAGGAACATATTGTTGCATGAAGTCTGATGCAATGGGTTAGAGTTTTGCAAATCGTTGCGTGAAGTCTGAGACGATAAGCTAGATTTGGTTTTCGGACATCGCTGCATGAAGTCTGAGGCGATGGTTTGTGTTACGGAATAGGGAGATGTACATTGTTGCATGAAGTCTGAGGCAATGAGTTTGGTTCGCAAATCGCTGCGTGAAGTATGATGCGATAGGTTGTATTGTATGGAATAAAGAAACACATTGCTGCATGAAGACTAAGGCAATGGATCAGGTTCACAAATCACTGTGTGAAGTCTGATGTGATAAGCTAAATTTGGTTTCTAACATCACTGCATGAAGTCTGAGACGACGGTCTGAAGTTTGGAACACATTGTTGCATAAAGTCTGAGGTAATGGGTTAGATTTGCAAATCAATGCGTGAAGTCTGATGTGATAAGCTAAATGTGTTGTTTCAGACATTGTTGCATGAAGTCTGAGACGATGGTCTGGAACTTGGCATAACGAAATACATTACTGCATGAAGTCTGAGGCAATGGATTATATTCGCAAATCCCTGCGTGAAGTCTGAGGCGATAAGCTAGGCTTCATTTTCGAGCATCGCTGCATGAAGTCTGGGGCGATGATCTAGGTTTTGCAAAAACAAATTGCGGCTTAGAGGCAATGTAATGAGTTGTGAGAATACGTTGTGGCTTAGAGGCAACATAGTAAGTTTTGCGAATGCATTGCGGCTTAGAGGCAATGTAATGGGTCTTGAGAATACATTGCGGCTTATAGGCAATGCATGGAGTGTTGAGAATTCATTGCAGATTAGAGGGAATGTGTTAACTTGGATAATAAATTGTGGCTTAGAAGAAATGTGTTGAGTTTGGGTGATACATTACGGCTTAGAGGCAATGTGTTGAGTTTTGAGGATACATTTCGGCTTAGAGGCAATGTAATGCGTTTTGAGAATATGTTGCGGCTTAGAGGCAACATACTGGGCTTGGATAGTACGTTGTGGCTTAGAGGCAATGTGTGGAGTTTAAGGATACATTGCGTCTTAGAGGCAATGCACCGAGTTTTGAGAAATCATTGCGGCTTAAAGGCAATGTTCTGAATTTTGCAAATACATTGCGGCTTAGAGGCAATGTAATGAGTTTTGCATATACATTACGGCTTGGAGGCAATGTATTGGGTTTGTAAGGAACTCTTCATTGCAGGAAGGCTTAGGTGATGGGATGAATGTGTCACGGCATGAAGACTGAGGTGATGGGTTGAATTATAGTATTGCGTTAGTCGATCCTTAGATAGTTGAATCAAGGGTGAAATTATTTGTCTTTTTCTAGGTAATACATGTGTATGCATGCATATTGAATGTTGCATGTATGCGAAATATGTGATGTTTAACATTGATATGGAATGCTGACTATATGCGTATTGTATGCAGGAATGCATAGTGTATGTATGCTTGAGATATGCAAAATGTGTGTATGTATGAAATGTGTGTTAGATGTGCGTATGCCTTAAAATGTTATGAAGACCGTTTATGGAATTCTCTCCTTTAAACCATTGGCTTAGAGTTACCAATTCCTAGTGTTGTACGTTGTGTCGTCGTAGCATTGTTGAACTCGAGCGCAGTGATAATGTTAACAACATTTAAACATTGATTTTGTATAGTGAGCGTGGGCGTAGACGTAGACGTAGTAATGGCCTATGCGTAGATTAGTATTCAGACGTAGACGTATGCATGTGGTCTCTGTAAGCGCGGGAGTAAGCATGGACGTATGTCGATTCGTATAATGTAGGCTCAGACGTAAGCGTCGACGTACGTAGATTCATATGTCGTAGGCACAGGCGTAAGCGTAGACGTATGCGAACGTAGACTTCACGTATGGACGCGTAGACGTAGGAGTAGATATGCGTATAGACTTTGTTTTATTGAATGCAAGTATAGGCGCAGACGGGGACATAGTCTTTTTGCATCGTGAGCATAGACATAGGCATAGACATGGAAATATGTATGGAATTTATATTGTAGACATAGGAATAGACATGTGCGTGGACGCATGTGCGGACGTAGACTTTGTGTTGCAAGTGTATGCATAGGTGCCGACATGGACGTAAAATTTACATAGGGACACATAGATATATGCATATACTTTGTATCGTTGAGTACAAGCATAGGCGCAGACATGTGTGTGGACGTAGATTTAGTGTACAGACGCATAGACAGGCGCAGACATGTGTATAGATTTTTGTGTTGCAAGACGTAAGAGTAGCCATGTGTGTGGACGTAGACGTGGATTTTATTTCGATATTTTTCTAACCAAAATGCTTTTTCGATGTTTCGTCAAATGCTTTTATTTTGTTAATTCCCCGAAATGATTTCAAGACAATATTCACAAGTAATGATCATAGTATTTTGTAAACGAGTCTGAGAAAAAGAAAAACACAATTTGAAGGATACAAAGAAGGCAAATGTTTTATTGATATGCCTCTGAATAGGCGAGAGTACATGGTGCAATTCCTAGAAAGAGGTAATTACATAAAGTATTAAAACGGTAAATGGCAATGAAAAGTGATCATTGCTATTGATGTTCCCCAATATCCTTTTAATGATCTTATCTCCTTTGCTTCCAAGTTGAATGATTCAGATATATCTCTCCCTTTGTGGTTCGTGGTCGCAGTTCTTAGATCGTAGTCTTTTTGTTCCTTATTTCTTTGTATGAAATCCCTAACTTTTTCCTAGATTTCCCTTTCGGGTTTTCAATCCACCGGGATAATTTTTTGTTTATATGCCCCTAATTTTTGCCTGCATCGCCCTTTAGGGTTTTCGATCCACCGAGACACTCCTTTTTGCCTAAGTCGTCTATTTAAGGTTCAAGCTTAGCGAGCTTCTTATACATAGTATTTTTTACTACGTCTAAATTTGTAGGATGCGGTAGTTCTTTCCCATCCATTGTTGTGGAGATAAGACCACCACCGGAGAATGTTATTTTGACTACATATGGACCTTCGTAATTGGGTGTCCATTTACCCCGTATGTCGAGGCGAGGTAGCATAATCTTCTTGAGTACTAGACCATGTCGTGGTTCATCTTATACAGTATACCGTTACTTTGAAGGAATTCCGAGGCTAATTCTCGTAGGGTTTGTTTGCCAATGCTGGAGGCATTTTTCGGATGTCCTTATTTTTCGAGGTACTTCTTGATGTCGTAAAACTAAGGCTTATTATATTGTTATTTTTTTAATAGTGAGGCAATGTGCGAGCTCTTCGAAATGTCTGTTTGTGATTTATGGTTCGTGGTTTAACCAAGTTACTTTGAATATAGACGATATAGTTGCCAAGGCGTCTGTCATTTGATTTCCTTTTCGTGGGACGTGACTGAAAATGATTTTTGCGAATTCCGCAGTTAGTCTTCAAAACATGATCCCGATATGGAACTGGTTTTGGGTGTTTATTATCCCGTTCACCATCAACTTGGCATATGGTTTGTGAGCATTCTTTGGAGAAGCCAAAACTTCCCCTATATCATGCCCCAATGCATTTGAAGCCTCGTCGAACGTGGATACCCAACATGCCCTTGGCTCGGGTTTTTCGTCAGATCTTGGTATTTCATAGTTGCTTATTTTTACAGCACAGTCTATATTTAGCCTTGGCCTGTTTCTGTAGAAATGCGCAATAACTTGATCAGCTTCTTTGTGGCTCCGCTCTAACATTTCCCCTTAGCTTGGTTTCTTTCGGATCTTCCCATGTGCTTAGATTAATGGTTTTAATAGCCTCTTGATATGGTTGTATATTGTTAGCTTTTCTTTTTATTTCCCTCTCCATTTTCTCAGAGAGTTCAAGATATTTATCATCTTCCTCTTTATCTTGGTTGATAAGAGCATCAAAATTATATCAGATCACAGCAGTAGCATTATCGGTGGTTTTGGGCATGAATTTGCACCTTTATCATGTTTTGGTGCAGATTTAGTATATGAATATTTGAAAATGCACGTGCAGAGAAAGTATTGCCATTTTTTAAACTTAAGATATAAATGCAAGAGAAAGACAGGGATCTTGATTGAAAATAAAATATAACTTTTATTAATCGTAAATATTGTCTGAAATAAAATAGGGAAACCCTTACAAGCAACCCCTATGCCTCGGGCTTAACATAGGTTTTTTCGAAAACAAGAAAAATTAATTAAGAAAGAAAAAGATCTCAGGAATCCCCATGGTCGTCCATCTTTTGATTTTTTTTACTAGGGAACATTCTTGGATGAATTCAGTTGCCCCTTTGGTCTTGGCTTTACTGAATATTTTTGCCCCATGTCAGCCATGCACTACTCCATTGTTGACAAAAGTCTCTTAGATCAGAGGAAAATGTGCTTCGCCCTTCAGAATAGTTTTATATTTTTCTTCAGGGTATTGTCCAAACTGGACTATCCCCTGGTCCTTTAGCCTTTATAGAGCTCTTTCGAGAGCTTCATTGTGTTCTAGTGAGAGTCCATATCCCAACTGATATTCTTTCAGTGAGTTTATCGGGGTCTTTTCTTGTCTGCTTGCCCCAGATTCAGTGACTACTTCGATTGCATTTATTATTAGCCCATTGTGTGACGGCGTAGGGTCTGATGTGATGTCGGGCTTCTCGAAAGTAATGTCTTGAGAATCCAACAAATCCTGCACCTTATGTTTGAAAGGCCAACATTGTTCTATGATATGTCCAAAAGAATTAGCATGATATTCACATTTGGCGCTGGCATCATACCTTCGTGGGAGTGGCCCGACTGGAGGGGCTAGAGGCTTGAGTTCCACTAAGGATGCCTTAACTAGCTATTGCAATAACTGGCTAGGTGGCATAGGGAGTGGATCAAATTTCCTGGGTGGCCTTCTGCCTTGTTGCTGCCCTAGGGGGATCACTAATGGTTGTTGAACCCTGGGTTGTGGTGCTACAACATTAATCTCTCCCTCCTTTCCTTTGGTGAAGTTTGAAGCAGGCCGCTTTGAATTGTAGGGAGCATTTGAAGGTCCCCCTGATATCTTCCCACTTTTTATCCCAGTCTCGATTCTTTCTCTGATGGTTACTAGGTCTGCGAACCCCGAAGAGATACTTTCAACCATCATCTCATAATACAGCCCGTGCAAAGTTCCCATGAACGTGTCTACTAACTCCTTCTCTAATAGTGGTGGTTGCACACGGAATGCCAATTCCCTCCATCTTTGAGCATACTCCTTGAAGGACTCTTCTTTCTTCTGGGACAGGTTCTGGAGTTGCATGCAGGTAAGCACCATGTACAAGTTATATTTATAATGCTTTAGGAAAGCATTAGCAAGATTTTCCCAGGTTCGAATATGTGTTCGCTCCAATTGCATATACCAGTGTGAAGATGCCCCACCCAGGCTATCTTAAAAATAGTGAATCATCAACTTTTGATCATGGGCATGGGCATGCATCTTCCTACAATACATGTGAAGATGGTTTCTTGGGAAAGTGAGCCCCTTGTATTTTTCAAAGCCAGGTACTTTAAACTTGAGTGGAATCACCACATTAGGAACTAGACCCATTTCAAGAGCGTCTACTTTAAAAGCGTCAAAACCCTCTACAACTTTTAATCTTTCCTCCAGAGATTTATATTGATTTATTACCAGTGGATTATCAATAACATGAGTACCATTCGTCTTTAAGGGTGCTTGGTTGTCATCCTCTGGGTCGTGGTCTCTGTATTGCAGGTCCAAGTAGTTATCTGCACTACTGGTTGGAATCTGTAAGGTGTGTGATGCCCCTGCTTTTGGTGGTGGTGGGACAAACTCTTTAGTTTTAACTTCTTGGTGGGCCATGACGGACTTTTGGAGTCCTGCTTCTGGCTCTTTCCTTAGTTGGTGACCGCTTGATGCACCAATCATTTGGGATACTTCTTCGAAAGCTACCCTGGGAATCTGGTCTTGCCTGTCAATAATGTTCTTCAAAGCTAGGAGAACTTGACTCAAATATCCTTTCATTGAACTTACATCCCCCTTTACTTGGTCGAGGTCCTCTTTGAATGCAGCCTGAGTCTCCTTGATTTGCTCCATTACTTTTTGTTGATAGGCGCTTATTTGATATGGAGGCCAAGGAGGTGGAGATCTTCTTCTACCAATGGTTTACTGGAGAGATTTTTTTTATATATAAAAAAGATGAGTTTCGATATGATATGCAGGTGTTTATGAATACATGCATGCGAATGAATATGCATGAATATGAGCGGGGGTTAAATGTCTTATTCACTTGGGTATATGCTTCTTCCTTTTTTATTCGGTTATCAGCTTAAAAATGGATATGCCAATGAGATGTGGAAACAAAATGCCGTTATTGAAGGTAACATAATTCATATATTGAAAAATATTACAATCTTAAACCAAAACTTTATTTGCGTGAAATCAAGCAAAGGGAAATAATTCTTCTAGGTGCGCCTGTAGATATCTGCTCTTGAAATCATCCCCCATTGCGGGACAAAGCTTGAGAAAGTCTTCAGCACATTATTTCCCTTTCGTGGCTTTGATTTCAGACATGTTTGGCGCATTGACACTGACAAGTTGTTTCCTTCGGTGTCCATTTTTAAAGACAGTCACCGAGATCTTGATTTTATTTTTTTTACCCTGTGAATAAGACAAAGAGACGGGTGATGAATATATGATGAATGTATGAGAAATACATGAAATATATGAATGCGAGGGTGTAAGGTTGAGTGATGGGACATTTTATAATAAGTACCCTCATAAGGTAGGTTCCTTAGTCTTAACCTTCAGTTGATCTACCCTCCCAAAAGGTGGCTTCCTTAAGGGTGTCATAAATAACACCAGAGGGGAAAGACACAAGGGCCTCATTTAGGTGGAGCCTATTTACGGATTGAGACTTTCGTCTCCAAGTCGTGAAAGATCTCGTCATGAGATTTTTGGGTTAAGGTCGTTACAAAGAGTCATGGGTGACCTTCCAAAGTCCTACTCGTCAAGAGGATATCTCTCGATAAGTATTCCTTTTTTGGAAGTTCACCAACTCTAGGCGAAGTCATCACATAAACTCGCAGGGATGATGTACCCCCTAAGCTAATAGATGAACCTTCTTTCTAAGGGTTATATTGGAAATATTTTTGAAATAGAAAACTCCCGCGAGGCAGTAAATATATGATGATAAGAGAAATTGACAGTAAATAAATAAATGTGAGAAAGTAGATAAATGCAATAAGTAAATAAAGAAAATAAAAATAAAAACCCAGAAATACCTAAACCTAGGGTTAAGGAGAGTCCCCAGTAGAGTCACCAGCTGTAGCGTCTGGTTTTAAAATCAAGAGTCTCCACTATTAGTTTTTATCTTAGGGAAGAGAACCTAACAGAAAACCCTAATTCGCAGACAGAGATTCTAGGTTACGGACTCAATTAGACGAAAGGAAGGTGTTAGGAACCTTTCATCTACCTTGTTCACAAGGATACTAGGTTTTAGGTTTAAGTTTCAAGTTAAACAGGGTTTTAAATTTTAATTAGGAGGAAAGGGTTTAAATTTTTTATAGAGGAAAGGGTTTTAATTTGTAATAGGGGAACTCGCTATGATTTTTGATCGTATGCCTATGTATCCTCTTATGAGGAACCAGAGTCTCAATTCATAGTTCGTGTGGATTGGTGTTTTTTATAGATTACGCAGATATTTTGATACCCCTCGTACTTAGCCCGGGTGTGTGAATAGTGGAGGTTTTGGGTCAAATGTGCAGTTAATCAAAATATGCTTCGTAACCATTTTTGAAAATTAATTGTTAAATTAATTTATTTATGAAAAATAATTTGGCGTTGGTTAAATGTTTTTTATATACTAATTATAAAAATTCTTATTTAAATGCATGGTAAAAGATATTTTAAAGCAATAGGCAAAATATATTTGAATGAATTAAAAAAAATGATATTTGATTCGATAATAATTAATATAATAATAAAATTATAAAAATGGGAAATATATAATATATAAATTATAAAATAAAAATAAAAAGAAAATAAAACACAAAGGGGGTGTTAATTAGGTTGAGGTGGTAAAATAGGAGGTGCTAACAACAAGGGCCTGAATTCAGATATTGAATTCAAGCCCAAAAGGCAGGAGGTGTGCTTTTTTGTTCACACAGTAAAAAGGGGTGTATAAGGAATATGGCCCAAGTTTAGATATTGAACTAGGCCCAATAGGCTGAATATTTTAATATCTTTGTAAAATATTAATTTAATTATGAAATTATTTGGATTTATATATAAGATCAATGATTTGAATTATTAAATTGATTGAAAAATCTCAATAATTATGTATAAGGAATTTTTTTTTATTCTCGACTTTTCACTTAACCTAATAATAAAACTAACATATTTTTGTATTTTTTATTAAAAAGTGACAAACAAAAACAAGAGAAACAAAACCATTATAAAATTAAATGCAATAATTAACCTAATAATAATAATTAAAAGAAAGAACATGTATGAAAGTTGTTGTTTTATTTGTAAAGTAAACATGTTTCTACGTGACCCAAATTATATATGCATCTTACAAATTATAATAGATATTGAAATTTTTGTTTTATTAATTAAATTGAAAAAGGATAAACATCAAGACATCAAACTTGGGGATTTTACACAAGCAATGAATCCCAACAATAAAAAACTCCATAGAAATAAAATATAAACAATTCAATAAATTTTCCGATGGAGATTTTTAAGAGAGACCAACCTACGGAAGCGGGGATTCCCCCGGTGAGCAAATGATAGAAATTATTTCTTTCATTCGCCGTTCTCCTCTTTTTTCCTTTGAGGCGAGATCCTCCTTAGATAGATGTTGGAGACAACAACAAAGTTTTAAAAAATTGTTGATAGAAAAAGTTTAGGTGTTATGTTCAAAACCCTAAAATAAGTGACTGTTAATGGAGGCTTCAGGGTTTCTTTGTTGTTGTTCTTCGATGTGAAGAGCAATAACTTTAGGAGAACTCTTGTGAATTGTGGATGATTATGAAATTATGGATGAAAAATAGTGTGAAAGAGTGGTCTATTTATAGATTCGAAATTAGGTTAAAGACACCCCAAAAAGGAAATAGTCCACACCAAAAAAAGTCCAAAAGTTTATAATTCTATCTTGGTCAACAAGTCTAAGAACCTGGTCTTATTTGTGACCAGATACAAGATAGATTTAAATAATATTTAAACTAAATAAGATTTTATTTATAACTAGACTTTTTTGCTATTTTTTGCATAAAATAATGATTTTAATAAAAAAAATATTTTGAAATATATAAAATATAGGAAAACGAAAATATTATTTAAATAAATAAAAAAACACATTTTTTATGATATTTTTGGAAAGATTTACATAAATTCAGACTTGATTGAAATTTGGAGGACAAGATTATGAACCTAGACACTTTTGTAATTTTCTCAATATTGTGATTGATCTTGTGATTAATAAAAATTGATTTTGAAAGATTTCAATTATTTTTAACATCTTGACTATTAAGTGTATAAAATCAAAGATTTAAAAAAATAAAAATAAATTTTAAAATACCCTTAAAATAGAAAACGAAAATAATAATAAAATAATTGAAAAATGATTTTTTTATCATTTTTATTAAAAAAACACAAAAGAATATAAATACCAAAAAGTAGTGTAATTGGACTTGAACCCAGGATCTTCCACTTGTAAGGCTTACTCTCTTACCAACTGTGCTACGTTATTCATTTGGAATAAAAAGTCAATTGAAAACATATGAAGACGATCAATTATTTTCTGTTTAAAAATATAAATAACTTGAAATAAATTATTATATTTTTAAGTTAACTAGAAAATGAATATTTTAAAAACCCCAAAATATTAATGTAAATCAAAAGAATTTTATAAAAATCAAAGTTTGAAAATAAACTTGATGGTAGCACTGAGGGCGGGCAAATTTGGGGTATTGACACCATACACCTTTTCCCGCTAGATTGTACTTTGACTGTACGAACAACATGGATGAGTATGAGGCGTGTATTTTTGGTCTAAAGGCCACCATTGACCTAAGGATCAAGTTCTTGGATGTATACAGATATTCTGCTCTAGTAATCAGTCAAGTCAAGGGAGAATGAGATACCAAGCACCCTAATCTAATTCCTTACAAAGAGCTTGTGCTAGCCTTGATTCCATATTTTGAGGAGGTTACTTTTGAACACTTCCCAAGAGAAGAAAATCAGTTGGCTGATGCTTTGGCAACAGTGTCGTCCATGTTCAAGGTCGATTGGGACAACGAGGCTCCTAGAATCACAATTGAAAGATTTGACGAACCAGCACACTGTTGTGAGCTTGACACTGACGAAGAGAAGCCTTGGTACCATGAGGTGAAGAGATATCTTGAAGCACAAGAGTATCCTGAAGGAGATTCAGTCAATGACAAGAAATTCCCGCGAAGGTTTTCATCCAAATTCTTCCTAAGCAATGGAATCATGTACAAGCGTAATCATGATTCTACCCTACTTCAGTGTGTGGATAAGAAGAAGGCAGAGGAGATCATGGAAGACATGCATGATGGTATCTTTGGGACCCACTCTAGTGGACACACTATGGCCAAGAAAATCCTTAGGGCTGGCTAATATGGGTCCATAATGGAAACTGGTTATCATCATCACTCAAGGGTTTGTCACAAGTGTCAAATCTATGCTGACAAGGTCCATGTACCCTCAATTCCTCTAAATGTCATGACCGCTCCATGGCCATTTGCAATGTGGGGCATTGACAAGATTGGAGAGATCAAACCTACCGCCTCCAATGGTCACCGTTTCATCCTTGTTTCCATTAATTACTTTACCAAGTGGGTCGAAGTTTCCTCATATGCCTCAGTTACCAAGAACGTTGTAGTCAGGTTTATCAAGCATAACCTCATTTATCGTTATAGTATCCCCGAAAGGATCATCACCGACAATGGAACTAATCTCAACAATGTTATGATTACAGAGCTCTGTACTCAGTTCAAAATCAAGCATCACAATTCTTCTCCTTACAGAGCCGAAATGAATGGCGCAGTGGAAGCTGTCAATAAAAATATCAATAAAATTGTGCAAAAGATGGTGGTGACCTACAAAGACTGGCATGAGATGTTACCGTTTGCTCTTCATGGCTACCGTACTTCAGCTCAAACGTCAACTGGGGCAACTCCCTTCTCTTTGGTCTATGGCATGGAAGTTGTCTTGCCTGTAGGTTCAGATTCCTTCCCTAAGGATTATGAAAGAAGCAGGCCTAGGCGAAGACAAATGGATTCAGACTAGGTTGGATCACCTAAACTTAATTGACGAGAAGCGGCTGGATGTTTTTTGTCATGGTCAGATGTACCAAAAGCGTATGATCAAGGCTTTCAATAAAAAGATCAAGCCTCGAGTGTATTAGACTGGCGACTTGGTAATAAAGTGCATCATTCTTCCACAAGGAGATCCTAGGGGAAAATAGACTCCCACATATGAAGGGTCATTTGTTGTTAAGAAAGTATTCTTTGGCGGTGCCATGATGCTAACTATTATGGACGGCGAAGACTTCCCGCATCCTGTAAATGCAGAGATAGTCAAAAAATACTACACATAAAAATGACCTGCTAGGTTGACATACCTAGGCAAAAATAAGGGCATCCTGGCGAACCAAAGAGGTTCAGAAAAAAATTAGGGATATATGCAAAAGATTGTACACCTGACAAGTCAAAAACCCAAAAGGGAGGCTTGGGAAAAAATGGGTATCCTGGTGGACTGAAAACCCGAAAGGGAAGTCCGAGAAAAAGTTGGGGATTAAAGCATAAGACTATGTCCTGTTGGATCTCTACAACCAGTTTTTATTACCAAGGTCCAGGTTCAATGGTACAAGATCAATCCAATCAACTTCTTTCAACGGCAGAGGATGATGTTTAAAGACATAGGAGCAATAGCGGAGTTGGAACACAATGAAATCACTTCCACATGGATATTTATTTTTGTTTTCACTCTGTACTATTTTCATTCTTTCGACGATTTCCTCTTACTAGGATTTCTGTCTCCTTGTACAAAAACGCCTAGTTTTGGGCAAAGTATCAATACAAATACATTTTGAAGTGCAAAACTTTTTGTTTTTTCTGTTTTAAGTGGAAAAGTATCCAATGGCTAAAATTGAATGAACATATGCATATGAACATGATTAACTGTTAACAAAAGTGTGCGCAAAAACAACAATAAGTATTTACTTAAAAACTTGGTATATCCCACAGAATCACTTCAATCAAATTATCCCCACAGAGTTAGATTCATGCAATTCGCTAGCCAAAGTTTCAATATTCGGAAAACCCTCTCCCAAGATGAGTTGGAAACCTTATGGAGTTTCTGTCTAAAGAATTTACCTCCCCTGCAAACCGTCAAATATTCTCTTCAATAAGGTTTATTTCCCCAACAAACTGCAAATTCACCAGCTTGAGTTTACTTCTCAAGCTATTATAAATCAATGGAAGAAACCCCTTAACCCCTGGTAAAGTCATTTCAATCCCCAAAGGGTTCGTTATTATCCGCGAAGTTGATGTAAAGCCTGGAATCCGACCAGATAGCAGTTGACTCCTTTCTCTTCAAAGAAAATTACTACGAAACCTAGACCCTACCAGATACTATTTCAACTTCATCTCTTTCAAGCAAGTTACTGCAAAGCCTGGACCCGACCAGATAACAGTAAATCAAAATTTTAAAGTTACTGAAGCCTGGACCCGACCAGATAATAGTTTAACTTCTTTGAATTGCGGAAACCTGGACCCAACCAGATAACAGTTTGAGTTGCTGAAAGCTGGATCCGACCAGATACCAGTTAACCTCAAGATAAAATCATTGAAGTCTGGACCCGACCAGATAATAGTGAATCTAAATTTCAAGTTACTAAAGCCTGGACCCGACCAGATAGCAGTTTAACTCCTACAAATCACAATTTAAACTCCTCTTCTTCAGTAGAGTTTTCCATTATCCCCAGTGAGTTGTTGTAAAGCCTGGAATCCAACCAGATAACAGTTAACTTCACTATCCCCAGCAAGTTATCATGAAGCCTGGAATTTGACCAGATAACAGCTAAACTTTCTCTAATCAGGAGATAGCTCCCCAGTAGAGAAACAATCAACTAAAACTCCTTAACTCTTTCCCAAAACAGAAATCAACACTCTCCACAGAGTTTTCGCAAGCAAAGCCAATGTTCCCCAGCAGAGTTCTCCTCAAACAATAAGATAAGAATCCCCAGCGAAAACATTCTAAACAAAGTTTGAAGATACACATACTTTTCATCCCCAACAGCAGCCCGAGATTTAATTTCCCAGGGCTCCCCAACATTTGTAAAGGATTTATTTTCCAAGACAAAGATACATTTCAACAATATTTCACATTCATACATGATAAATGCATACAACATAATCTCATTTATTTTGAGAACATCATCAAGCCATGCATACATCTGCATGCAACTAACCCTCTTCCTTGCAGGAAAAGTCAATCAACAAAAAAAAACTCCTCTTATGGATAGATTCACCTCTTCTGGTTAATAATAGGCGAATCAAAGTCCTCTTCTGGATAGATTCACTTCTTCCAGTTAATGATAGGCGAATCAAAGACCTCTTCTGGTTAGATTTACTTCTTCCAGTTAAAGACAAACGACCAAAAGACCTCTTCTGTTATCAGCAGACAAATACCACCGACATTTCTTAAATAGGTCAGAGATTAATTCCTGAAACAAGCTAGGGTAACTATCTCTACGACCAACAAAAGGCGGGTTCTAGATTAATACCTGAAATAAGACAGGACAACTATCTGTGAACAACTGATTGTAGATTAATACCTGAAATAAGACATGACAACTATCTACATGAACAACTGATTAAAGATTAACTCCTGAAACAAGACGGGGAAAATATCTTTCTTTCTCTTTGGTCATATAAAGATCAATTCCCGAAACAGGACAGGGCGACTAACTTTATTACCAATCATATTGATCTCCCGAAATAGGATGTGTTTACCAACAAACTGATTGTAGATCAACTCCCAAAATAGGATGGGAAGACTATCTACATGACAAACGCTTCCTTCAATATTTCTGTTGGTTCAGTTTAAATCGACCAATGATTTATCCTGATTCTGTTACGTTAGGAATTTTTTCTAGTTCAGTCAAATCGACCCTAAGACTTTTCTGATTCTTATCCAGACAAAAACAAATACAGGCATCTGCTATTTCGATATAAATTGACCAAAGATTTACCCTGATACTTCTTCCAAACTCCATCAACAGTCACTTCTAGATGGCATCTATAAGCTCATCTCCGACGATTCTCAATCACTTCTGGATGGCATCTATAAGCCCATCTCCGACAATATTCCATCACTCTCCAAATGGCATCTATAAGCCTATTCCCGATACAATAAATCCAAAGTGTTACTTCTTGCACAAGCGAGTGCAAATTTCTGGGCACTCTAGTGTTCAATCATCTTCCACCTTCGAGTCACGAATGGCAAACATGCCAATATAACTCTTCAAGTTTAAGAAGATTGAATAGGGGTAGATGTTGTACCCTAAAATTTTCCCTCCCATTTTTCATTCAAGATGCTATCCTAGGGTTTCTCAAATATTCAAAATGGCTTAGGGTTTGATCAAGACATATTCTCTTCCTAGGCATTGAGTCAGAAACTAGGGTTTGGAATTTCTCAAGAAAAATTGAGTTTTGAAGGTTTCAAATGGTCTTCATCGTTCTTCATCTATTCTCAAGGATGCTTGTGTCATGTTTCAAGCCTCGCATCGCAAGTTTTCTCAATCAATGGTTCAGATGACTGAAAATGAACTACATTGACCCAAAAATCGACCTTTGCAAGATCAAGTTCAAACAATTGTAACTTCTCCATTATTCGATATTTTTGAGCGTTTATTTTTGCGTATGACTCTCCTTGGCATCATCCCCAATTTCTCTTTACAAGTCAAGAGCTGATTATGTGCGAAAGATCATCAGAAAATTCAAATACTTTAGAGGTCATTTTGCAAATTTGACCTAATCACGAGAAATTCTTGTCCAATTTTCGAGGTTTGTAACTTCTTCAATTTTCAATGCTCTTAAGCGATTCTTTTTGCGGAGCATCACAAATAGCATTGTCTATGAGATTTCTTCAACGATCAAAGTCAAAATGCGCTTGGAAAACCATGAAATTTATTGAAATTCTATAGGAATTTCTTGACTTTAGAATGTTATTAACTTCTAGATGTTGATGATTATGTTGAGATAATTCATTCAAACAAGAGTTTGAGTTTGTAGGTACATGGATAGTTCGTTATTCATACTTTAAATCGTTTGCGTTTAAACAATAACGATTATTGGATCAAAGTTGGATTTTGATCAAAATTCTTAAAGGCAAGATTCGTAGTATTGGCTCGTATTTCAAGTTACTATGAATTGAGGATATGGATTTTAATGAAGAATATTTGAGGATCCATTCAAATAATTCTTTTGACTTTGGCCCAATTCAAGCATGTGAGGCATAATTCATTCACATGAATTTGTTTCAAGATAGTAAAAAGGATCAATATGTTTATGGCGCAATTTTGATATATTTGAAAAAATTCATTCATGTGAACCATTTCTAATTCAATGTAAGGCATTCATCAAACTTCATCCATCTTCATTCAAATTTAATTTGACCAAGCTTCATTCCAAGGAAGTACCAATGCGTCATTCATCATTTTTCAACTTTTATTTCACAAGTCCAAATTCGATTTCAAATGTGCAAAGTCATAATTCATTCAAGATTCAATTTCAAATCAATACATATTCCCAATTCAAAAAATACAAATTCAAGATGTTTTATCAAGTTCTTCTACAACAAATATTCATTACAACTTCGTGTTTTCAAAGGAGTTTTCACTACTACAAGTTTTTGTCCATCAAAGGTCCTGAAGCATTATTGTTTTGGTCTTCAATCTCTTGTTTCCTAAAAGTTTCGTCATGCCAAGCTTCACCATTCAATCGCCTTGTCGTTTTCCATACCGTCACATGAAACAAACTAAAGATGAGATTAGCAAGCATCGTAAAAAAAATTTTCAAGCAAGAATTAGTGATTAAAGATAATTTGTATCTCATCATTAGGATTTGCTTGGAATCAGAAATTGAAAAAAAGGTTTTGTTTCAATTATAAGTCATCTCCTCCTATTTTGCAAATCGCAAAAAACTTTGGTTCACAAAAAGGGAAAATAAATTCACAACTACTTCATTGTAAAACCAAGTCAAAACTGCCCAAAACAGCAGCGTAACAACTTAAAACAATAGGGCAAAAGTGCAGCAGCAAGCACAAAAACAACACAAAACATCAGCGAAACAACTTAAAACAGCATGGCAAAAGCGCATCAGCAAGCACAAAAACAACACAAAACAACAAGCAGTACAAAAACAAGCAACACAACAGCCCAAAGCAGAATATATAAAGCAACAAAACCAAATCAGCATGCCATATAGTCAGCAGCATCAAATGTAACCATGCAAGCTATCAAGTAGCTCACAAAAACCTTATGTCATCATTTTCCTAATATTGCAAACCCTTCAGAAATTTAAAAAAGCAAAATAGTTTGCATTATTGAAAGATAAAGAGGAAATAGATAGGGTTAGAAACATATCACCTAGGCCATACAACAGTCTAAACAGCCCCATACAACCAGCTCTATCAAACCTGCACAAACAGTCCAAAAACATGATGTCGACGGTTACAATTTCAGCCCAAAAACATGTTGCCACACCACTGCAAAACATGCACCATAACATGCCAAATATTGAACTAAATTAGCAACACAAAAACTACAACAAAAAGTAATTAAACAGTATCACCAAAACAGTTCAAATACCATTTCATTTCCCCCAAAAAAACTCATTTTTTCTCACATATATGAACCATTTTACAACAGTATAAAAGAGAGAAAAAAGGTTTTCTTAAGATAGAGAATACACTACTGTTTGATACACCCTTCAGTGTTTTATACGTTATTCATCTCTAAAAACCTTATACTCAACTTCATTCAATCACACTTAAACTAATTCAGCCACTCACCCTAACCTCCCTCTCGCTCATCTCGCAACACCAACAACAGAGTTAGACAGAAAAAACACACAAAAAAACTGAAAAAAGGCTACTGTTTCATAAAAAAACCACTGTTTTCATACACCCTTCATCCCAAAAACCATTCACAACTTCAACTCAAACCCTCCATACAGAAGCAACAAACAAAGGTAGAAGAAGAAGAAGAAGAATAGTTCAGATAGAAGAAGAGAAATAAGCATACTTGGTTTCATAAGTCGCTGTCAAAGTAGCATTGGACGAACTCCTATAGGTATATTTATGGTTCCTCTTATGCGTTCATCATATCTCATAAACAAATTGTGATGTTTGCTTTATCATACCTTCTTTGCTACATTTTTTTTGAGTTGCTACAATGTATCGGTATGTAGAAATATTAGAAGTGTAATAATAACAATAGAGTAGACACAATGTACAATAATAACATAAATTCACAAAGATAAACAAAATCTACCTTTAAATTCCTCTACTCATATACTCCCTCTACAGATCTGCACCACTGCACCCATCACTTGCAGTTTCTAACATAACTTCATCCCCTGTCATCTTGTCTTCCTAGAAAACTTGAACACTGAACCATTTTTCTTTCAATCACCTAACAATCTTCAAATTCCACCTACTTTTTACCTGTAAAAAAAAAATTCTATGTCTCAATTAATTTTTGCTGCCATCTCGTCATCCCACTTCCTCCGCATCCAGCAGTTCCTTCACGACTTTAACTTACCACTCAACTCTTCATCTCAGCCATCAACCCGCCGGATGCTCCCTCCCTGTTTCCACGATACCTACCTCCAGCATCCCACTTTCTGTTCTGCTCACCTCAACCCATTCAACACACTCCATATCATTCTTTCTTCCTCAGCTAACCACGTTTCTTCTTCTATCACAAACAAATAAATAAACCACCGCAAAACAAATGCTTAGTAGCGCTTAAAAAAACAAACAAAAAAATACATGATGGAAAAAATTAAATTCAGAAGTTTTAGTTCCCATTTCAATTTCCGATTTTGGTTCATTGATTTCGAGAGACACGACAACATTAAAAATTGAAAATCAGAGTCTGATCGATCCAAAATGATGTCGTCACCAGACATTGCATCAATTTTAGAGAACTCGAAGGAACTCGATCGGTTAAGAGAATATCAGGAGGATGTTCTATTGGAGATCAACAAGCTTCACAAGAAGCTTCAAACCACTCCTAAACTGGTTGAGAAGCCTGGAGATAACTCATTAGCAAATTTGAAATTGTTGTATACTCAAACAATCACTTACCTACCAGAAGGTTAAATTATTGTGTGATACAGTTGAACCATTAGCGAAGTTGTTGTGTTGATGATGCAACGTTGTGTTGAAGAATCGTACAAGAGGGCTTAGAGGATTAAGGGAAGGACGGTTTTAGCAGAGAGAAAGGAAAAATAATTAAAAACAAGAAGAACAGAGGGCACGGTTTGGTATTGAAAAAGATAAAGATGATTATCTTGTTTGTTTCATTGGAAATAACAAAAAAAAAAATCTTTTCCCTATGCTACAATAACAGCATGCGGCGCGCCTCTAGGGTTACAATTTTTTTTCTTTCCTTCTTTTCCTCTTCCCCTCAAGGTCAACCCATTGGGTTGCTGGCCCAATTTCCAGTTACTGTTTCCCTTTATATTTTAATAGGAATATAATTATAACAGATAAAAATAAATACAGCTCAGTTGGCAAGGCATCATTGCCTCTATCCTAGAGGACCCGGGTTCAACCCCTGTTGGGGCTTTGTTTTCTGTTTTTCTTAATTTCTTTTAGATAACAAAATTAGTTTAGTTAATCTTTAGTTTTAATTTTAAAACTCAATTAAATGAAGAATATATAATTTCAAATAATTAAATTTTTTAGGACTTTGTAAATAATTTTTTCAACATTTTTTATATAGTTTAATAAACGCTCTTCTAAAATATTTAGTTTATACATAATAAAATTCAAATAAAAATAATAGAATAGATTCTTTATTTTCTTTCCAAAATTTTCACAACCAAAAATACCAAGAATTGTATTTCCATATTTTCACTTTGTTAATTAATTTTTACTTCATAGATTGTTGTAGTTTTAATTAATTTGTTTGGTTCGATTTGGTTGTATTGATTGCCTATTTGGACTTTTAATGGCATTGATCCATCCCCATTTGTAAATTTGTACTCCCCGTTCCCGAAAGCTATGTAATAGCATAGAATTTTAATTTCCGCAATTTACTGTTTTTCTTTATACTGTATAGTAATAAGGCGTGTATGCCAAGATTAAAATCAATCGCTAGACAACCCTCATCAAAGACAAATTAACTTGAATCAAACACACTTTTCACACACGCACCTCTAGGGTAATCTCGCTTGTTGCCTTGGAAAAACAGTCATGTCCCTCGAATATGGGACGCTTTAGCAAAGACCTTTCGATAAAAGATCGTAGTCCCTCGATGTCCCTCGGTGTTGCCTTCGGTAAAACAATCTAGTCCCTTACGAAAATTAATAAAGCGTATCACAAGTTGCCTTCTATAATTGTACGATTGAACCGCGCTTGTCCCTTCACATCCAATGATGGGGCTTCTTACCAAATCAATGGTAAGATATCAACATCTAAAGGAGGAGGAAAAGAATAAAGACCTTTTGAGTAGGTAGGACGCTCATAGTTGCTTGCTCACAAACTAAAACCATTTCCACACTTACACTTTCAAAACATCTTAAAAAAACAAACATCTCTTTGAACTATTTTCAAAACCAACACTTTGTATACATTCTTATAGAGACGAGAATCATTACAAAGTTTTCCGAAACAAAGGCGTTTTCAAAATATTTTCAAACTTGCATCCATCACAAACACATGTTCAAATAAAGCCTTTTTAAGTGATCTAGCAAGCAACTAAGAGCCTGTAGATAACTACGGATGAAAAGGGTGCTAACACCTTCCCTTTTCATAACCTACCCCCCCCCCCCCCCCCGAACTCAAGAAAAATTCTCGAAAGGTCTTTCCTGTTCTTTTCACCCTTTCCTTTATTGGATAAAAGAAAAGTCGGTGGCGACTCTTTCTATCTGCAACAATTGCGATAAAACGCAAAACACCCAAGTCAGTTCTCCCACTGTATTATAGTTGGTATCTGGTCGGGTCCTGGTTTCAGTAACTCCAACTGTTTTCTGGTCGGGTCCAGGCTTCGCAGTAATTTGTTGTGATAGTAACGACTCCGTTGAGGATTATAATGATTTTGTCGGGGATTAGGGTTTTGGTCCCTTGATATTAGCCTAAGAGGTAAACTTGAGCTGGGGAGTTTGTAATTTGTTGGGGAAATAAACCCTGTTGAAGAGAATATTTGATAATCTACAGGGGAGGTGTATTTATCAAGAAGGAAACCCATAAGACTTCTTCTTTTTAGACTAACTTAGCCGAGGAGAGGATTTTCCGGAGATTGGAACTAAGGATGAGGATTTCATGAATCCCAATATGTGGGGATAATTTGATTGAAGTAAATCTGTGGGGACGTCCGTGAAATTAGCCTTAAGGAGATGCTTGTTACTATTTTCAAGCATACCTTTGTTAAATAATTTAATTATGTTCATATGCATATGTTCATTTGATTTTAGTCATTGGACGCTTTTGCACTCAAAATAGAAAAAACGAAAAAGTTTGCACCTCAAAGTATATTTGCATTGATGTTTTGTCCATGAATAGGCGTTTTTGTACAAAGAGACAGAGATCCTAGTAAGAGGAAATCGTCAAAAGAATGAAAGGAAATACAAAGTGAAGGCAAAAATAATATCCATAGTGAAGTGATATTATTATGTTCCAACTCCGCTATTGCCCCTATGTCTTAGAACATCATCCATTGCCATTGAAAAAAGTTGATTGGATCGATCTTGGATCATTTGAACTCAGACCTTGGTAATAAAGCTGGCTATAGAGATTCCATGGGATATAGTTATACACTTTAATCCTTAACTTTTTCCTGGACTGCCCTTTCGGGTTTTCATCCCACCAGGATACCCTTTTTTGCTCAAGCCGCCCTTTCAGGTTTTCAACTTTCCAGGTGTACAATCTTTTGCATATATCCCTTACTTTTTCCTGAACCTTTTTGGTTCGCCGGGATGCCCTTATTTTTGCATAGGTGTGTCAACCTAGCGGGTCATTTTATGTGTAGTATTTTTTAACCATGTCCGCATTCACAGGATGTGGGAAGTCTTCGCAATCCATAATAGTCAACATCATGGCTCCACCAGAGAAAACTTTCTTTACAACAAATGGTCCTTCGTAAGTGGGAGTTCATTTGCCCCTGGGGTCGCCTTGTGGGAGAATGATGCGCTTTATTACCAAGTCACCAGTCTGATACACTCGATGCTTGATATTTTTGTTGAACGCCTTGATCATACGCTTTTGATACATTTGACCATGATAAACAGCAACCATTTTCTTCTCATCGATCAAGTTTAGTTGATCCAACCTAGTATTCACCCACTCGTCTTCTCCTAGATCTGCCTCTTTCATAATACTTAGGGAAGGAATTTGAATTTCTATAGGCATGACAACTTTCATGCCATAGACCAAAGAGAAAGGGGTTTCCCTAGTCGATGTTCGATCCGAAGTACGGTAGCCGTGTAGAGCAAATGGTAACATCTCATGCTAGTCTTTATATGTTACCACCATCTTTTGCATAAACTTATTGATATTTTTATTGGCAGCTTCCATTGTGCCATTCATCTTAGGCCGGTAAGGAGAAAAATTTTGATGCTTGATCTTGAATTGTGTACAGGGTTCAGTAATCATAATGTTGTTGAGATTGGTTCCATTTTTGGTGATGATCCTTTTAGGGATGCCATACCGGCATATGAGGTTATGTTTGATAAAACATGCTACAACATTCTTGGTTACTAAGGCAAATGAGGCAGCTTCGACCCATTTGGTGAAGTAGTCAATGGTAACGAGTATGAAGCAATGTCCATTGGAGGCAGTGGGCTTGATCTCTCCAATTATGTCAATACCCCACATTGTGAACGGCCACGAAGCAGTCATGACATTTAGTGGTACCGGGGGAACATGAACCTTATCGGCATAGATCTAACATTTATGGCAAGTCCTCCAGTGATGGTGACAATCATTTTCCATTATGGACCAATAGTAACCAGCCCTCAGAATCTTCTTGGCCATAGTGTGTCCAATAGAGTGAGTCCCAAAGATACCATCATGCATGTCTTCCATGATCTTTTCTGCCTCTTTCTTGTCCACACAGCGGAGCAGAGTAGAATCATGGTTTCGCTTGTATAGGATTCCATTGCTTAGGAAGAATTTGGCTGAAAATCTTTGCAAGAATTTCTTATCATTGAAAGAAGCTCCTTCAAGATAATTTTGTTCTTCAAGATATCTCATCACTTTATGGTACCATGGTTTCTCCTTGTCAGTGTCGATTTCATAACAGTGAGTCGTTTCGTCAAATCTTTCAATTATAATTCTAGGAGCCTCGTTGTCCCAATTCTCTTTGAACATGGAAGACAATGTTGCCAAGGTGTCAACCAACTGATTTTCTTCTCTAGGGAAATGTTCAAAGGTGATCTCCTTGAAGTATGGTATCAGAGTTAACACAAGATTCTTGTAAGTAATAAGGTTAAGATGCTTAGTGTCCCATTCTCCTTTGACTTGACTGATTACTAGAGCAGAATCTCTGAATATGTTTAAGAACTTGATTCTTAAGTCAATGGAAGCCTTTAGACCCAAGATGCACGCTTCGTACTCAGCCATGTTATCCGTACAATCAAAGCATAATATAGCAGTGAGGGGAGTATGTCAACCCTCAGGAGAAATAATCACAACACCAATTGCATTGCCCAAAGCGTTGGAAGCCCCATCAAAAACCATAGTCCATCGGGATCCTTGTTCAGGTTCGTCATACAGTCTAGGTTTTGCACAGTAAGTCACTAACATGATATTCTCATACGGGAAGTCAAAGTTCATAGATTGATAATCATCAACAGCTTGATGGGTCAAATGATCTTCCAATACACTTCCTTTGATGGCCTTTTATGTTATATATTGAATATCGTATTCAATCAGAATCATTTTCCATCTAGCTATTCTTCTGGAGAGAGAGAGCTTCTCGAAGATATACTTGATAGGGCCCATCTTAGAAATCAATAAAGTAGTTTGGGTCAACATATATTGTCTTAACCAGTGAGCCCTCCATGCCAAAGCGCAACAAGTTTTCTCGAGCAATGAATATTTGGTTTTACAGTCGGTAAACTTTTTGCTCAGGTAGTATATTGCATGCTCTTTTCAGCCAGACTCATCATGCTGGCCCAACACACACCCCATAGATTTCTCTAGCACAGTCAAGTACATGTTCAATGGTCTTCCTTCCACTGGAGGCATAAGGATAGGAGGTTCTTGCAAATATTCCTTGATTTTGTTGAAGGAAGCTTCGCAATCGTCGTTCCATCTGACTACTTGATCTTTCTTCAAGAGTTTGAAGATTGGATCACAAGTAGCAGTTAAGTGAGATATGAAGCAGACAATGTAGTTAAGACGACCCAAAAATCCTCTAACCTCCTTTTCAGAACGGGGAACCCACATTTCTTGAATGGATTTTACCTTTGCGGGATCAACTCTGATGCCTTTACCACTGACAACAAAACCTAGAATCTTTCCAGACCTTATTCCGAATATGCACTTATTAGGGTTCAACCTCAACTTGTACTTCTTCATCCTCTCAAATAGCTTGTGTAGGTGATCGAGATGCTCTTCTTTAGTTTACGACCTTACAATCATATCATCCACATAGACCTCTATTTCATGATGGATCATATCATGAAATAAAGCTACCATAGCTCTTTGATATGTTGCCCCTGCATTCTTTAATCCGAATGGAATGACCTTGTAACAAAAGGTGCCCCATTGTGTAACAAAGGTGGTCTTTTCCATGTCTTCGAGAGCCATCTTAATTTTGTTGTAGCCATAAAATCCATCCATGAAGGAGAAGACTTTATGTTGAGCGATGTTGTCAACCAAGACGTCAATATGAGGTAGAGGGAAATCATCTTTGGGGCTTTCCCTATTTAAATGCCTATAGTCTTCACACATACGGACCTTCCTATATTTCTTTGGCACGGGAACCACGTTCACAACCAATTGAGGATAAGATTTCATAGCTAGGAAACCTGCATCGAATTGTTTCATCACTTCAGCTTTTATCTTTTGAGACATGTCAGGCCGCATGTGACGAACCTTTTTCTTAATAGGAGGAAAATCTTTCTTTGCTAGCAGACGATGAACCACAATGTCGGTATCCAACCCTGGCATATCTTCATACGACCAAGCAAACACTTCAACATATTCATGTAACATCTAAACCAATCTGCTCTTGATACCATCTTCTAGGTTGGTGTCGATCTTAACTTCTTTCCCGTCTGTCTCGGTACTTGATAACTTTGACTGGCTCTTCATGAGGTTGAATAGTTTTCTCCTCTTGCATCAGAAGTATGGCTAGTTCCCCTAGTATTTCACAATCTTCCTTGCCTTCGTCTTCGGCTTGGTTAATTGGATATTTAAAGTTATAACTAGCAATAGTAGAGTTATTGGCAATGAGATCCGGAGTGGATGAGGATCTGCAAGTGTGTGTGTGTGTGTGTGTGTGTGTGTGTGTGTGTGTGTGTGTGTGTGTGTGTGTGTGTGTGTGTGTGTGTGTGTGTGTGTGTGTGTGTGTGTGTGTGCATGTAAGATACATGGCTATTAAAAAATGCATTAAAGTAAAAAAAAAGACAATGAACACAAACTTTGAATACAAAAGGTCCAACAGTTTATATTAAATGATCATATGATAAATGTATATGAACAAAAACCCTTAACAAATGGACCATGGAGCCCCGGGAAAGGCACATGGCTTAAAAGTCATTGTTTGGAATTTAAATTACAGAAAAAAATTCTTGAATTGATAGAAAACAATAAACAATAATTACTCCTCAATGAAGGAGATGGGAGTTAAATCTTTTGCATGCCAGTTGTTGAGCTTTGCTCCGGCAGTAAGGTAGATCCATTCTTCAAAGGTGCATTCATCATCAGATTCTTCCACAACATTTACTTCATGATTTCCAATGCAGAGAGGTGGCTTTCCCATGTGAGCGCGACTGACCTCTTTCTGAGCTTTGATGGTGAAACCTAACCCAAATTTGTCTGCTTTAAACAGAATGTTGGGGATTTGTCCCCAGATAGTACATCTTCCATCTTCGACCACGGCACAAACATCCTTAAGTGAGACCATTCTTGGTATAACTTCATAAACTTTTGATATGTTGGAGGAGATTTTGGTGGCGGAAACCATAGGAGGAACAATTTCAAAAGTCTGGCACGGAGTCTCTATGAACTCACCATCCATTTCCACATACTTGAAGGAATTGAGGTGGCTCACTAGAAATTCTTCTTCGCCGCAAACGGTAACGATCTTCCCTTTGACTGGATACTTTAATTTTTGATGAAGGGTGGATGTTATTGCCCCTGTACCATGGATCCAAGGGCGCCCAAGAAAACAAGAGTAAGCGGGATGTATGTCCATTATACACAAAGTGGAATTAAAAATTTGTGATCCCACCTTAATGGGGAGGTCCACCTCTCCATGCACCATCCTTCTAGACCCATCGAAGGCCCTTATAACTATATCACTTGGTTTCATCACCAGGCCTTCACAATCTAGTTGATCCAAAGCACCTTTGGGTAGAACATTTAGGGAGGAATCGATATCGACCAAGACACGAGACAGGGTACTTCCCTTGCATTCAATAGAGAGATGTAGGGCCTTGTTATGGTTCCTTCCAACTGGTGTCAAGTCGGTGTCAGAGAAACCTAATCCAATGTCAGCCGTTAAACTTGCCACATAATTCTCGAACTAGTCAACTGCAGTTTCTTGGGGCACATGAGCTTTCTTAAAAAACATGATTAAAGCTTGGGCATGAGCATCAGAGCAAAGTAGTAATGAGAACATGGAGATTTTAGAATGGGTTTGCCCCAGTAGTTCGACTATTTTGAAATCACTCTTCTTTATAATTTTAAGTATTTCCTCCATCTCTCGAGTGGAGGGCTCTTCAGCATCAACATCTTCGGTTGGTGCCTCTATCTCAGTAGGCTCACTTACTTTTCTTTTTCCTCTAGTGTTGGAAATAGGCTTGTTATTGGTTATGTAAACATGAGTTATTGTAGTAGTCAGAGGTGAGATGTCAGGGGAGAAGATCCTCCCCATTCTTGTTACCTTACTAGAACCTGCAATATTTGTAACGTCATTAGTCTTGTCTTCATTGATCCATGAATCTTGATTTAATCCATGATAATAAACTTTGGCACCATAGTTCCATGGAACTGCTTTGTCAGAGGAGTAAGGAATCAGCCCAGGGGCAGTGAATATTAAAGGAGCAATTGTTGACTCATTCGAAATCCTAATAGGACCCTTTGAGGAGATCCTAAGAGGCTTTAGATATTGTTATTATGGAAAGGTCTTTAGCTTTATTGGTCAAACTCTTGATGGTAGGAACTTTTTCAAACAGGATCTTGTGACTATCTATCAGGCATTGAACACCTTCTTTCAGCCACTTGCATCCATTTATTTGTTTAGCATAGCAATCACATTCTTTTAAACAGCCAGGGAACACCCCATCTCTCAGCAAATTTCCCTTCACAGTAGTCAATGGAGTAGTCAAATCCTCAACGGAGGAAACAAAAGTAGTGTCATCAATCGCATTGACACCTTTGTCATGGTTCAGCATTGGTGCAGTTATCACATTTGGAGTTGTAGGTGGATCAAACTCAATAGTTTTGTTGTCTATTAGGTCTTGAATCTTATTCTTTAGAGCCCAGCATTGATCAGTTTCATGCCCAGGGCTATTGGAACGATACATGTATTTGGCATTTGGATTGTATTTCGGTGATATAATATTTGGATTTAATGGCGGATCACGCAATGTCACTAAGTTGGCCTTTAACAGATTCTGCAAAGCTTGGGACAGTGACATGCTAATCCTTGTGAACTATCTTCGAGGAACTTCAGATCATTGATGGTTGGATGATTTTCTTTGAGCAGATGGAGGGCTGGAGATGAAAACAACATTAATAGATGGACGATGATCCTTCTTGGTATGGGCCCTTGATCCATAAACAATATTGGCTTCTTTATTTCCAGTAAAGGGTTTCTTTATGGTGCTTGATGTAGAAGCATATGCCATGGGAACTTTTCCACTCTTGATTCCACTCTCGTCCCTTTCACCAGTCAGAATTAATTCGGTGAAACCGGAAGATGAGCTACCAATTAGCAAGTTGAAATAGGATCCCATTAGTGTTCCCGTGAACATGTCCATTGGCTCCCTATCAGTTAGTGGTGGTTGGATTCTTCCAGCAAGATCCCTCCATTTTTATGCGTACTCTTTAAACCCTTCATTAATATCCATTGTCATTCGTTGAAGTTGAAGTTGAACTCTTGTTGGTGCTAAATCAGTATTGTATTGATATTGATGATAAAAAGCAGTGGTCAGATCTTCCCATGTGTGAATGTGGGAACCCTCTAATTGGTAAAACCATTCTAACTGAGTCCCAGTCTGACTCTCTTGGAAAAAATGGACTCAAAGCTTCTTTTCCATAGTATGTGGTTGTATCTTGCGGACGTAGGACCTCAGATAAAGTTTCGGGCATGAAACTCCATCATACTTAGCAAATAATGGTATTTTGAAATTATGGGGAATGACGACCCCAGGTACTAAGCCTAAATCACCAAAATCCAAACTAGGTATGGCTTGAATTTCAACAGCTTTCAGTATATCCTCTAAATGCTTGTATTTATCCTCGGTCGGTGGGTACTGTTCATCAAAGTAGTCTTCGTCCTCAAAAGCTTGATCATTTTCACCCACAACACGGGTGATTTTTGCCTCTTCCACCTAGTTCTCGTCTTCCTCAGATGACTCTTTAAATATTTGCACCTGACGGACTGGGCCTTTAAACCTTTTTCCCATGTTAATAAGGGCCTTCTTTTTAGTCTTCTATTTGGCCACCAACAGTGTCATCAGCTCTTGTTGTCCCTTGGACAGGGTCAACAAGGTCTCTTGGAATTGTGAATTATGTGCTTGCAGATCTCTCACGGTCTGCTCGATATCCATCTTACAGAAATAAACAGTAGAAATATGAGGAAACCTGTTGTGGAAAGCTTTCTCATGTTATGATGCATGAAATGTGTATGCAAATGATTTCAAGGATTTAGAAGATTTAAATTTGTCTAGACAAAAGAAGGAACAAACATCAATTACATTAATAAGTTCAGATTAATTACAACATGCCTCTTGGGCTTACAATGGAAGAAACAAAAATAATACAAAAAGAAATCAAGCTTCCCATGAGTGCATCCTCTTTGGTGCAATATAGGCGTTCAAACTTTGCTCTTCATGAAGTTGCCTCGTAAGCTCCAAAATCTTCTTCTCGTTTGTGTAGAACTGAGTTTCGAAGGTGTCTCGCTCCCCTTTTAGTTAAATCCAATCTCTTTGCAAATCCTCGAGAGAAGTAGGCATATCAGGATAAAGGATGGTATATGGAACATCTCCCTCGGTAACAGGCTCCATAATGATAGGTAGGATGGCCTCATAAGGCATTATAAGGCTTTGAGCGTGAGCTCGCACCCACTTGAGATAAGGCTCCAAAGGAATGGAGTTTTTATACCCCAACATCTTGCTATCAACTTTGTTCACCATACCACAAGCTCGTATTAATCTCTGACGATAACCTTGGATATCGCTCTTATAATCAAATGCAATTCCTTGGACAAGTACATCATGAGGGCCATCCCTCCTACCATACCTAAACTGTCATAAGGCCAATTAAGGGTTGTAGGTAATACCTCCCCTAATGCCAAGTAGGGGGACATTAGGGAATTCCCCACAATGGTCAATAATATTAATGTCCTCCAAGGATCAAGAACACCAATGAATATCAGAATGTGTTAGTGACATCATCCTTTGAGACCATGTCAAGCCTTGCTCATTATTCAACGTTGATCGAGGTAGGTACGAAGTAAACCACCTAGAAAGTAATGGAATGCAACATAAAAGAGTACCCTTTTTCTTCATGGTGCGAGTGAGGATACAATGTAGAATGTCTCCAAGAAAAGTAGGTACGGGATTACGAGAGAGAAAAAACTTGATAGCATTCTCATCTATGAGTTGGTCCGGGTTGGGAAATAGAACCAAACCATAGATTAGAAGGGCCATGACATCCTCAACAGCTTGAAAATCCATATCTTCCCAAAACAAACGAGCCTTCTCCAACAGAAATTTGGCTAAGAAACCCTTGACTCCACTTCTTGTCTCCCAATTGGCCATAATGTCAGATTTCTTCAAATGCAAGGCTTTGGCAATAACTTCAGTCTTTGGGGTCTCTTCTAAACCGGTGAATGGAATTTGATCAAGCACATAAACTCCTAAGAATTGAGAGAATTCTTCTAATGTAGGCACCAATTGGTAGTCATGAAAAGTGAAGCAATGATGCATATGATCAAATAATTGGAAAAGCACACACATCATTTCTTCTTGGAAGTTTCAGGTAGCCAAGTTGAGAAGTCGACCATATTTCTTGGTGAAGGGAGAATCTCCAGGCACTCTTAATGCTAACTCTTGAAGTTGAGGATGAACTTTCACGAAGTTGACTCGGATTGTATTCCTACGAGTGGAAGTCATGATCTACAAAACAGAACAAAGATAAATTCCTAAATCCTTGAAATGGTTAGTGCAAATTCCATGGTATGATGTCATGATTTTTTGTTCAATTTAAACATATACAAGAAAAACAATCAAGTCCTTAGGTTTAGGCTTGAATGAGGTTCATATGTAAGTACCCTCTTGAAGTTTAGTTGGTTCAACATGTCCTAGAAAGTAATTGGGTTCTAAGGAATCTCAATTTCACTGATCTTTCTTCATCGGCCATTGTCTCAGCATAATCAATCCTTTCTTGCGGCCAAAATATCCCAAAAGTCCAATCTCAATGAGCATAGTATCGAGTATCAACCAATTTTCAGCTTTCCACTGAAACCGACTATCTCACTACTTCCTAATGGCCAAGTTGTTCAATTAAAGGTTCTAAGATCAGTTAGTGCTTCATGACACTGCTCAGCAGCCCCATGTTCTCCTCGATTCAACACAGGGGATACCGGTACCAACAAATGCGTCACACTAACATGGCCATTGCTTCAACCATATCGGTCTATGCCGTATAGTTTTCACAATCTATTGCTACTTACCTAATGATGTTCTCAGATCCGGGTAGAGGATCAATAATAACCCAAACAAGGACCTATAAATGTAAAGCAAACAAATCAAACAATGAAATAAATTTAAATGTTATCTAGTTCTAAGGTAACCCCACTTTTAAGTATCTCCCCAGCAGAGTCGCCAGTTCTATAATACGATGGGAGAACTGACTTGGTTGTTTTGCGTTTGATCGCAATTGTTGCAGATAGCAAGTGTCGCCACCGACTTTTCTTTTATCCAATAAGGAAAGGGTGAAAATAACAGGAAAGACCTTTGAGATATTTTCTTGAGTTCGGGGGGTAGGTTATGAAAAGGGAATGAGTTAGCACCCTTTTCATCCATAGTTATATATGGGCTCTTAGTTGCTTGCTAGGTCACTTTTGAAATTGCTTTGTTTGAAATGTGTTTGTGGTGGGTTTTGAAAATATTTTGGAAAAGCGCCTTCGTTTAGGAAAACTTTGTAATGATTCTCGTCTCTATAAGAATGCATACAAAGTGTTGGAGTTTTTGAAAATATTTCAAGTTTTGAAAGTTTTTGGTGTGTTTAAAAAGATGTTTGTTTTGAAGATGGATTGTGAGAAAGCAACTAAGAACGTTCTACCTACTCAAAAAGTCTTTGGTTCTTTTCCTCCTCCTTTGAAATTGATATCTTACCATTTGATTGGTAAGAAGCCTTATCTTTGGATATGAAGGGACGGGAGTGGTTTGTCGTATAGTCATTGAAAGCAACTTATGAGACGCTTTAGCAATTTTTGTAGGGACTAAGATCATTTTATCGAAGGCAACATTGAAGGGTCATCGAGGGACTAAGATCTTTTTTATCGAGGGTCTTTGCTAAAGCGTCTATATTCGAGGGACATGACTATTTTCTGAGGCAACGAGCGAGGTTACCTTAAAGGTGCTTGTGTGAAAAGTGTGTTTGATTACATACATTTTTGTCTTGATATTAGGGTTTTCTAAGCATTGATTTTATCTTGCCATACACACCCTAATTACTAACAATTATATGAAAACAATAAATTTGCAAAAATTAAAATCCTACACTATTACATCATTGGGCGATGGGGGATACAATTTAGGAATGGGGATGAAATAGGAGCTTAAATATTACAACCATATTTAATAGCAATGAAGAAAGTATGTAAAATATGTAAAAATAGTGTAAAAGAAAGGAAAAAACATTTTTAACATTTATGTTCGGCACATGCTTCTATGCATTGACACATAACCATTCCTTTCCCCTGTAAAACCAAATCAACCCAATATGAGTCGATGCATAATGGTACGTGTCGACTCATTCCTTGTTTGTGTCGACACATACGCGTTTTGTATCAACTCATGCACCTTTTTGCTTTCTGTTTTATGCCTATATAGTAGTATGTGTCGACTCATGAGGCTTTGTGTCGACTCATAGCCTGTTTTGTCACTAAAATGAGTCGACTCGTGTGAGTATGTGTCGACTCATGCTGCAATTGTTCACTCTAACTTTGTTTTAATGTCTGTACAAGTCAGTTCTTAACATATAATTGACAAAATGGAAGAAAAACAGAGGGTTAGCTTCAAGGGAAATGGTTACTACATTTTATCTTCAAAAATGAATCATTAATGATGCTTGAAATGGAGAGTTTAAAGTCAAGAAGACTTACCTTGAGATTGAAATTTGTGCTTTGATTTAGATCTGGAAGAACCAAGTGGCAAGTGACTGTTTTTTTTTTTGGCAAATGATGGTGATGTAACAGAATTTGTTCTTGTGTTTGAACAACTCCTATATGATGTATGTAAGGTGTTTAGATGGTTTGTTTGGACAGAACTTGTAAGGTATGAAGGGTTCAAAGATTAGGACTTCAAAACTCAAGAGTGGGAGCTTTGTGGACAGTTATGGTTTTTTTTAGAGTATGGGATTTTGAGGGCTTGTCTACACAATAAAACTTTTGGATTTTCTCTCTATTTTTCTGACCTTTTTCTCTTGCAAATGCTTCTCCTATTTAGAGGCAAGAGGTTTGTGAACAAGCTGATTTTTTTTAAAAACTATGGAGTTATGGCTAGGTTGGATTGCAAATATCAAGTTATGTCAGGGTCCTAAGGTAAAGTACCAAAGTTTCTGGTTTAGAGGGGTTACTTTCCAGGATTTATGGTGGAGCAAAATCATAAGCAAACAAAGTATGGGCTCAAGACAAATTTGTACCAAAAAGTTTGCTTTTCAAGAATAGCAATGGTAACTTTATGCCATAAATAGAAAGATCTTTTGGGAAATGGCTCAAACACTTGGGTAATAGCTCAAGAGTGGGTGTAAGCATTAAATTATGATGATATTTGTAAGCAAGAAGGCATGTAACACAATATTATGCAGCATAGCATAAGGGTTTTGTTATGTGTTTGTTCAACAAAGTTACTTGCAATTCAAGAATGGATGCCTAACTTCATGCCCTTGAATCTCCTAGCTCAAGTATGATAAATTCATGCTCTTGGACGTTTTGGAAAGCTTGAAACATCCTATGTAACTTTCATGTTGTCCATTTTTACAAAATCATCTTGTAACTATGTGAAAAAATGCCAAGAAGTTGGATAAAATCCTGACCAAAATTTGTTAAAAATTTCTCTAAGTGTTAGATGAAAATGTCATGAATTCATGAATTTATAACTCAAAATCCAAGCACTTATAGGACTTGATCAGCAAATAAAAGTTATATATCTCATCAAGATCTACAACTTTCATGTTGAAAGTTTTCTTTGAATCACCTTGCATCTTGGTGAAAGATTGGCATGAAGTAATGAAATTATCATGTATAAAACACTTAGAAAATTTCTAAGTCGTGGAAATCTTAACTTTTTACATTGACTTTTGACTTTCTTGACTTCTTAATTATCAAGTTTGATATTCTTGAATGTATTGGTGAATTGTGATCTTTGAAACTTTATGTTGACCAAAAAGTCAAAGTTTGACTTTTGGTGCTACAATTGACTTTTTCACCAATACAACTGATGTTAGGTCATCTGATCAATTGACTGAGAAATTTTGTTATCCAAGACTTGAAACTTGTCATGAGAATTCTTGGAGGTCCATAATGATCCATGAAAGTCTTTTGAATCATTAAAAGTCCATTTGTCCTTGTACAAACTCAAACCCTAATTTGAGTCATCAGTGTTGAGGAAGCGTCTTGAGCTGATCAATCCTTGTGCAATTTTGAGAAGTTGAAAACCTTGTGAGAAATTTCTTGAGAAATGAGAGGGAAAATTTTTGGGTACAACACTCCCCTAATGCTAAGGAGATGGACATTAGTTAATTCCCCACAACGATCAATAATGGTAACATACTCCAAAGATCGAGAACACCAATGAATATCTGAATGCGAGAGTGACATCAACCTATTAGACCATCTCGTACCTTGTTCGTTCTTTAAAACTGATCAAGAAAGGTAAAAAATAAACCACCTAGCCAATAAAGAAGTGCAACACATAATAATCCATCTTCTCTTCATAGTGCAAGCGTGAAGATAATACAAAATGTCTCAGAGTAAGGTAGGTATCGGGTTACGAGATATAAAAACTTTGACCGCATTCACATCTATAAGCTGGTCTAGATTAGGGAACAGTACCAACCCATAGATTAGAAGGGCCAAAACTTCTTCAAAAGCTTGAAAATCCAGAGCCTCCCAAAACAATTGAGCCTTCTTAAACAGAAACTTGGCTAGAAAACCCTTAACACCATTTCTAGTTTCCCGATTAGCCACTACATTGGACCGTTGCAAATGTAAGGCTAAAGCAATTTCCTCAGGTCTTGGGTCTTTCTCAACACCGGTGAAGGGTAGTTGATCAAGAATAGGAACTCCCAAGAGTTGAGATAACTCCTCCATGGTGGGCACTAGTTGGTAATCAGGAAATATGAAACAATGGTGTTTAGGATCAAAGAATTGGAAAAGCACATGTACCATGTCCTCTTCAAAATTTGAGATAACCAAGTTGATGAGTCGACCATACTTCTTGGTGAACGGAGAATCGTTGGGAACCCTTGATGCTAATTCCTTAAGTTGAGGAGGAACTTTCACAAGTTTGATTCAGATGGTATTTCTTCGCATGAAAGCCATATCCTATAAAACATCACAAAGATAAATCCCAACGTCCTTAAAATGGTTAGTGCAAATGCCATGGTATGATGTTATGATGTTATGTACAAATAAACTTATACAAACAAAGCAAACAAGTCCTTAGGTTTAGGCTTGCATGAGTTCATAGGTAAGTACCCTCTTGAAGTTCATTTGGTTCAACCTGTCCTAGAAAAAAATTGGGTTCTAGCGAATCTCAATATCATTGATCTTTCTACATTGGGCATTGTTTCAGCATAAACCTCTGTTTTAGAGACCGAAATATCCTGAAAGTCCGATCTCAATGAGCGTAGTATCGAGTATCAACCAACTTCAGACTGCACCAAAGCCGACTATCTCACTACTTCCTAATGGCGAAGTGTGGTACGGTGGGAGAACTGACTTGAGGTTTTACGTTTGTGTTCGCAAATGTTGCGGTTAGTAAGAGTCGGCACCGACTTTTCTTTTATCCAAAAGGAAAGGTAAAAAAGCACAGGAAAGACCTTTAAGATGTTTTCTTGAGTTCGGGGGGTAGATTATGAAAAGGGAAGGTGCTAGCACCCTTTTCATCCATGGTTTTCCATGGGCTCTTAGTTACTTGTTTAGATCACTTGCTTTGCTTTGAAATTATTTGAAATGGTGCTTTGTGTGGTTTTGAAAGTATTTTGAAAAGAGGCCTTTGTTTAGGCAATCTTTGTAATGATTCTTGTTCGTAAGAATGTATACAAAGATGTTTGTCTTTTGAAAAATGTTGCAATGTTTTGAAAGTTGTTTTGAAATGTGTGTGTTTGTTTTTTAAAATAGCAAGGATTGTTTTGAAATGGATCAAGTAACTAGAAGTATTCTACCTACTCAAAAGTCTTTCTTGTGTATTTTTATTCCTTTGATATTGTTGATTTACCATTGATTTGGTAAATAACCCTATCTTTGGATGTAAATGGGACGGGCGTGGGTCATCGTATGACCATGATAGCAATGTTGCCAAGTATCTTAGCATTTTTTAGGGACCAAGATCATCTTTGTTTAGGAAACCTTTTGATACCGTCATCGAGGGACTATGATCTTATTTTGTTTTGTTTTGCCAAGATACTTCGCATGCGTAACATGGCTATTTTAAATTAGGCAACCAAGTGGGTGAAACCCTAAGGGTGCTTGTGTGCAATGTGTGTCATTTTTCATGCATTTGATTTGTCTTATATTAGGTCTTTTCTATTTGTTTTGTTTTTAGTCTTGTCATGCAAACCCTAGTTTACTAAACATGGTATAAATGCGATAAATTGCGTAAATGTAAACTAAACTATTACAACAATTATTATGGGAGGGGGGATACAAGTTTTTTGAATGGGGATATTGCACAAAATAAACCCTAAAAATACTATTACAACCCAATTGAATATTGTGCGAATTAAATAAATATACAAATAATTAAAATGCAATGTAAATGTATTTATGCAAAAAAAAAAATCTGTATTTGTTTTTTTTATATGAGAAAATAAAATTAATTAACCCTAGAAAATGAGGAAAAATAATATTATTATTTTTGAAAGGGGAAAACCCTAATTTTTTATTAAAAGAAATATATGTTTCCTATTATTATTTTGTTCATTTTTTGTTCAAGAAAATAATAAATAATATTATGCACAATATTAAAAATTAAAATATGTATGAGAAAATGAATATTTTATGTGTAAAATAATAAAATAAAAATGTATAGTATTTTTAAATGTATTTACAATTTATTATAAAAAAATAAGTTCTATTTATTAAAACAAACTATTTTCCATGTGAAAAAAATAATAAAAATAAAATAAAATTGCAAAAAAATATTTAATTATTTTTTAGGATTTTTAAAGTTCAGAAAAAATGATTAAAAGCAATAAACATGAAAATACAAAGAAAAATGCAAAAAATATAAAATAAGAATCAGAGGGTGCAAATAGTGGTCAAGGGGTTGTGAAAATCAAAACAGAAGGCCCAGGCGCGCCAAAGGCCCAATGCAAGCCATCCCTATCCTCCAGCCATCTCTGCGCACGCGTATATGCTTCAACCTGTAACTCTCAGATGCTTGTACAAAAACAAAAACTCATAACATAAAACATGTAGCATTTAATCTCACGATTCGAATGATATAGAATTTGTAACCTAACTCTCAAAGATCAGGGAGAATTTTATCAGCCCTAATTCGTGACCTAGAAATTTCATCATTTTCAAACTTCAAATTCTCTCAGCTCAGTTAATATAAATGGAAAGTATGCATATGTATAGCTTCACCATGCTAGGGACTACATTTTTTATTCATAAATCGTGGCTTGAGGATGCCTAAATAGAGAGATAGAGTTTTGAAAAATACCTCCTTCAGCTGGATTTGGATATGACAATGTGGGTACTTTGAGTGAGGCCTGAGGATCGTGTGAGCTTCCTTGAACTTCCTTCAAACTATTCCAATACCTAGCTTGCTTTGTGGATGGCCAAAACACTCTATAGAAGTCAAGCTGCAACCTCCAAATTTGAAAACGGCAATGGCTGAAACAGGGCTTACAGATGCAGGGCAAGGGCTTGGATAGCTTTGGTAGGATGTGTATGAAGTGTTTCAAATGTCAATCCACAAAACGCACGAGCAAAAATGAAGTTGGCAATGATTTTGCAGAACTGCAATGTTTGGGCAGAAAAATGATGTTTTTGTGTTTGGGAGAGTTTTGGATGCAATGCCTTCGTGTTTTCCCTTGCAATGAGTTTGTATATTTGTATAGAATGATACAAAGTCCACTCCTTATCAGTTGTACAAGTTCTGACCTCTTTTGCAACTTTTCTTGCATTTGAAGAAAAGTTGAAGTGACCATGCTAACAAGCATGTCCTTGCTTGCTTGTGAGATGTAAAGGGCTTGTACAAGTTGCTTAAGATCTGTGGAAATTTCCTGCACCAAAGGGACAGCTCCAAGGCTTAAGAATGATAAAGTTGCAAAAGCTTGCCTTTATGAAAATGGCATTGTAACCTTTAAGCCTAAAATGGAAATGTCTCTTGTACAATGCTTCAAAAGTGAAAATAAAGCCTTTAACCTCTGAGTTTGCATTAAATTATGGAGTTTAGAATGAGTTTAGGACCTGTAATGCAAGGTACAGGCATCATGGATCTGATTTGCAACTTGATACTTTGTAAAAATGGCATGAACAAAAGTGATAAAATGCCAATTTATCTTCTTCGATTCTCCCTAACCACAAATGATCTTGGAGAGTTCTTGGACATTTTGGAAATCTTGAAATGTACTCTATAATCCATCTTTGAAATGAAACTTGAGATACCTCTTTTAACTAGGTGAAAATTTGCCATGAAGTTAGGTCAAAAACCTGCCTAGATTAGGGCAAAATTTCACTAAGTTATTTAGTTCATGGACCTCTATTCACAAATTCATAACTTGAGATCCAAGCACATTTTGGGAAAACTTTGTGAAGAAAAGTTGTAGATTTCATGGAGGAATACAACTTTCATGTTGGAAGTTTTCTTTGAATCCAATTGCATCATGATGAAAAAGTGGTGAAAAGTTGGGAAAAAATAAGAAAAATTCCATACTTAGAAAAATTCTAAGTTATGAATTTTTTCAAATTCAAAACCCTAATTTTCAAAATTAGTTTTCTTGGTGAACAAGTTTCATGTTTTGACATGTCTTGATGAATTATGACCCTTGGTACTTGATTTTGACCAAAAAGTCAAAGTTTGACTTTTCAGTGTACAGTTGACTTTTGATCAGTTGACTGCAAAATTCATCTGTCAATCCTATGTACTTGAGATCTTTTGAACCATGTAATTAGGTCAAGATGATGCTATTGAATCCTTGATACCATGCTTGAACCCAAATGGTCATTGGCTAGGTTAAAAATCAGAAATTTCCCTTTCTCAGTCAAAAACCCTAATTTTGACCATTTTGCCCTTTTGATGATTTGATCAAATTTCTTGAGGAGTTATGATCCAAACTTGTTCAAATGGTACATATGAGTCTATAATGTTGTTGTGGATCAAAAATTATGAATTTTGATTGTAAATTGGCCATGGTTGACTTTTTCCCCAATACAGCTGATTTTTAGGTCAATTGTCCAATTGACTGATCAAAAATGTGATTCAAGGCTTGAAACTTAACACGAGCAATCTTAGGGGTTCAACATGATGTATGAAAGTAACATGAAGCATTGATGGTCCAAAAATCCTTTTGCAAACTCAAACCCTAATTTTGGGTGATCAGTGCGAGATGAGATGTCTTGAGCTGACCAAACCCTAATCTTGTCTTGAGTCCAAGAAGTCTTGTGAGAAATATCTTGATAAATGAGAGGGAAAATTTTGGGGTACAACAGCTGCCCCTATTCAATCTTCTTGAACTTGAAGAGTTAGATTGACGAGTTTTGCCGTTCGTGACTCGAAGGTAAAAGATGATTGGACACTAGAGTGCCCATAAATTTGCACTCGTCGAAGTATAGTTGAGGGAATGGGCTTAAAGATGCCATTTAGAGAGGTGATAGAATCTTATTGGAGATGGGCTTGTAGATGCCATCCAAGAATGCTTGTTGAGTTGTAAGTTGTAAGTCAGAAGAATAAGTATCAGAATGGTGCCCGTGTCTGGAACGTATCTGAGTTGTATCTGGAGACTGAAATCTGAATGAGAAACAGAATAACATCAGTGTCTGGAGCGTATCTGAATTGTATCGGTACTTGAATCTGAATTAGTAACAGAATGACTTCTATGTCTGGAGTGTATCTGTATTGTATCTGAATAAGTGACAGAATGACTTTCATGTCTAGAGTGTATCTGAACTGTATCTGGAGACTGAAATCTGAATGAGAAACAGAATAGCATCTGTGTCTGGAAAGTATCTGAACTGTATCGGTACTTGAATCTGAATGAGTAACAGAATGACTTTCGTGTCTGGAGTGTATCTGTACTGTATCTCAATAAGTGACAGAATGACTTCCATGTCTGGAGTGTATCTGAATTGTATCTGAATAAGTGACAGAATGACTTCCGTGTCTGGAGTGTATCTGAATTGTATCTGATAGTTGAATCTGAATGAGTAATAGAATAGCATCCGCGTTTGGAGCGTATCTTTATTGTATCATGCTTGCATATTTGTTAAACAGTAGCTGTTAATCTTATCCTGAAAAGGGTAAAATGTTAGCTGAAACACAAAGTTATGTTGCATGAAATGTATGATGCAATATATGTGCTTTGTCAATGTTTATGATATATGGATGTAATGTATGCACATGTAAGCTGATGTGCTGTATTGTTGAGGAAAATAAATCCTTGACTGTTGTCGGGGACAATAAATCTTTGACTGCTGAGGATAAGAAATCCTTGACGACTGTTGGGGATCATTGATGACTGTTGGGGATATAGGGATCCTTCATGTCTTAAAGTTGGAGTATTGATAAAAATTATGTTGCGAGCAATGCCATACTGCTTGAGTAATCTGCTTGGGGAGTCCAGAGAATTTTGATAACTTCTACTGGGGGTTACACAATGGGAATTCTTATTCTGCTGTGGAATAGAGAAAACTATGATGACTTCTGCGGGGAATTAAGAATGAGAATCTTCATTCCGTTGGGGAGCAATGAACACTCTGTGGGGAAGAAGGCTTACTGTTGGGGAGTAGGTTTAGGAGTTTGGGTTGTCTGCCACTCTACTAGGAAGTTATCTTAGGTTGGGGAAAGACAAAAGTTAACTGTTATCTGGTTGATTTTCAGTTTTCAAGATAACTTGCTGGGGAATCTAGAGAAACTGGATGGTTTCCGCTGGGGATTGATAGTTTGAAGTTTTGGCTCCGTTGGGGATTGAGAGTTTGAAGTTTTAACTCTGATGGGGATTAAGGGTTTGAAATTTTAGCTCTGTTGGGGATCTAGATGATGTACTGTAGGGATTGCTCATGGAATAGCCTAAAGACGTTTTCCTATCCTTTCAGTCTATCAGTAATTGTTCTTTTCCATCCTGTTTATTTGTAAACAGTAATTATGTTCAAATGCATATGTTCATCGATGAATCATTGGACGTTTTTACACATAAAAACACAAGTGTAAAGAAAAAGGCAAATAGTTTTCTGTACTTTGAAAGAGATATCTTTGTATTTACTTTGAATAAGTGTTTTGTACAAAGGAGACAGACATCCTAGTAAGAGGATGGTGTCATAAAAGTAAGAAAAATTTATACGAAGAAAGATAGCTATGTGTAATAATCCCATGGGGTTCCCATTCTGCTATAGCCTTCGTATCTCTGAATATCTTGTCCATCCGTTGCTTCGTCCGAAGATGATTGAATTGATCAAAGGCTCAGAGTTTGTCTGTGAAGATATTGTCCTTAAAGTGATCCGACAAGACATAGTCATACGCTTTAATTCCATAACTTTTTCCTGGACCGCCCTTTAGGGTTTTCGGTCCACCGGGAAACCCTTTTTTGTCCAAGTCGCCCTTTCGGGTTTTCGAATTGCCGGGTGTACAGATTTTTTTATTTTATCCCTAATTTTTGCCCGAACCTTTTTGGTTCGCCGGGATGCCCTTGTTTTGCCTAGGTGTGTCAACCTAACGGGTCTCTTATTCGTAGTATCTTTTGACTATGTATGCGTTCGCAGGGTGCGGTAGGTCTTCGCCGTCCACGGTGGTTAAGATCATCGCCTCACCAGAAAAGATGTTCTTGATTACAAATGTTCCTTCGTAAGTAGGAGTCTATTTGCCCCTGGGATCACTTTGTGGCAAGATGATGCGCTTGATTACTAGATCCCCAACTTGATAAACTTGGCGTCTGACTTTCTTGTTAAAAGCCTTGATCATCCGTTTTTGATATGTCTGACCATGGAAAACAGCGGTAAGCCTTTTTTCGTCAATTAAGTTCAATTGATCAAATCGGGTCTGAATCCAATCGTCTTCACTCAAACCTGCATCCTTCATGATTCTCAAGGAGGGAATCTGAACCTCGATAGGTAAAACAGCTTCCATGCCATATACCAAGGAATAGGGTGTTACCCCAGTTGATGTACGAGCCATGGTACGGTACCCGTGG
Source organism: Vicia faba (assembly GCA_948472305.1). NCBI lineage: Eukaryota > Viridiplantae > Streptophyta > Magnoliopsida > Fabales > Fabaceae > Vicia > Vicia faba. Next base: position 1,144,275,826 of record OX451739.1, on the reverse strand, counting down.
AGAGAAAACGGTAGCATCTCATGCCAGTCCTTGTAGGTGACTGTCATCTTTTGTATGATCTTCTTGATGTTTTTGTTAGCAGCTTAGACTGCATCATTCATCTTTGGCCGATAGGGGGATGAATTGTGATGTTGAATCTTGAACTGCTCGCACAAGGCGGTGATCATAGTATTGTTAAGGTTTGTACCGTTATCAGTGATAATCCTTTCGGGGATACTGTACCGGCAAATAAGATTCTGCTTGATGAAGCGGGCAACAACATTCGTAGTAACGGATGCGAAGGAAGCTGCTTCGACCCACTTGGTGAAATAGTCAATGGCCACCAGAATGAAGCGGTGTCCATTGGAGGTTGTAGGCTTGATCTCCCCAATCATGTCGATTCCCCACATAGCGAAGGGCCAAGGAGCTGTTAAGACATTTAGAGGAATATGAGGCACGTGTACCTTGTCTGTATAGATTTAACACTTATGACAAGTTCGGGAGTGTTGATAGCAGTCAGCTTCCATGGTAGACCAGTAATAGCCTGCCCATAAAATCTTCTTTGCCATCGTATGCCCACTAGAGTGAGTGCCAAAGGTACCTTCATGCAATTCAGCCATAATCTTTTCAGCTTCAATCTTGTCCACACAACAGAGCAGAATAGAATCATGATTGCGCTTGTACAAGATGCCATTACTTAGGAAAAACTTAGCTGAGAATCTCCTTAAGAACTTTTTGTCATTGACTGAAGCTCCTTCTGGGTATTCTTGAGTCTCGAGATACCTTTTGACTTCATGAAACCACGGCTGGTCCACTACTTCTTCGCTATTAATCTCATGACAATGTGCTGGTTCGTTCATCCATTCAATGGAGATCTGGGGAGCCTCATTATCCCAATCAAGTTTAATCATAGATGAAATTGTAGCTAGAGCATCTGCTAGCTGATTTTCTTCTCGCGAGAAGTGCTCGAAGGTAATCTGCTCGAAATGTGGTAACAATGTCAAAACATGTTCTTTGTAAGGGATGAGGTTTGGATGCTTAGTGTACCACTCTCATTTGATCTGACTGATGACCAAAGCTGAGTCCCAAAACACATCTAAGTATTTGATTCCCAGGTCTATGGAAGCATTGAGACCGAAGATGCATTCTTCGTACTCTGCCATGTTGTTCGTACAGTTGAAGCAAAGTCTGGCGGTGAAAGGAATATGGCATCCTTCCAGAGATATAAGCACAGTACCGATATCGTTACCAAGTGTATTTGATTCCCCATCAAAGTACGTGGTCCATCGGGATCCTTGTTCAGGTCCGTCATATGGTCTGATCTCTTCGCAGTTGTCCAATGTCATGATGTCTTCGTCAGGGAAGTCGAACTTCATGGACTGGTAATCTTCTACAGCTTGATGGGCCAGATGATCAGCCAGCACACTTCCCTTTATAGCTTTTTGGGTCGTGTACTGTATGTCGTATTCCGTTAGGATCATCTCCCATCTGGCTATCCTCCCTGATAGAGCAGGCTTCTAAAAGATGTACTTTATCGGATCCATCTTAGATATCAGCAAAGTGGTATGAGTCAACATATACTGCCTTAGCCGGCAAGCAACCCATACCAAAGCGCATCAAGTTTTCTCGAGAAGTGAATATCTGGTTTCACTGTTGGTAAACTTTTTGCTTAGGTAATAAATGGCGTGCTCTTTTCGGTCAAATACATGATTAGCGGTCTTCCCTCGACGGGTGGCATCAAGACAAGAGGTTCCAGCAAATACTCCTTGATTTTGTCGAAAGCAACCTGACATTCATCATTCCATCTGACTACCTGATCTTTCTTCAACAGCTTTAAGATTGGTTCACAAATAGACGTTAGGTGAGAAATGAACCTAGCAATGTAGTTTAGGCGCCCCAAAAAACCTCTTACCTCCTTCTCAGTGCGAGGAGCAGGCATTTCTTGTATAGCTTTGACTTTGGCAGGATCCACCTCGATGCCTTTGTTGCTGACAATGAAACCTAAGAGTTTACCGGACCGGACTCTGAATGTACACTTGTTTGGGTCCAGTCTTAGCTTGTACTCCTTCAACCTGACAAACAGCTTTTGCAAGTGATCAAGGTGTTCTTCTTCAGTTTCTGATCGGGTTATCATGTCATCTACATAGACCTCTATCTCATGATGTATCATATCATGAAACAAATCTACCATGGTGCGTTGATAGGTTGCCCCGACATTTTTTAGTCCGAATGGAATCACTTTGTAGCAGAACGTACCCCACTGTGTGACAAAAGTAGTTTTCTCCATGTCCTCAGGTTCCATTTTGATCTGGTTATAGCCTGAGAATCCGTCCATGAAAGAAAATACTTTATGCTGAGCTGTGTTGTCAACCAGGATGTCGATTTGTGGATGTGGAAAATCATCTTTAGGGTTGGCCCTGTTTAAATCTCTAAAATCCACGCACATTCTCACTTTGTCGTCCTTTTTAGGCACGGGAACAATGTTAGCAACCCATTGAGGATAGGAAGTAACAGCCAGAAATCCAGCATTGAATTGTTTCATAACTTCTGCTTTGATCTTCTCTGACATGTCGGGTCTCATGCGGCGGACCTTTTGTTTCACTGGTGGACAGTCTTCTCTTGTGGGTAGATGGTGTACCACAATGTCTATATCGAGTCCCGGCATGTCTTTGTATGACCAAGCAAAGATCTCAACATAATCATTCAACAGCTGAATTAGGCGCTCCTTGACACTCGGCTCTAGATTGGCACCTATCTTGATTTCCTTTTTATCTTCCTCGTTCCCAAGTTGATTGTATCCAACTGCTCTTCATGAGGCTGAATTGCTCTTTCCTCTTGTTGTAATAATCTGGCCAATTCCCCTGGCACCTCACAATATTCCTCACCTTCGTATTCGACTTGGTAGATCAGATCTTCAGAGTCACTGAAGGCTATAGCAGTATCATTACCCATGGGATCCGGAATGAAAGGGTACCTGCATTTGTGAGTGTGGGTGTGTGTAAGGGCATAGCCATCTTAAAACAATAAAATGTAAAAGAAAGACAATAAGCATAAAAGGTTTATATGTGAAAAAGCATCCATGATTCATTGAATGACATATGTAGATGAAATAAAAACCCTTACAAATGGACCATTGTGCCTCGGGTAAGACACAAGGTTTTCAAAGTATGAATTGTTTGTGAATTATTACAGTCCAACAAAAATGTAAAAGATAAATTACTGCGGTATGAAAGTTATCGGGACAAAGTCTTTGGCTTCCCAGTTGCACAGTCCTCCGCTGACAGTAGGAAATATCCAATCTTCCAAGCTGCCATCCTCTTCATTATCTTCTACCGCATTGACGCTTTGGTTGGTAATCTTCACAGGTGGCCCCCTAGCACGGGCATGGCGCACAGCCTTCTGACTAGTCGAAGTAAACCCTAAGCCAAACTTGTCTGATTTGTAAGGAATGTCTGGAAGATGACCCCAGATTGTGCATCCCCCTTCTTCCACAACTGCTCTTGCATCCTTTAGATATGACATCCGAGGTGGAGGTCTTGTGATCTTAGGAGTCGAGGATACCGCCTTGGTCGCTGCTATTTCTTCAGAGGTTTCTTTAAAATGTTGGAAAGGGGTCTCTATGAATTCGCCATCCAATTCTACATATCGGAAAGAACTCAGATGACTAATCATATACTCCTCCTCCCCATGGACATTTATGATCTTCCCTTGGACGGGGAACTTTAGCATCTGATGCAAGATGGAGGTGAAAGCACCGGCATTGTGGATCCAGGGGCGTCCCAACAGACAGGAATAAGAAGGACGGATGTCCATCACATAGAATGTTGAGTTGAAAACCTGAGTTCCCACCTTGATTGGGATGTCCACCTCCCCGTGGACCATCCTCTTTGACCCATCAAAAGCTCTGACCAATATATTGCTGGGTTTTAGGGTCAGCCCCTCACAATCCAATCTATCAAGGGCTTTCTTCGGTAGGACGTTTAAAGACGATCCAATATCAACCAAGACATGAGCTAGGGTTGTTCCTCTGCACTCCACTGAGACATGTAGTGCATCGTTGTGTTTCCTCCCTCGGGGTGTCAAGTCAGCATCAGAGAAGCCCAGGCCATTATCAGCTGTCAAACTGGCCACACAGTCCTGGAACTGGTCAGCAGACGTCTCTTGCGGCACGTGAGCTGTCTTCAGAAATTTTACCAAAGCTTTGGCATGTGCTTCAGAGCACAACAGCAGGTCTAGCATAGAGATCTTGGAAGGGGTCTGCCCCAATTGTTCAACCACATCATAATCACTCTTCTTAATGATCCTCATGATTTCTTCCATCTCCTTCTTGGATGTTTCAGGAATAACTAGTGATTGAGCCTTCGTTAGGACAGGCTCCTCTTGAACATTCTTTCCTTTATTCTCAACAGTGGAAGCAGGGATGGGAATTGTATTGTCTTTGTCAGCGGGTACACTTGTAGGTACAATTACTGGTGTAGAGGAAATCTTCGGAATGGCCACGGGTCCAAAGACTGCTGTTGGAGGAGCAATCTCTGGAGAAAAGATTCTTCCACTACGGGTAACCTTGCTTGTTCCGGCAATGTTACTGATGTTGGGATTATCCTCTTCGGAGCTTCCTTCTTCGGCAGTCTGCTCAATCTGTTTAATACCATGGTAGTAGATTTCTCCACCATAATTCCATGGTACTGATTTATCTGATTTGTATGGGGCAGGCTCGGGCATTGTTATCTTAAGCGGAGCAGTCTTTGGAGCAGGTGTAATCCTAACGGGTCTTTTAGGGACCCTGGAAGGATTGGCGTAGATGGTTATTATTGAAACTTCTTTCACTGGAACGGGTGAAACAAGAGATTTCTCAAACAAAATTTCTTGATTATAAATTAGTTGTTGGATTCCTTTCTTTAACAGAGGGTTGTCAAATGATGAGGACAGGCAAATATGGCAGTCTTTGTCACAACCTGGGAAGATGCCAGCTTTTAACAAATTCAACTTGATGGTCGGGAGCAGAGTTAACAGTTCATCCATGGTAGCAACAAACATATCTTCTTTAATAGCGTTGGCATTGTGACCATGCCTCGACATCAGAGCGGAAATAACATTTGGTTTCTCAGGCGCTTCAAACTCAACTTCCTTTGCATCAATCAGATCTTGAATCTTGTTCTTCAGAGCCCAACAGTTGTTGGTGTCGTGCCCTGGGATTTCAGAATGGTACGCGCATCTGGGGTTGGGATGGTAATATGGAGAAGTAGTATTAGGATTTTTTGGGGCCTCTTTCAAAGTGGTCAAATTCAACTTCAAGAGATGTGGTAGAACTTGGGCTGGAGTCATGTTTATCTTGGTAAATTTCCGTATTGGCCTTTCTACCCTTTGCTGATTATTTCTCGGCTGGTCTGATGCAGGCTTCGGAATCATTACGGCCCCCACCGTTGGTCGGCGCTTGGTTATTCCCTGATTTCCCTGTGAATAGACAGCAGATACTTCATTTCTTCTCGTGAAGGGCTTTTTTACAGCAGCCGAGGCAGACGCGTCCTTCTGAATTTTCCCATTTCTTATACCAGCCTCCACTCTTTCGCCAGTTAGAATCAATTCGGTAAACCCTATAGAGGAACTCCCAAACAGATGATTGAAGAAAGGACCTGATAGAGTTCCCAAGAACATGTCCACCAACTCCCTCTCAGATAGAGGGGGTTGCACCCTTTTGGCTAGGTCTCTCCACTTTTACGCGTAATCTTTAAAGCCCTCATTGGAAGCCATGGCCATAATCTGTAGCTGAGTACGGGTTGGAACCAAGTCGTCATTGTATTGATACTGTTTATAGAATGCTGCTGCCAAGTCTTCCCAATTATGGACATCTGCCATCTCCAACTGGTAGAACCAATCAAGCTGCATTCCTTATAAACTATCTTAGAAAAAGTGGACCCACAGGTCTTTGTCGGCAGAATGTGGTTGAATCTTCCTGACATAGGATCTGAGGTGCATTTTAGGGCAAGACACCCCATCATACTTGGCAAACAGTGGCACTTTAAACTTTGGAGGGATTATAATTCCTGACACCAACCCTAACTCCTCAAAATCTAGCCCCGGTACTCTCTGTATCTCCATAGCAGTTAGACGCTCTTCAAGGTGTTTGTACTTGTCATCAGCCAGAGGGTATTGTTGTTCAGAGTAGTCCTCTTCTTCCTCTACTTCTGCTTCAGAATCTGATGGCACTGCCATTCCTTTTCCTTTTCCTTCCCCTTCTTCAGTTGTTGTTGGGAATTCTAAGGTCCTTTTGGCTTGTCCCTGAAATCTTCTGCCTATGATAACCACACCAACTGGCTTCTTCTTCTTTTTCTCTTTCTCTTTCTCTAGCAGAGTCTTTAGTTCCTCCTGCCCCTTGGCTAAGGTCAAGAGTAACTGTTGGAATTGTGAATTCTGAGCTTACAAATCTTTGACCGTTTGTTCGATATCCATCTTGCTGAAATAAACAGCAGAGAGATGAGGAAACTTTGTGTGAAAACCTGTTTATTCTTATGATGAATGATATGTATTCATGCAATGCTTTCAAGGATTCAGAAATTCAAATTTGTTTTAAACAAAAAAGAAACACACGTCATTTTAATAAGATAGAATTGTTAGTACATTAATGCCCCTTGGGCAAAATAATACAAAAACTCTAAGGTAAAAAGACGTTGTGCATCCTCTTTGGTGCAATGTAGGTGTTGAGAGTCTGCTCTTCGTGAAGTAGCCGAGTGAGTTCCAAAACCTTCTTCTCGCTCGCGTAGAATTGGGCTTCGAAAGTATCGTGCTCTCCTTTGAGTTGTATCCAACTCCTTTGTAGATCTTCGAGTGATGTTGGCATGTCAGGATGTAGGATGGTGTATGGAACCTCTCCTTCCTTAACAGGCTCTATAATCACTGGGAGAATGGAGGGATAAGGCATCATAAGACTTTGGGTGCGGGTTCGTACCCACTTGAGTTAAGGCTCAAGAGGGATGGAATTCTTGTGTCCCAGAGTCTTGCTATCCACCTCTTTGGGCATCCTCCAAGCTCGGATGAATCTCTGTCGGAGTCCTTGGTCGTCGTTATCATAGTCGAAAACCAAACCTTGAATCAGCATGTCATGTGGGTCATCCCTTCGGGCATAACAAAATTGTCTTAGAGCCAAGCAGGGGTTGTAGGTGATGTCTCCCCTAATGCCAAGTAGAGGGACATTAGGAAATTCCCCGCAACGGTCAACAATGATGACATTCTCTTTGGATCAAGAACACCAATGAATATTTGAATGGTTAAGTGTCATTAACCGTTGTGACCACCTCAAACCTTGCTATTTCTTCAAGACTGATTGGGGAAGATGAGAAATAAACCATCTTTCCAGGAGAGGAGTGCAACACATGAAAACACCTCTTTTCCTCATTGTACGAGTGTGAAAAGAGTGGAGGATATCCCCAAGCAATATAGGCACCGGGTTACGAGTCATGAAGATTTTGACAGCGCTTACATCTATGAGTTGATCAGGATTAGGGAACAAGACCATCCCATAAATGAGAAGAGCTACAATCTCCTCAAAAGCTCACAAGTCTAGATGATTCCAACAGCTTTGCGCCTTCTCAAACAGAAACTTTGCCAAGAAGCCTTTGACACCACTTCTAGTTTCCCAATGAGTTGTGACATCAGATGAGTGCAAGTGTAAGGCTTGAGCAATCTCTTCTGGCTTTGGATCTCTTTCCGTACCATTGAAGGTTAGTTGATTGAGAATAGGAATCCTCAAGAGTTGAGAAAATTCCTCCAAAGTGGGCACAAGTTGATAGTTAGGAAATGTGAAGCAATGATGCAAAGGGTCAAAGAACTGGAAGAGAACTTTCAGCATATCCTCCCCTATGTTGGAAGTGACCAAGTTGAGTAGAAGACCATGTCTCTCGGTGAATGGGGAATTCTCAGGAATCCTTGAAGCTAGCTCCTTGAGTTGTGGAGGAATTCTTACAAGGTTGATTTGGATAGTTTTCCTGCGAAGTGAATCCATAACCTACAAAACAAGAACATAGATGAATCTCCAAAATCCTTGAAATGGTTAGTGGATGCATATGATGTTCATGATGTCCATGATGTTATGCACAAGTATATATGTACAAGCAAATCACACAAGTTCCTAGTTTAGGCTTGCATGGGGTTTCATAGGTAAGTACCCTCTTGAAGTTTAGTTGGCTCAACCCGTCCTAGTAAAAGTAACCGGGTTCTAAGGAGCTCAATATCACTGGATTGTTTCCTTGTTCATTGTTTCAATTCAAGCCTCTTTACTTGCGACCGAAATATTCCAAGGAACCAACCCTCAATGAGTGTAGCATCGAGTATCTACCAACTTCGGACTGCACCAAAGCCGGTCATCTCACTACATCCTATAAGGCCAAGTTGGTCAAGTAAAGGTCTAGAAGTTCGTTAGTGCTTCATGACATCACTCAGCGGCCCCGTATTCTCTTTGATTGACTCAAAGGCTACCGGTATCCACAAATATGTCACACTAACATAGCTATTTCTTAGACCGTGTCGGTATACCCCGCACAGTTTCCACAATGTATTGCTATTTACCTATAATGTTTCCCAAATCCGGGTAGAGGATTCAAACCCAAACAATAGAACCAAGGTGTAAAGCAAACAAGTCAAACAATTGTAAGCAAATAAAGGTGATCTAAACCCTAAGGTAACCCCACTTTTAGAATATTCCCCAGCAGAGTCACCAGTTCTGTGGTGCGATGGGAGAACTGACTTAAGATTTTGAGTTTGTGTTTGCAAATGTTGCGGTTAGCAAGAGTCGCCACCGACTTTTCTTTTATCCAAAAGGAAAGGTAAAAAAGCACAGGAAAGACCTTTGAGATGTTTTCTTGAGTTCGGGGGGTAGATTATGAAAGGGGAAGGTGCTAGCACCCTTTTCATCCATGGTTTTCCATGGGCTCTTAGTTACTTGCTTAGATCACTTGCTTTGCTTTGAAATTGTTTGAAATGGTGCTTTGTGTGGTTTTGAAAGTATTTTGAAAAGAGGCCTTTGTTTAGGCAATCTTTGTAATGATTGTTGTTCGTAAGAATGTATACAAAGATGTTTGTCTTTTGAAAAATGTTCCAATGTTTTGAAAGTTGTTTTGAAATGTGTGTGTTTGTTTTTGAAAATAGAAAGGATTGTTTTGAAATGGATCAAGTAACTAGAAGCATTCTACCTACTCAAAAGTCTTTCTTGTGTATTTTTATTCCTTTGATATTATTGATTTATCATTGATTTGGTAAACAACCCTATCTTTGGATGTAAACGGGACGGGTGTGGGTTATCGTATGACCATGATAGCAATGTTGCCAAGTATCTTAGCATTTTTTAGGGACCAAGATCATCTTTGTTTAGGCAACCTTTTTATAGCGTCATCGAGGGACTATGATCTTATTTTATTTTGTTTTGCCAAGATACTTCGCATGCGTAACATGGCTATTTTAAATTAGGCAACCAAGTGGGTGAAACCCTAAGGGTGCTTGTGTGCAATGTGTGTCATTTTTAATGCATTTGATTTGTCTTGTATTAGGTCTTTTCTATTTGTTTTGTTTTTGGTCTTGTCATGCAAACCCTAGTTTACTAAACATGGTATGAATGCGATAAATTACGTAAATGTAAACTAAACTATTACAACAATTATTAAGGGAGGGGGATACAAGTTTTTTGACTGGGGATATTGCACAAAATAAACCCTAAAAATACTATTACAACCCAATTGAATATTGTGCGAATTAAATAAATATACAAATAATTAAAATGCAATGTAAATGTATTTATGCAAAAAAAAATGTTTTGTATTTGTTTTTTTTTATATGAGAAAATAAAATTAATTAACCCTAGAAAATGAGGAAAAATAATATTATTATTTTTGAAAGGGGAAAACCCTAATTTTTTATTAAAAGAAATATATGTTTCCTATTATTATTTTGTTCATTTTTTGTTCAAGAAAATAATAAATAATATTATGCACAAATATTAAAAATTAAAATATGTATGAGAAAATGAGTATTTTATGTGTAAAATAATAAAATAAAAATGTATAGTATTTTTAAATGTATTTACAATTTATTATAAAAAAATATGTTATATTTATTAAAAAAAACTATTTTCCATGTGAAAAAAATAATTAAAATAAAATAAAATTGCAAAAAAATATTTAATTATTTTTTAGGATTTTTAAAGTTCAGAAAAAATGATTAAAAGCAATAAACATGAAAATATAAAGAAAAATGCAAAAAAATATAAAATAAGAATCAGGGGGTGCAAATAGTGGTCAGGGGGGGTGTAAAAATCAAAACAGAAGGCCCAGGCGCGCCAAAGGCCCAAGGCAAGTCATCCCTGTCCTCCAGCCATCTCTGTGCGCGCGTATATGCTTCAACCTGTAACTCTCAGATGCTTGCACAATAACAAAAACTCATAACATAAAACATGTAGCATTTAATCTCGCGATTCCAATGATATAAAATTTATAACCTAACTCTCAAAGATCAGGGAGAATTTTATCAGCCCTAATTCGTGACCTAGAAATTTCAGCATTTTCAAACTTCAAATTCTCTCAACTCAGTTAATATAAATGGAAAGTATGCATATGTACAACTTTACCATGCTAGGGACTACATTTTTATTCACAAATCGTGGCTTGAGGATGCCTAAATAGAGAGATAGAGTTTTGAAAAATACCTCCTTCAGCTGGATTTGGATATGACAATGTGGGGACTTTGAGTGAGGCCTGAGGATCATGTGAGCTTCCTTAAACTTCCTTCAAACTATTCCAATACCTAACTTGCTTTGTAGATGGCCAGAACTCTCTGTAGAAGTCAAGCTGCAACCTCCAAATTTGAAAATGGAAATGGCTGAAACAGGGCTTACAGATGCAGGGCTTGGATAACTTTGGTAGAATGTGTATGAAGTGTTTCAAATGTCAATCCACAAAACGCACGAGCAAAAATTAAGTTGGCAATGATTTTGTAGAACTGCAATGTTTGGGAAGAAAAATGATGTTTTTGTGTTTGGGAGAGTTTTGGATGCAATGCCTTCGTGTTTTGCCTTGCAATGAGTTTGTATATTTGTATAGAATGATACAAAGTCCACTCCTTATTAGTTGTACATGTTCTGACCTCTTTTGCAACTTTTCTTGCATTTGAGGAAAAGTTGAAGTGACCATGCTAACAAGCCTGTCCTTGCTTGCTTGTGAGCTGAAAAGGGCTTGTACAAGTTGCTTAAGATCTGTGGAAATTTCCTGCACCAAAGGGACAGCTCCAAGGCTCAAGAATGATAAAGTTGCAAAAGTTTGCCTTTATGAAAATGGCATTGTAACCTTTAAGCCTAAAATGGAAATGTCTCTTGTACAATGCTTCAAAAGTGAAAATCAAGCCTTTAACCTCTGAGTTTGCATTCAATTATGGAGTGTAGAATGAGTTTAGGACCTGTAATGCAAGGTACAAGCATCATGGATCTGATTTGCAACTTGATACTTTGTAAAAATGGCATGAACAAAAGTGATAAAATGCCAATTTCTCATCTTCGATTCTCCCTAACCACAAATGATCTTGGAGAGTTCTTGGACATTTTGGAAATCTTACAATGTAATCTATAATCCATCTTTGAAATTCAACTTGATATACCTCTTGGAACTAGGTGAAAATTTTCCATGAAGTTAGGTCAAAAACCTGCCTAGTTAGGGAAAAATTTCACTAAGTTATTTAGTTCATGGACCTCTATTCACAAATTCATAACTTGATATCCAACCATATTTTTGGAAAACTTTGTGAAGAAAAGTTGTAGATTTCATGGAGGACTACAACTTTCATGTTGGAAGTTTTCTTTGAATCCAATTGCATCATGATGAAAAAGTGGTGAAAAGTTGGGGAAAATAAGAAAAATTCCATACTTAGAAAAATTCTAAGTTATGAATTTTTTCAAATTCAAAACCCTAATTTTCAAAATTAGTTTTCTTGGTGAACAAGTTTCATGTTTTTACATATCTTGATGAATTATGACCCTTGGTACTTGATTTTGACCAAAAAGTCAAAGTTTGACTTTTCAGTGTACAGTTGACTTTTGATCAGTTGACTGCAAAATTCATCTGTCAATCCTATGTACTTGAGATCTTTTGAACCATGTAATTAGGTCAAGATGATGCTATTGAATCCTTAAAACCATGCTTGAACCCAACTGGTCATTGGCTAGGTTAAAAATCAGAAATTTCCCTTTCTCAGTCAAAAACCCTAATTTTGACCATTTTGCCCTTTTGATGATTTGATCAAATTTCTTGAGGAGTTGTGATCCAAACTTGATCAAATGGTACATATGAGTCTATAATATTATTGTGGATTAAAATTGTGAAGTTTGACTGTAAATTGGCCATGGTTGACTTTTTCCTCAATACAGCTGATTTTTAGGTCAACTGTCCAATTGACTGATCAAAAATGTGATTCAAGGCTTGAAACTTAACATGAGAAATCTTAGGGGTCCAACATGATGTATGAAAGTCACATGAAGCATTGATGGTCCAAAAATCCTTGTGCAATCTCAAACCCTAATTTTGGGTGATCAGTGCAAGATGAGATGTCTTGAGCTGACCAAACCCTAATCTTGTCTTGAGTCCAAGAAGTCTTGTGAGAAAAATCTTTATAAATGAGAGGGAAAATTTTGGGGTACAACACCAAGTTATTCAACTAAAGGTTCTAAGGTCAGTTAGTGCTTCATGACACCACACGGCGGCCCTGTATTCTCCTTAATTCTCCATAAGGGATACTGGTACCCACAAATGTGTCACACTAATGTAGTTATTGTCTCAACCATATCGGTCTACACCGTACAGTCTCCACAATCTTTGCTACTTACCTAATGATGTTCCCAGATCCGGGTAGAGGATCAATACAAAACCCAAACAAGGACCCAAAAAATATAAAGTAAACAAATCAAACAAAGAAAACATTTAAAGGTGATCTAGTCTCTAAGGTAATGCCATTTTTAAATAACTCCCCATCAGAGTCCCTAGGTCTATAATCCTCTGGGAGAACTGACTTGGTGGTTTTGCATTTTATCGCAATTGTTGCGGATAGTAAGAGTCTCCACCGACTTTTATTTTATCCAATAAAGGAAAGGGTGAAAAGAACAGGAAAGACCATTTGAGAATTTTTCTTGAGTTCGGGGGATAGGTTATGAAAATGGAAGGTGTTAGCACCCTTTTCATCCGTATTTATCTAGGGCTCTTAGTTGCTAGCTCACTTTGAAAATTATTTGTTTGAAATGTGTTTGTAATTGTTTTTGAAAGTATTTTTTGAAAAAGTGCCTTCGTTTAGGCGAACTTTGTAATGATTCTCGTCTCTATAATAATGTGTACAAAGTGTTGACTTTTGAAAATATTTCATTTGAAAGTGTTGGTGTGTTTTAAAAGATGTTTTGAAAATGGTTGTGAGCAAACAACTATCAACGTTCTACCTACTCAAAAATTCTTTATTTTTTCCTCCTCCTTTAGATACCTCTATCTTACCATTTATTGGTAAGAAGTCCTATCTTTGGATGTGAAGGGACAGGCATTGGTCATCGTACAGTCATAGAAGGCAACTTGTAGGACGCTTTAGCAATTTTTATAGGGACTAAGATTGTTATTGAAGGAAACATCGAAGGGTCATCGAGGGACTACAATATTTTTTATCGAGGGTCTTCGCTAAAGCGTCCCACATTCGAGGGACATGACTGTATTTTTTCGAAGGCAACAAGTGAGGTTAACCCTAGAGGTACGCGTGTGCGAAAAGTGATTTGTTTTTAGTTATTTTATCTTGATTTTTATGGTTATCTATCGTTTGATTTTATGTCTTATCATACACGCCTAATTACTATACAGTATAAAAGAAAACAATAAATTGCTGAAATTAAAATTCTACGTTATTACAGAGCTTTCGGGAATGGGGGATATAAATTTACAAATGGGGATAGATCAAATCAACAATATGATTTAAAAGTATAAGTAAACAAGCAATAAAATCCAATCAAATTAAAAATGAACAATTAATTAAACTAAAACAATCTATAAAATAAAATTAATAAAAATAACATTTTTGGTATTTTTGTTTGTGAGAAAATTTGAAAAGAAAATAAAAACATATTCTATTTAAGAAAAGAAAATAATTGATTAAAAGAAGTTAAATTATATAAATATATATTTTTTGGTATTTTTTAGATAAAGAAAAATAAAAATTAAAAGGAAATAAAATCCTATTCTAGAATTATCTTTTTATATCTTTATGAAAAATAATTAGAAGTTAAAAAAAAGAAATGAAATTCTAATTCTAAGTTTTTTTATATCGAAATTAAAATTAATAAACATAAATAAAAGAAATAGAAACAAATAAAATGAGGGTGTGTGTAATGAGCTAGGGGCGCATGGACTAGAAGGTTGTGAATTATTAGGCCCAATAGCTTTTAATATCAAACAAACAGAATTATATAAAAAAGAATTGGGCCCAAAACGAACAGGGTTGAGATGGTGGGGCGAAGGCCCAAACAAGGAAAATGGGTGATGCTGAAAAAGAACAGAAAAATGCAAAAATGTCCCCGGGGAGTCTCAAACCCAGGGCCTCATATAATGACATTCACGCTCCTACCACTGCACCACTTACTTATTCATTTATTATGATACTCCTAATAATATAAAAAGCTAAGAAATAAATAAATGGGATTATAAAATATTGGGTCAGGTTGAGGCCCGAGAGAGGAATATGTAACAGAATTTGAAACAACAAACCCTATTGGTTTGGGGAATGGCCACGACTGACAGCATAGGGAAGAGCGAAAGTTATTTATCATTATTTTTTATGATTTTGTTTAATGATTTTATTTCCCAATAAACTCAACTTAAATACTAATTGAACAACAAAAGAAAAAAATATTCATTCACTCTTCTTCTCCCACGATATCCCTCTTGGTTCTCTCTCTCAACATCTATTCATCATCTTCTTCTCTCTAGCTCTTCCTTTCTTGTTTCTAATTTCCATGTTCTAAACATCACGTTCATCTCTCTCTCTCTCTCTCTCTCTCTCTCTCTCTCTCTCTCTCTCTCTCTCTCTCTCTCTCTCTCTCTCTCTCTCTCTCTCTCTCTCTCTCTCTCTCTCTCTCTCTCTCTCTCTCTCTCTCTCTCTCTCTCTCTCTCTCTCTCTCTCTCTCTCTCTCTCTCTCTCGTGCTTAAATCAATTAACAACCAAACTCACTTCTTCCCTTCTCTGTTTCTTTACTGTGAAATCAACAAAACCTAACTCCCTCTAATCTCTCACGCTCTTTTCTATTCCTCTATTCTTTTCTCAACAATCAATTCTTACATAAAATAATAAGATCGAGACCGGAAACTACCTGCGGCAAAAGTGAGATTGCGGAGGGGAGAATAGTATAGACCAGAAGTTAGAGGTGTTGTTGATGGATGTTGGAAGCTCACGTGAGAAATGAAAGGGAATGAGGTAGATGGGTTGTAGAGTGACTTCAAATATGATGGAGGTAAGAGTTGATGGTTCAGTTGTTGTTATGTTTCCTGATACTTCGAATCCGTGAGTTTACAGCTTTATGGCTCCTGGTAATATCTTTCTAACTCCTTGACTCGAGTCTTCTTCTGAAATTAGATTTGATTTCTGAAGGGATTGTTATAGAAAATGATGATGAGAAAATAAGGTTTATATGATGTCTTTCCTTGCTGTGTTTTAAATAGAAATATTGCTCTGGTTCGATGGATAATGGATCCCTTTCCTGTGTTATGGTATCGGTTTTTTATATTGAATGAGAACAAAGCTTTTGGGGGGAAAAGATGAGAGTTTGAACAAATAGGCTATGCTGTTTTATTGCTTTTCATACAGTTTTTGGTTTTTCTTATTTGTGTCTAATCTTTGGATTGGCTTGATACAGATTTTACAGGACAGCATTGCAGTTTTTGGACTGTATTACTGCAATAGTTTTGATAGTGTTTTGGCTTTTTGTGTTTGGTTTTTACAGTAATGTAGGTTGTTTGCAGCAGGGATGAGTTTTTTGACAATGCCCTTTTTGTTGACCTTGTTATTTGTCTCTTAAATTGTCTTATTTGTGAACCAAATTAACTTTTTGATTTGCAATAAGGACACCTTTGGGCCAATGATAGAATCTGATTTTTATTTGCAAGATAATGAGGCCTTTGTTGGGCTTTGCACATGACTTGACAGAGAACTCCCTAAACCACAAATTGATTCCTTCGAGCAAACCCTAATGATGAAATTGTAAATAAAATTCTTTTAAAGTTCTTATTATTGTTCAAATATAAATTGTTTGCTAACCATTTCTCTCTTTTTTTTCTTTTGTTACATGTATGAGCAAATTGTACAATAGATAAAATTGATGAAGAGCGATTTGAAGTGCTTGATGAAGACTTGAAGATGAATAAAATTTCTTTGTAGTTAGTAAACTCTTTATCTGTTAGGAACTTTTGTAACATTGTGATTTGAATTTGAGATTTGGAGACTTATAAAATGTATTCAAATTCACTTTTAAATAACAATGATGCTTTGTTGTAATCTTGAATTCTTGAATTCTTGAATGAACTTGAATCATCTTGAATTGTAATGCAACTTAAGAAAAAGTCTTGCATTTGAATAATGATATGCTTGAAAATAGATCAATAACCATGAACTTTAAATTAGGTTCGACAATTTGATTTGGTTCATGAGAATTGTAACTTAGAGAAACCAAGAATCAAAGCATAACTTTATCATGTTTGCATTCTAATGAGGCTCGAATATTGAAAGCTTGAATGAATTTGAGAAAATTTTAGTGAACTCGTTCTTTGATACCTTGAATTCAAAATAATTCACGCGAATGAACCATAGAAAATTTGGACGAAACTTGTGATATTGCATAACATTTTTCTAACTTGAATTGAAATCCAAAACATTATTCAAATGAATCCTTAAATAATTTCCGTAAGATCCTAAATCAATTTCCAACATGGTGACTTGTATTATAAGCAACATCTTGTTCTAACTCAACATGAATCTCTTAGCTCAATATTTTGATGATCTTTTGCACATAATCGGCTCTTGACTTGTAAAGATGAATCGGGGATGACGTCAAGGAGAGTCATACGCAAAAATAAACACTCAAAAATATCAAATAACGAAGAAGGTACAATCATTTGAACTTGATCTTGAAAAGGTCGACTTTTGGGTCAATGCAGTTGATTTTTAATCATTTGAACCATTGACTGGGAAAACTTGCGATGCAAGGCTTGAAACTTGACACAAGCATCCTTGAGAATACATGAAGAACAATGAAGACCAACTTGAAACCTTGGAAACTCAATATTTCTTAAGAAATACCAAACCCTAGTCATAGACTCAATGCTTAAGAGGAGAATATGTCTGATCAAATCCTGAACCATTTTGAGTATTTGAGAAACCATAGGAGAACATCTTGAATGGAAAATGGGAGGGAAAATTTTGGGGTCCAACACACGGGTATCGTACATCTGTCCGCACTTACACAGGGGCAACCCTGTTCTCCCTTGTGTATGGTATGTGTTGTACCCCAAAATTTGCCCCTCTCTTAGTCACAAGAAATCACAACTTCGGGCTTTTCCTGATTTTTCAGATTGGCTCAAGAATCGGTCAAACAAACTTTTCTTATCAGTCAAACAGAATTAGGGTTTCCATTAACTTTTGAATCAGTCCAAGCAGATTATTAGGGTTTCTATTGATTTGTTTGAGTTTGGCTCGGGGTTTGATCAAGCAGACGTTTCTTTGACAATAAATCCAAAATTAGGGTTTGCGCACGCATTCTCAAAAGGAATTGAGTCCACAACATTTCATTTGACTGTCACATGGTTTTGACGCTTGTTCAAGATTTCTGTCTGTCTCTCAAAGTCTAAACATCTGGGATATGAGTTGAGACTTCTGATTGAAAGTTTGAAGTTTTAGTTTGATCAGTGAGGTAAAAGACGAATGGACGTTTGTTTGTTTGACTGTGCAATACATACGGTTAATTGGAACGTCGGGCTTATTGTTGGTTAATGCGAAGTTACAAGACTACAGTGTTTATTAATTATTTATTTTATCTAAGTTAAAATAATTGGGATGCATTTCCAGTCGTTTTAATTCAAGAGATTTAAATAAATAAATAAACAGTGTAAAGTAAAGAATTATCCGACAAAAGATTTTTTATTCATTTTCAATTGTTGTTACAAGTGTTATTTGAATACAGTAAATTTATTTACAGTGTTACAATGACGTTTATTACAATGATTAAAAATAAATTAAATCTACATCCTAAGTTTCTTAAAATCTTCATCTTCTACTGCTGCTTCCCTTGCCCCAATTGATATTTACCTGCAAAGCCAGAAAAAGGAGAAGTCAATAACAGTTAAGTTGGAAAGGCATTTTCAGACAGTTAATCATAAAAGTTCATCATTAAAGGTTGTTGGTCGGAATCATATTATTTTGGGTTTTCATCATATTTTGCTCATCCTCTTTGCAAAACACAAGAAAATTCCTCTTCTTGGTTCACAAAGAGGAAAGTAAAATTGTTTGCAAGCATGGAATTAATTAAATACAAGGCTTCATAATTTCAAACTGAAAATGCCAAACCAAATTGCAATGTCAAATAAAGCAAACTAAGTTTCACAATGGCAAACTAAGTCACAAGTTCAAAACTGTCAAGAAAGATATCAAAACAGAAAAACTGTCAACAAGTACACAAAAAGCAAATGCAGAAAATCTGGAAGATATGCAGAGGAAAACCAAAGATGCAAGCAACTTGTAAAATCCTTTTCATCACTTTCCAGCCAACACATTTTCAGAAAAGATATATTCTAAAGCAATAAAATATGCTTTCTGAAGAGAGAGAAAGAGAGTAAAAAGCAGGCTTACAGTTTTTGGGTAGGCTTAGAGAACAAATAAATATAACAAGAGCTAAGAGTTAAAAAAGGAGGCAGAACACATAGGGCAAGATACCACAAACCAGTTCAAACTGTAAACACATAACAACAGCAAGCCTGTAACCAAACGAGCAAGCCTTGCATCCTGCTTCAAGCCTGCCTCAAACCTGTTACAGAAGCAAGCATAACAAACCTGCTTCAAGCAAGCCTGTAACCAAAACAAGCCTATAACCTCCAAGCCTGCTTCAAGGCTGCCTCAAGCCTGTACCAGTTACCAAACTAACAAAACCTTACCAAACCTTCTAACCTGCTAAAACCTCCTAACCTCCTAAAAACCTGTCAAAATGCACAAGCCTGCCTCAAAGAAGCAAGCCTTCAATCCAAAGCCATATCAACCTGTATAACCTTTAACCTTCAAGAAACCTGCTAAAAACCTGTTAAAACCTGTCAAACTACAAATTTCCAACAAGCCAAGCCTTCCTAAAATCAAAAGCAAGCTTGCCTTTAATCCCAATACCAAACAAGCAAATAAGCAACTCAGAAATAAGCAATCTCAGATTTAATATCATCATCATAGGTAAAACCAGGCAAACCCGGAAGAGAGGAAGAGAGAACTCAGAAGCAAATAATCCTAGGGTTTTCAGAAATCTCATCATAAAACCAAAGCAAGGCTAAAGATACGAAATACCAGGAAGCTCTTGTCATCATACTCCCTCCGCCTCGGCCATCCTAAAGCGCCTCCATCCCAAACTCCCTCTCCATCGCCTCTCCAAGAACGAGATCAGCAAGGTAGCATTTTTCCCCTTCCTTTTTCTGCTTCACACCTCACACAAACACGAACATCCATGGTTAAAACGTTGTAAAATAATAACATGCAAGATGGAAATCTAAAAGCCCTAAAACACACGAAGACGAAAGGCTGAGGGTATCGTTACCTTTATCATCGCATCGTACAATCGCGGAGAGGAGAGTGGGGATGGCGCTTAGTATCCTGAGTTGGAAAGAGACATCAGAAGCCATGGTTTAAAACGAGGAAGAGGCGATGAAGAAGATGGAAAGCGGCGCCGCTCACAAACATGAACAAACCCAATTCTGAGACAAACACATTCAAACCCTAAAATTTGTCAAACGCTGCGTTTGGGCCTGCCCTTGCACAAAACCCTTAAGCCCAACGTGTACTGGCGCCTTACCCCCCCTTTTTTTTTAAAAATCTGTTTGTTTTCTCATTTGGGCCAAGAACAAACCCCCTAAGCCCATTTATTTCCTTTTTATTTATTTTTTAGGTTTACAAGTCAATATTTTCTTTATCACCTTATTTTCTTTTTTATATAACTTAATTCCTAATTCATTCTTGTTAAATAAAAATAATATACTAATTTTTTATATTATATTTTTATTAACAATACTTTTTATTTTTATTACACTTGAAATACATAAATAATAGAATTAATTAAATTGAATAGTTCTTTCTTTTATTTATAATTAACAAAAACACAAAAATAATAAAATACTTAATAAATACATTAGGTTGACATCTTAATCACTTGTAAATAATCATGTGCATCATACATTGCTTTTGATTCCTTTTTATTCTTATATTTTACATTGAGAATGCGACGATTCGATTTGGTTGTAAATAATATTTGGACACTACTATTCTGATAAGACTCATCCCCATTTGTAAACATTTGTACCCCCATCCCCGGATACTTATTTGTAATAGCTTAGACTTTAAATTCCCGCAATTTATCGCTTTCCATATACTGTATAGTAATTAGGGTTTGTATGCGAAGATTCAAAATCAACCGCTAGATAACCTAATACAAGATAAATGCATGAAAATCAATACACAATTCACACTTGCACCTCTAGGGTAACCTCGCTCGTTGCCTCGGAAAAATGCAATCATGTCCCTCGAGTATGAGACACTCTAGCAAACGTCTCTTCGATAAACAAAGATCGTAGTCCCTCGATGACCCTCAATGTTGCCTTCGATAAAACGATCTCGTCCCTTACAAAATTGCTAGAGCGTCTCACAAGTTGCCTTCAATGATTGTATACGATGACCCGCGCCTGTCCTGTTAAACATCCTAACGCAAGGTTGTTCATCAAACACAATGGTGAAACAACACTGTTAAAAGGGTCAAAAACATAAGAAAAATCTTTGAGTAAAATAGGGTAGATAACTCTTAGTTACTTGATCAAAAATCTTGCAAAACATCCTTGCCATTTTTCAAACACACATCACAAACACACTTCACAAAAACAACTTTCAAAACATTGAATTATCTTTTCGAAAAGACATACACCTTTGTATATACTCAAACACGAGTCATTATAATGGTTGCCTAGACAAGGCATCTTTTTCAAAACATTTTCAAAAACCACACACACAAAGCACCATTTCAAACAATTGAAAAGCAAAGGCAAGTGATCTAAAACAAGTAACTAAGAGCCCATGGATAACCATGGATGAAAAGGATGCTAGCACCTTCCCTTTTCATAATCTACCCCCCAAACCCACGAGAACATCTCAAAGGTCTTTCCTGTGCTTTTTGACCTTTCCTTAGGATAAATAAAAAGTCGGCGGCGACTCTTGCTAAACCGAACAAGTGAGAAAACAAATGCAAAACCTCAAGTCAGTTCTCCCACCGTATCACAGTATAGAAGCAGTGCTCCCGATCGAGGTTGAGATTCCCTCTTTACGCGTGATAATGGAAATCGAGTTGTTAGAGGGTGAATGGGTCCAAAATAGGTTTGACCAATTGGATTTGATCAAAGAAAGGAGAATGAAGGCCTTGTGTCATGACTAGTTATACCAAAAGAGAATGAAGAAAGCTTTTGATAAAAAGGTCAAGCCTCGTGAATTCAAAGAAGGAGACCTCGTGCTCAGGAAGATCATGTTTTTTAACGCTGATTCTAGGGGCAAGTGGACTCCCAATTTTAAAGGCCCGTATGTTGTCAAGAAAGCCTTCTCTGGTGGTGCATTAATTCTTGAAACTATGGATGGCGAGGAGTTCCTGCGTTCCGTGAATGCTGATGCAGTCAAGAAATACTTCGCCTAAAAAAATAAAAGAACAGCTCGCTAAGTCGAAAACCCGGAAGGGAGGCTTAGGCAAAAAAGAGCGTATCAGTAGGCTGAAAACCCGAAAGGGCGGTCTAGGGAAAAATTAGAGACATAAACAGAATAAACTTTCGCGCTAGGTTGAAAACCCGCAAGGGAAACTTAGGAAAAAGTTAGGGATTTCTTGTCAAGTAACTGCGTCAGACAAGACTTGGTCATTGATGCAACAATCTTCTTGGATCCTCACCATACTTCAAAAGAAGTTGCTCCTAAGGAATTCAAAGTTGTTAGGGATAATAGTTGTCATTGTATTTCAATGTATCTTTTCCAATATACATTACCATTTTCCAAACTTTGTAATCATCTATGGAGTCTCGCCATTCGCAGACTACCATTCTATTAATAAAGTTTGAGCTTTTATCCAATTATTTGTAATTCTTATTTTATTCTGCTTACAAAGACTCTGTTTATTATTGATAGTAATTTTCAAAGAAAAAGATTAAATAACAAAATTGTTTTTTAAAGGAATTTACAAATTACTTTTTACTTTAGATTTTGTGACACAGGAAAAACAAAAATGGTGAATTCCAAGGATGGACGAACTCAGAAATTTTTGAAGTTTGTTTTCCTCTGGAAGGCTCTCTCGGACTGTTGGAGAAGAAACCAATTGGCGTAAGGTGTAGTATCGGGCTTGTGATCCCGTTTTCCCTAGTCAAGTCTTGGTCCATTTTGATTCTGGGTTTGCATGGTTTGAGGTCTCTATCTTAGATTCCCCAGTAAGGTTTTCTCTGATATGACGGGAGTCCTTTCTTCTTAGCAGTAATGGCATTATTGTTGTTTTCCCATGCAACTAGGTAAGGGCGATATCTTTTTTAGGAAGTGTTGAAACAGTTGTAAACTTTTTTGGGTTTTCTCCCGCAGAATGCTGGGTTTGATTTAAAATCCCCATAGTTTTGATTTATTATTGTATTGTTTGATTTCTTAGATCCCCAAGAGAAGCTGAGACTTTGTTCCTGGCTAGAAGGATTGTTTAATCATCACTCTTTGTATCAAAGAATTTATTTTTAGGCCCCTCAATGATGTGGTGTTGTACTCCCTAATGAAGTTATCACGGAATCCCCAGTTAATATCTCAATGATGTGGTTTTATCTGCCCTAACAAAGTCAATCTCCAGTGAAAATCTAGATGTTGAAACATTTGTTTTCCCCATTGAAGTCTGTGTGATTTTCCCCGGTGAAGCCTAGAGGAGGATTTAGATCCCTGTATTTGCACTGATTTTATTGTGTGATTTGATTACTTTCGGGATGTGTTTCTTCCTAGTAAAGTTAAGCCATGGGATAACAATTTGTTTCCTCAGTTGACACTTACTGTCTTTTGGGAGTTTTCATTATGGATATGATTTATCCGAGTATTAACTTTACCCAATTTGGTTTTGTCTGTTTATCCTAGTATGGTGTAATAGTTTTGTCATCGTATACATGATAACATTCATACATGCATCATGCATAGCTGAATCAATTCATTGCTTATTTGCATTTATTAATTTTTATTTGGCATATTACCCTATTTGCAGAGTTGTGTTACCCTCTCTCTAATAGTTTGTCAACTTTAAGCAGAAAGTGTATATTCTTTCAATTTCCCCATTGAGTTATCCCTCATGGAAGATTTTTTGCTTTAGCCTTCCTTTTCATTTCTTTATCTGAGTGGAATGTGGTCCCCTTTTGAGTTTATTTCTCATCAGGTGCTATCTCGGTCGACTGTTTCACACCGGTTTATTTCTGGTTTGAATTTGTGGTCCCCGACAGCGTTATTATTTTGATTTATGCAAACTTTGAGCCCTAGTTTAAGAATGTGCATTTATTTTGGCACGAAAAGAATTTAGTTCCTCAGTAGGAATATATTGGCATTTCCCCAAGAATCCATATTTCTTTCCCTGGGAATTCATTATTACAGTTCCTTCTCATAACAGCAAGTGGCAGTCTCTTCATTTGAGAAACTTGTACTTCCCCAGTAAGTATGTTAGTCTCTTGAGAAGATTCGTTTATTTACTCCAATGAATGGTAGTCTCGTCATTATGGGAGATAGTTTGTTACTGAGATATTACTCGAATGAATGGTAGTCTCATCATTATGGGAGATAGTTCATTGCTGAGATGTTACTCTAATGAATAGTAGTCTCGTCATTATGGGAGATAGTTTGTTATTGAGATGTTACTTCAATGAACGGTAGTCTCGTCATTATGGGAGATAGTTCGTTGTTAAGATGTTACTCTAATGAATGGTAGTCTCGTCATTATGGGAGATAGTTTGTTGCTGAGATGTTACTCCAATGAATGGTAGTCTCTTCATTATGGGAGATGGTTTATTGTTGAGATATTACTCTAATGAATGGTAGTCTCGTCATTATGGAAGATAGTTCGTTGCTGAGATGTTACTCCAATGAATGGTAGTATCATCATTATGGGAGATAGTTAGTTGTTGAGATGTTACTCCAATGAATGGTAGTCTCTTCATTATGGGAGATAATTTATTGCTGAGATGTTACTCCAATGAATGGTAGTCTCGTCATTATGGGAGATAATTTTTTGTTGAGAGTTGTTACTCCAATGAATGGTAGTCTTGTCATTATGGGAGATAGTTTGTTGTTGATATTTGTTACTCCAATGAATGGTAGTCTCGTCATTATGGGAGATAGTTCGTTGTTGAGATCTTTTTCTGATGGATGGTAGTCTCTTCATTATGGGAGATAGTTCGTCATTGAGATTCACTTTGCTCTGAAGAAGTTTGTTTGTTTCCAGTCATGAGTACTGATGCAAACAATTGTTACCACCCTTAATATTGATATTTTCTGGTATTATCCTACAACCTCTTTTCCCCCAGTAGATCGACATTACCTTTTTTTTGCGATCTTCTTTGAGAGTGGATAGTTCACGGTTACTTGTTGATCACCGTTATCCTTTACTTTATCTCCTCAATGTTTGAGTTGATGTTGCTTTATCTCCTCCTTGGGCTTTACAACAGTAGATTTAAGTCCTCTGTTCACTAGTGATTTATTTTCCTAGTCTAGTTTTCTTTTGACCTTTTATTTTCTGTTTCCCCAGTGGTGTCTTGTGTAACCATTGGATCTGTTTGTTTGCATGCACAATCATAAACATTACATGGTATATTAGGGCTAAATATAGGGTTTGTTTTATATTTAAGTATCTTCAATCGCATCGACACAAAGATTTTAACTTTCGTATCTCCGGATAGAAGATAATAAAATTAGGGCAGTTGTTGTACCCCAATTTTTGCCCCTAAGGTCCCTCTATCATCTCATGTCAATTCAATTACAACAATATCACATTAGGGTTTGATTTTTCTCCTTATCTTTAGCTTTACTCATGGGGAATCACCAAGCACCTTGACTTGTATATTGTGATCATCTATGTTTTGTATTGATTAACTTTTAACTCATAAATACAATGAATGTTTGTCCTAATTGATGATATTATAGGTGAGAGCACAACACATTCCATCAAGTTGGCCTATAGGTTCATGAGTTTATTTCTATGCCTTCTTCAACAAAGCTTCATTGAGATTCAAGCCTCATCATTGAAGATATTCTGAGGTAATACCATGACAAAGTCTATTATAATTCATCATGCCTCAAGTTGTCAAAGATAGTTTAAAGATATAAAAGTTGATTGAAGAGGTTTGACCTAATTGGACAAGTTCTTGATTTCTTGGTCACAAGTGCATTTTTCCATTAATTCTTGATATTTGGAAGTGGTTATGGTTGCTATGGTTTCCCATTATCATCCTCAACAACTTCTATTTACATGAAAAAAGTATTTGTGCAATAAAGTTTGTCAAAATTAAAAGGGGTTTCCAAAGCATTTTGTTGCTCTAGGAGCTATGGTTTTGAACTTCTAAGGGCTATATCTTGCTCATCTTTTGGTATTTTTGAGTGATTCCAAAGACACGCTTCTCTTTAAAGGGTTATTAACAAATCACTTCAAAAGTTTCAATAAAATGTGGAAGATGCCTAATGACTGAGAAAGATTACAAATCCTCTAGATAGGCCATCAAATTCCCTTGTGTGACTTCAAAAGATCATAACTTGGTCAAGTTTTATCTCCTTTAACTTCAAATCTTCTTTTATGTGAAAAGCTTGAAAGTGGATGGAAGATGCCCTAAGAATGCAAAAGATTATAGGTCATCTCATGAATTTTTACCAATTTCACAAAGTCATAACTTTCTCAATTTTTGGAGTTTTTAAATGGTTCAAGTCTCAAAATGTCATTCAAGAGATCTACTTCATGCCATATTTTTGGTTCAAGAGAAAATTTTAAATGGAAGGCCATGTTTGGATGCAAGATATTATAGGTCATTTTTGAAGAAAAACTTAGAATTTTTCTAAGTAAAAAAAGTCAGCATTTTTTCCAACTTTTAGCTAAAGCATCCATTTGATTCCATTCTTTTCACATTATAAAGTTTTTGATCTCATCTTTCCAAAGCATCAATAATCAAGTACTAAGGTTCCCTAAATAGTGCACACCATTGATTCAAAGATGATACCTTGAGACTGAATTTTCCTCCAAAGTCAGAATTTGAAATTCATGATTTGGCCTCTAAACACAAAATTTAGCAATCTTCCATAAGTGATTAACACCTTGAAACGCAAGTTTTGGTTGAGTTTTGAGCAAAATAGAAGTCACACTTTTCATGTTCGCAACTTCACACAATTTCCCTCCAAACTTCATCATTTCACACGCTTAAGCATTCCATTAGCTTCCCTATAAATAGAGGATCATACCTCATTCATTTTCTCAAGCTTAGATAGCCAGAATCACCCTGACAAACTCTCTTTTCAACCCACTTTTCTGCAAATTCGAATTTGGTTTTACATCTTTCCTCAATCCATTTTCTTTGTCAATCCTTCATCCTTGAACTTCACTGAAGCTAACAGAAGAAGAACTAGGCTCTAAGGCTTCCTAAATCGTGCTAGCCAAGTCAAGTTTTAGAGCTCTTAATTTGAACTTCAATAGGTAGATTCCTTCATCAATTCTCTCAAACTTTGGTATTGTAATGAAGCTCTCATCATTATGATTCTAGTTGTAACATTTTTTTTCAGCTGGAAGTGAGTCTTAGCCATGAATTTTCAAATCCCTTTTCAAATCTTTCCTTATGAAACGACTGAGTTACACCTTACATAAATTTTTCGCGAGGGTACCATTGGAATCGTCTTGAAGAGACGAAGCGAATGGTACCAAACTCCAGCTCTACTTTTTCCATTTCATGAACCTGCAAATCACGTGGACAGAGGTTGAAGATGACCTACGTGTCCGTCTTCAACCAATAAGAATTTGCCATGCATTTTTTTCAAATATGATTTAATAGCTGATCACGTGTTTTATTCATTAAAGACCATGATATGCACAACGTGTCTGATCCATTGGATTAGCTTACTAACGCGTTTTGACTCTCATCCAATGGTCTATATTTTTTTGACTTTATTTTTTATTTATGATTTTTATATTTAAATGTTTTAAACTTCAAAAAATCATAGAAAATTCATTTCTGACTCAAATTATGAAAAAATTCATAAAACTATTTTCAAATATCCTCTTTCTGATTTTTATTTTTTCATAATTTTATTTTCAGATTTGATATTTTTTATAATTTTTTCTTTGTTTTGGTTTGTTTTTAATTGTTTAAAAATACTTTTTGATATTTTTAAATTCTGGAAAAATTCATCAAAATCATCTTCCTTATTTCTGACCTTCTGAAATTTTTCTAGAATTTTATTATTGACTTCTATTATTTTTGATCTTTTTTTCACTTAGTTGAATAATTTTAATTAGTTTAAAAATGCTTTTCTGATTTAAAAAACTATGAAAAAATTTATAAAAATATTTGAGATCATTTCTGATTTTTCTATAGCCTCTTCTGATTTTTCTTTGATATTTTGAATATAGTTTGTTATTTTCCCTTTAATTTTCATTTCAAAAAAATATTTTAAAAATCATTTTCTTTTTTTATTTTATTCATTAAAACAATTTTATTTTTGTATATATTCTGACCTTGTGACTTTTGATCATGGACTTCATTAACATCATTGGATCTTGGGTGTTGAGTTTAACTCCACCAAAGTGGATGAATGATTTTAATGATAGTTTGATTAAATTTTTATTTCAAATATATCCCTTCCCTCTTCATCTTATCCCTTTCTCATTGTACTACATGTTGTTAGAGGGTGATCTATATATCGTCTCTCCAAACATATGGCACATAAATTGCTATTGATCGGCCTCAAAATATGTGTGACTTCTATATAAGTCCACTTACGATTGCTTAACATAGCACTAAATTTTGTCTTGATTTGAGAAATGATCATTCATGGCCCAAACCTATGTTTGCAAGCCTAAGTATGTTAATTTGAAACCTTTGATCCAATAATCTTGAGATTTATTGTTAGGAGGCTTTGGTCTTATCAATCCTCTAATGAATCTTTATAAGCTTTAGTCAAAGTGAATCACTTAAACATCATAGATCATTTATTGTTGCCTTGAGATTTTGAAAATGAATGATATACTTGACAAAAAGAAAATGAAACTTGTTGTTGAGAGACTTTGATTTTATCAATCTTCTAATGAGTTTTCAAATGCAAGTTTCAAGATGGTCATTCAACTAACCTCTAATTACTTTATGCCCTGCATTTACTTTATGCACCATTTTATTTTAACATTTACATTTCATGTTATTTTCATCTTTGCTCACTTGAGCATTTACTTTTATGTCATTTTTATTTTGCTCACTTGAGCTTCTCATTTCTATTTGAAGATACCTAATAATCAACTTGAACCATAAAAAATTTAATGTTACTTGGACTATTTGGTTACTATCCTTGGCATTATGGAGTGATGGACTTCTTGGACTTAGGATTAGAGACCTTGGCCTACCTTGAGACCTTGTGACTTTTATTGCTATTTTGTCTGGAGTTCTTGGGGGTTTACCCAAAGACATTGGGTTGTTTGTTTGCTTTGTGTGTAGGTTGTTTATATTACATGCTTTGTCTATGATCGGGAATTCATCTGTATATAGTCGTTACTCTGCCCAATTTTTACGAAAGACCTAATGCATTTGAAGCTTGGTTTTCTTAAGAGGTTTATTATCACTACTTGTTAGTTTCAATCCAAAGGTTGGGAATTCTACATTGACTCATTGTGTCAAGTGTTGGCTTCTTGTTGGTTAGACGGTTCTTTTCCCTAGCTTTTACCTTATGCTTTAGGATAGTCCCTTTATCTCCTCTTATCTTCTTTAATTTCAAAAATCTTCTCCCTCCTTTTCAAAACTATTCTTGTTTTCTAAACTTGAACCACTTTCACAATAAACTTGGATTTAGGTCCATGCATTTTCAAAACATTTTCTTAATTAAACTTTAACTAACTTAATAATACTTTGACATTTTTGTGATAAGACTAAAAGTCAATCAATCTCATTCAAACCATTTTTCCCCTTTGGCTTCTTATCTTAAAATTTTTCCCAAGATCAGACTCTTGTCAATCATTTTAGTAATGCGAGCTACTATACTTCTATGATATATAGTGAAGTGAGATAATTTCCACTTGGGTGTTGAGCAAGGCTTTATTGATTTTAAAATCCAATCCATATCCTCCAATTTGAGATGATGCAAATTCTCCTTTCTCATGATTGTGGGTAGTAGGTACGTTTTCCACTCTGATATGACGATGATGTCTCATCTCTTAAAAAAATTAACAAACACATTTGTGTTTTAAATTTTTAAAGGTGAACTACGTGTACCCTGATCCACTATTGCACGGAAGGTGGTACATAGGCACTAAAGGTTCACAACCGTGGCGGGTGCAAAAATTGTAAAATACTTCTTTTCTCATCTCCACAATCTATTTTTGTATACAACTTTTATAGCCAAAATACACATATTTACAAAGAGGTTCCTGCAGAGTACCGTAGATGTTTAGGGTGCTAATACTTTCCCTTTTCATAACCAATGATGCGTGGTTTTCATAAGTATACGAAACTAGTCAGAGTAATATAAAAGATTATCGATCCCACATATACCAAACGTCAATCTATCGATTTCTATTGTTACGATGTTTATCTAAGGTAAAATAATTCAGGGGTTTATGAGTACATAGTGAAAGTAAAGTACAAAGATATAAATTCAGATAAAAACAACATGCTTGAATGTAATTCACACAGTCTGATAATATTCTAAATGCTTCTAAATAGAATTACTTTTAGGGCAATATTTTCTACTCATGAAAAGAACTAAATTATACATGGAATGCATGCAAAAAGAAAAGAGAAAATAATGTAGGGAAAAATAAAAGTTTTGCTCGTTCGGGCCCTACCCCGATGCCTACGTATCCCTTTTAAGGAATCAGAGCAGTCGTAGTTCGGCTTCAAAAGTTTTTTGTTGGTTTGTATTTTTTAATGAACAAGTATTAATTTCGTCTTCTGTTGTAGCTCGGCCTTTGGAGACTCACGCGTCAGCACAAAAGTGAATTAACTTGTTTTTTCTGAAAAGTTTGAAAGAAAAGCCCGAAGGCGCAAAAGAGTTTGCATTGGTTGATATCTCTTACCTTAAAGAAGGATTTGGAATTTGTTAGATGTTTTATATTTTTTCAAGAAAAGAGGAAGTTTTTGTTTTAAATGCAAGGATGCAGAAGAAAAGAAGACATCTAAGGAAGACTAGCCTATCTCTATCCCTAATATTATCATACAATGATTGATCCTAAAGTTGAGTTTTGAAGGGAAACCTCTACCCTATGTTGACATGCTTGGATAACAAACCTAATGTCTATCCCAACTCATCATCTATAGATGAATTAAGAAGTACTAAAGGAGCATAGCAAGGGTTTATCACCTAAAACTATGTCTATCTCGAATTATCATCTATAGTTAAATCGAAAGCTCCTAAGGGAACATGCTAAGGGTATATCATCTTAAAACATGCACATAAAGATAAAATCAAGCAAGCAAACCAATAAGCTCAAGAGAGAACACACATAAAAGGGTAAGGAAAAGAATCAAAATGCTTTACCAAGGGGAGCGTATCACTCGAGACAAACAAGCGGGAGACATATGTAAAACGAAAAGGTGACGTCCAAAGCGACTGAACACCTAACCAAGATATAGAAGATCCAGGTAGGCGACAGAAGAAAATATGAACGATCATGGAGTGTCAAAATCAGCCAATGCGAACTCATGACAAAGTGTGGGGGTTTGATTGAAAACCCTTCCCCACTTGATGAACTCGATACACAAAGATCTGCATAACTCTGAAGCATTGACGTACAACGTGAGCTAAGGATGACACAGACTAGAATGTGCGGGGGTCGATTACAGACCCTCCCTGTTTGCCTCCTTTTGAGGACTTACGATCTGTAATATAATGCAGACACAAATGTAAACACACGTGCAGAATACCTACTTCAAAGGTAGGATTTTAAGCAAACACAAATAGCATATAGAAAGCGGTGTCTGCTACAGGACTTTAAACAGATACTTCGAGTGCACGCTCTTTATTTCCTGCTTCTTAATTCACATGATATATAGAAAGCGATAAATTCCCCTAATATACATGGTCTTTAGAAAGCGGAAAATGCTGAAAGAAAATAGAAAGAAAATATACAAAACGGATATCAATCCGTAAAGCAAAGAAAATAGCGAAGAAACCCAGAGAACTTTGAGTGAGCTTTACCAAGAAAAGCAAAGAGTCAGAAACCAAATGCTCGGAATAAATGTCGAAAAATCATCAATGTGAAAATAAATCACAATCGAAATCTCAAGCACATCCGCATATCACACGATAAACCTGCATAAAACTCAAATCTCAACAAGCAAAGGTGAATTACCAATCTCAAGTAATTAGATAATCGAGATTTAATTCCAAAAATCGAAAGAAAAAAATCTGAAAAAAATTATATTTGATTTTATTAGTTTTTATCATGTAAACAAACTCAAATAAAACAATTATAAAAAATATCTAAACAAAAATGCAAACAAAAAAAGGGTGCAATATATACACAATGTTGCTACATAACAATCCAAATTCTTGTGCTAAGCCCAGTCCATGAAGATTTTTTGTTACAAGCCATCAGGCTACAAAAAAAAATGGTTGTTGTGGGCTTCAGGAGGGTACAGTCCAGAATCCTGGGGCATGCTGAAGAAGTCTGGTGGAGCGAAATCATGGCGCTAGGCCCAGTCAAATCATGATCCAATAAGCCTTTTTTGTCATAAGGCTTGCAGGTTTCACAAAAAAAAACGCCAGTGGGCTTAAGGATTTCACTCCAAGACATCACAATGAGATCCATCTGTTTTGTTGTTCAGTTATTATAAAAAAAAGGAAATGTATAACCAAAGTGAAACGGTGCGATTTGAGGCAAGGCTAGGGTTCAAATTATTGAGACCTTTCAACTTCTTCGTGAAAAATCTCTGCTCCCTCTCTTCTCTCTCAACCACGGCACTGAGCAACACGTTTTCATCTCATCTCCACTTTTTGTACTCAGTTGCGACCTCTTTCTTCTCCAATCGGAACATAACGCCGCCGCGATTTCTCTTCGTTCGGCTTAGACCTCCATCTTGCTCTGTTTCAGTTCAACAACTTCTTCGTGAATCTTTGTTTCAGTCTCATCTCTTTCGTCTCCATATCAATTCACCGTTAGATCAACTCAAAGCTTTCAATTACGATCCGACTCATAAAGTAACAGTATCATGAGAAGAAACAAATGTGAGGCCAGCAACAAACATCAAAAGAGAGAAATAATCAAGCAGTTTTGCAATCTTACCGATCGGAGTCCGTCTGACGCATCTTCAATGGCGGTGATGATGCGGGAAAACCAGAGAATAATGTTGAAGTGCTCAGGTATGGTTCTTCTCAGATTCTTGATGTTTTCGTTTTCTTCTCGTTCATTCTTCTCCTTCTTTTTTCTACGGGATTACTTCCATTTGATGCTGAGAAGTTGTTGTTGTTGCATTTATGGTGCAACTGTGATGAAGGTGTGCACCGTGGTACCTTTACTTGAGTGTTGCAGAATCAGTTAAAAAATCGTGAAAATAATGTTGGAGGTTTGGGGGATCGATGAAGATGATACAGTGAAATGAAGGTGTTGTTGAGGTTCAGAGAAGAGGAGGGTGAAGATGAATTTCAGAGAGTGAGAGAATGAGAAATTTCTGGTGATTCTTCCGGAGGGTGAAGAATAAAGAAGGTGAGCAATTCTATTTTCTTTTACTTTTTCCGTTAGAATCTGTTAAAGAAAATGGTTAGAGCTGCTTAGTTTTTAAAATTCGGGTTAGGATGAAAAACTGTTACAAGTAAGTTATAGGGATCTAGAGAATTAATTTGAAATTCTGTTACAATTTGTTAGCTATTTTCTGGTTTTCTGTTAATTGATGCTGAGCGGGAATATTATGAGTTTTGTTATTTCTTAAGTTTCTTTTTGGAACTAGAATTTGATTATTGATCACATTGCCGATCAACTTAACAGGTTCATCCCCAGTCAGTCTCCATGAAGATCGATCGGCGTCTTTCAAGGATTCACCTGAGGTACCAGAAGAAACCATCATTCCAAATGACACATTCACATCTTTCCATTGAGTTGAGTTGTTAACATCTGGCGATTCTAAACTTCCAGCTGGTTTATTGGAAGTAGAAATCTCCTGACTGAGTGTAGACTGCTTGGGTTCCTGTCTTTTGGAAGCAGGATGTGGAGTTGAGTTGTCTTAATCCCGATTTTGTCTTTTACATAATTTAATAGCACATTTGTCTATATCTCAAGATTCAAGATGACGTTGTACATCCTTCTTGGAATGGAATACATATCCAATATTTCCTTATGCCATTTCTATTCTTCCTAATCTTTGCTTCTTTAATCCATCCAGTGGGTAGATCCTCTTCAGCAGACTTCTCGCCTACAACATTGCTTGGAGAGTGCCTTTCTTCTTCTTGGAAGAGCAGTTGCTGGCCTTTCTAGTTTCAATATGTCGTAGTACCTCGAGTTTGGAGTATAATTTATGAATATTCAATGGATCAATGTAGCAATTATATGAAGATCCCATAGCCGGACCACTTTTTTAGGTTTGAAATTTAACATCCCAGCCATTAGACAACCATTCAGGGTGTTCACTAGCTTTCTCTGCAGTATTGTTTGGATTCTGTTATGGCAGTTAGGATTAGTTTGAATTGGTTTGAAGCTAGGCTTAGTATCAATCCTGTTAGTTTCTGCTTATGGTTTTTTGCAAGGCTGATTATTGGTATATCATGCTAACTGTAAGTTTGAAACAGGACTCATCACGACAACTGTTTTAGCATGATGAAAATGGCGTCTTGGAGTAAGATTCATCAATCCTTTTTGGGACTTATTTGGCATAATTTAGACAATTGTATGCAGAGCTGTTTTGGTCTAAATCAGCTTGGTTGGGAGACTTGAAAGAAAACATGGAATTTGGTTGAGGCATGAAGACGGAGAGCATGGAAAGCTGGGTTTTATATTCTCACATATGGTCTTTTGCCAATTCTTTCAATGTCCATGATATTTATATTTTAAGCTTCTCGCTTTATTATTGGTGTAATGATTTGAGTTTGTAAATGACAATGGTGTACTCTAACACTTGAACTTTGAATGAGGAGGTTTTGGATGAAATTTGGATAGATTTTGAATAAGTTTTTCTTGACATTTAGCATGAAATCTTTAGAATTGAATATCAATCTTTTCAAGTATTCAAAAGTGTATGCTTTTCTCCCTCAAATTGAATTTGAATTTCACTTAATTGCTTTTGAACTTGTAACTGAATACTCATTTTTTGATCCTGAAATACCATTGATAGAATAATAATGAATATTGTGGACTTTGATGATGAATGTGTTTGAACCATGATTTCGCAATATTCTTTCTTTCTCTAATATTTCATGCTTATCATGACTCGAAAGTATCAATGAACGGAAATACCAATGCACCAAAACTTTCTTCTAATTTCCCCTTTGACATTTAGAGCTTTCTTCTTGATTTTGCAATATAGAATGAATCTCAAATGAAACTTGAATTTTTATGAATCTTGTTTGAACCAGGAATCTTGAATATCAATCAAACTTCATTCCATGTTTTCACCAAAGGATCCTAATACAAAAGCCCCAATAGCTTAAACTTAACTTTGAGATGATCTTGTATCAAATCCACAATATTTTCTTGTAAAGCACGTAACCAAATGAACCAGCCTTCTCCTGATGATTCACAACGCTTAATTTTGAGGTGTGCCACATGAATGTCATGAAATCAAACCCTCAATATCCATCTGATGACCAATAGCACAACAAAGAGAATCCACATCTGTGATTAAATCTCAAATCCCATGCCTTCTTTTGAAGTAAATCACTATGCAAAATCCCAACTTGTGACGATGATTCCTGAAGAAGAACCTCCATTAGAGTACAATAGTTGGAAAAAAGTCTTGATCATTGCTTGTACTTAGAGAAATAATCCCCAATAGCCTTGTAGCTTGATGAAGCAAGAAATTCTCAATGACCCTAACTCACAACCCTAATTCCACTGCTCACTGCCTAAAAAGAAATCAACCTTTACTGGATACGAACTCCTTAACTACTGTGAAACCCTAATATTGCATGGCCACTGAACTTTGAACCTCAAGCTGTTTATTGAATGCAACGCATGTTACGTTAGTGACATAATGTAATATTTGTGGATGAATGCGAATGTCTAAGCAAAATAAAAGAAATTAGGAGGGAAACTTTTGGGGTGTAAGACTCAGCAGAGATGGCGGCCTGGGATTCCATGATAGTCTGGATAGAGAGATCAGTCTGCTGCTGTGATATACGCATGAACTACATGCCATCAGCCATCTGCTGATGCATAGCTGAAATAAGGCCATCTCTCCGTTCTTCTCGAGCTAGATGCTCTCGCCATATTTACTCAATGAAATGGAAACCAGAAGCTGTACCTGCAGAAAAGTGACAAGAAGTTAGTATTGTGTATGCAGGTGAAACATGGTGTGGGGATACAGGATGATTGGGGGACTAGTTTTATCGGTCATATTCTTCTTCAGTCTCGTTCCCGTCCCCAAAAGGAACATTAGGATGCAATGGACCTGTAAGAGGTGGAGCATTTAAATCGTAGGTCTAGTTCCTCTCTTCTCGTACATTAGCACGCCTAGTGCATGGCAAAACAACAGATGGGATAGCTATTCCATGAACCATGAGATCAAAACCTCCCTCTCTCCTTACTTTGCACAATTTCATGTCTTTCAGAAATTTAAAGTTTATTATGCGGAGAGGTGGAGGTGTCATGGTAGCTATCTCAGTGTCAAGATTTAGAGCTCTAGTAATAGACGTAATCAAACCTCCAAAAGCAATGGTCCATGTTTTCTTTAGAACAGCGGTCATATGAGCAAGCATAAAAGGAACCGAATTAATCCTTCTATTTGTGAGGCACCCATGCAAAAGCAGAAGTTTTTTTGCATTCACCTTGTTCAAATTCTCTCGAAAAAAAATGGTACAAGCCAACTTATAACGAAAAACTCGAATGGTCGGTTTATGGATCGTTGAGGCAAGAATTCCTTCAAAAGAAGTAATTGTAGAATTTGGCAGTCTATGCTAGAAGGAAAATTCCTCAATCGACCAATCAAAATCAAATGGTTCTTCACAAATCGCGCCATCCCCATGAGGTATTCCTAACATATCTGCTAGTTCATCGGTGGTGTATTCATATTCAACATTAAACATTCGAAACATCACCATACCGACTGTGTTGGCAGTGTTAGGATTTACAATGTAGATCAAGGAACTTAAAAATTCTTATGTCAACCTCTCAAAGGTAGGCTCCTTCCTAGAAAAGATATCATGCAGACCTAAAATATCTAACATGTGAAAAATACTATGCTATAATCCTAGAGTATACAGACAGTCCTCGTTAACATACTTGGTCGAGACAATGTCTCGTCCGTGCAATCTCTCGAGGATCTTCTGTTGCCTTTCTCCGGGTTTGCCTTCGCGG
Organism: Vicia faba; assembly: GCA_948472305.1. Lineage (NCBI taxonomy): Eukaryota > Viridiplantae > Streptophyta > Magnoliopsida > Fabales > Fabaceae > Vicia > Vicia faba. The sequence continues at coordinate 1,144,238,850 of OX451739.1, read as the reverse complement.
AGAATGTAGCCAATCATACTCCATTGTTTCTCTTTGAGGTTGAAGAAAGAAAATGAAAATGGGTTTTATAAAGTGGTGAAGAAAATGGGTTTTAGTGGATTTTAATGGAGGATTTTGAAAATGGAAGTTAGAATGGTTAGTGGGATGGTGGGTAAATGAGACATTTATGGACTTGAGTGGGTTTTAATGAAGGCTTGAAATGTGTAAAAATGGGGGTTTAGAGGTTGAAAGAGGCAAAAATGGAATTTTGGAGCATTCTGCCCCGAGTAATACCCAGACCCCATAACGGGCGCCCAGGTCTAGGTGGCGGGCGCTATGTGTGTAATTCAGCTGGGCCTAAAGAAATTTCTTATTTCTTTGGGCCTCTTACTCCTTTTTTGGGTGGTGCAGATAGTATTTCTTCACGCTTTGCTTAAAGTGTTGGTACAAGCATGATATTTGTTAGATCATAACAAATAAAAACAAATAAATAAAATAAAGTGACATAAAATGCATGTATATATATATATATATATAGCTCTTGCATTCTTGCATTTGATTTACCTTTTATTTGTTTATATATATATATGTCTGAAAACGGAAATAAGAATAGTAAGGAATGCATAAAATGAGAATGGCGACATCAGGGAGCTGGAGGCTTTTTAGTCTAATCAGAACCTCGTGCTACGGCTAACTCACGGCGAAGATCTATGAGCTCCTGATACAAGTATACAACCTTTGTCGCGTGAGTCAAATCGGATACCTAGACCTGCAAGGTAAGGTCAGCAACCTCCTGTCGAAGTCTGGCAGTCGCCATACAAAGCTCAGCTAGTTGTGTGTACACGTTTGGGTGTTGTAGAGAAAAATTATTCGAAAGTACTGTGGTCCTGGGTAAAGGTGGTGAAGGGGTATAGTCTTCCATCGGAGGAAGTATAGGCTCATCAAATGTCTCTCCAAGGCTCTCCAAAGCATAAGTCCAATTAGCAGGATCATGGACACTAGTCATCATAGGATCAGGCAAAGTGGAGTAATGGATGGTCTCATTGTCAATCAAGAGCCTGAACTGGTTAGGGTTGAAGTAAACCCTCCTAACCAGTCCATGGTCTAAGAAGAAGTCGATATCCATCATGGTATACCCGCAGTAGGAAGTCAGGTGAAGCAGCTTACTAGTAAGACCCAAGGCAAAAGTAATTTGAGTTACCGTTCCTCCCACATGGATGATGCCTTCAGAGGACTTGGCGGTGAGGCTAAGATTCCAAAGAAGAAAGTTCCCACAAGCCACAGGACGTGACTGGTTCCCACAAAAAAGGAAGAAGATCTCCCCCTCGCTAACACGGACATCAGCATCAGCCTTTCCAAGGAAAGTATGGGCAAGGATCATCTGGAAATACCTGAGAGTTGGGTTATGGATAATGTGGGATAGTTGGGTGGAAGGATTAGGGCCTCCTCCACCTGTAATATCACTCAAGAACTTCTTGATATCTCTACTCATAAAGTAACCCATAGGTAGCTCAGGAATGGCATCAGGGGTAATATGGAAGTCTAGCAAATCACCAAACTCCTTTTGGATAAAAGAGTAATATGTCCCAAACAATCTGAAGATGACGCAGTCGTCTCATCCCACTAGAGCTGGCCACACAGAAACTTTATTCTAGGCTCGAGGCCTAAAGCTTCCAGGAAATCTTGGTCAGGATAACGGGTAGGTTCCATGGGGCGCTAAGAAAGGACCACATATCATTGTTTCTGTGTATCATTTCTTAAAGTGACATGCATGTCGTCGAAGCTTCGCATCCTGAAAAAAAATGGTTAAAGAGGAATGCTATCGAGGTGGGACCTGAAAACACAAACATTGTAAAAGTTAGTCTAAATAAGTAAAACTAAGATTCAATTTAAAAATAAATAAATGAAAGGAATGAAAAGATAAACCCATGGGTTGCCTCCCATGCAACGCTTATTTAACATTGTTAGCTTAACGAGTAGAACTCATATATCTGAAGTAGGTACTGGTGGATCGATCAGAGTATGGCTGGAGTAGTCGATGGGGATGTCACCTCCTTCGTAGTGTTTTAACCTCTTCCCATTGATAGTGAATGGATTACAAGAGCTATTCTTGATCTCAATTGCTCCATATTTTAGGATTTTAGAAACCTCAAAAGGACCAGTCCATCTTGAACGTAGCTTGCCAGGAAAAAGTCACAACCTGGAATTAAAAAGGAGAACAAGATCGCCTATATTGAAGTTTTTCTTTACAATTATTTTATCATGCCAAGCTTTGGTTCTTTCTTTATATATTATGGCATTTTCATAGGCATACTGGTGGAGTTCTTCTAGTTTATGAATGTCTAGGATGCGCTTTTCACCAGCAGTCAAATAATCTAGGTTTAAGGTTTTAATGGCCCAATGGGCTTTGTGTTCTAGTTTAAAGGGTAAGTGACATGACTTTCAATAGACCAATTGGTAAGGAGTTGTTCTGATAGGGGTTTTAAAAGCAGTTCTCTAGGCCCATAGTGCTTCTTGTAGCTTCTGAGACCAATCTTTTCTAGATATTGAAACGGTTTTTTCTAAGATCTGTTTAATCTCCCTATTAGATACTTCTACTTGGCCACTAGTCTTCGGATGGTAGGGTGTTGCTACTCTATACTTAACTCCATATTTACTTAAAAGTTTGTCAAAAATCCTTGATATGAAGTGTGATCCACCATCGCTTATAACAAGACGGGGTATTCTGAATCTGGGGAATATATAATTCTTAAATAGCTTTATCACTACTTGTGTGTCGTTTGTGGGTGAGGCTACAACTTCAATCCATTTAGACATGTAGTCAACAGCTACTAAGATATATTTATTTCCTAGTGAGAATGGAAATGGCCCCATAAAATCAATACCCCATACATAAAAAAGTTCTACTTCCTGAATGTTCCCTAAAGCCATTTTGTCACGTCTTGAGATGTTTCCAGTTCTCTGACATTTGTCGTATCTGACAATGTAAGCATGAACATCACGCCATATAGTAGGCCAGAAGAGGCCATCTTGGAGAATTTTAGCGTATGTCATAAAAGTGCTTGCATGTCCTCCATAGGGTGTAGAGTGACAATGCTCTATGATATTTATTACCTCTTCTTCTGGAACACAATGATGAAAAATACCGCCAGTGCCTCTTTTGAAAAGAAGTGGCTCGTCCCAATAAAAATTTCTTACATCATTGAAGAACTTCTTTTTCGATTGATAGTTTAGGTCAGGAGGTACTATATCAGCAGCTAGGTAGTTAAAGAAGTCAACGTGCCAAGGTACATTGCTCACTGTTAAAGCTTCCTCAGAGTTCTTATAAGGATCCAGGTTATCTTCTCCAATGGTGTCTATTTTAGCTATTAGTTTTTCATATGCGAAATCATCACCTATGGATATTAAATTTGGTTTTAGGTATTCAAGCCTAGAAAGGTGATCAACAACTACATTTTTTATGCCTTTCTTGTCTCGAATATCTAGATCAAACTCTTGTAGTAAAAGGATCCATCGAAGTAACCTAGGCTTAGCGTCCTTTTTTCTTAATAAGTAACGAATAGTTGCATGATCTGTATAGACTATAATTTTAGCTCCTACGAGATACGATCGAAATTTATCGATGGCGAAAACTACAGCTAGGAGTTCCTTTTCGATTGTTACATAATTAAGTTGGGCAGCATCTAGGGTTCTACTTGCATAGTAAATAACATGTAATTTATTATCTTTTCTTTGACCTAGAACAACTCCCACGGAGAAATCACTAGCATCGCACATGATTTCAAAAGGTTCGGTCCAATCTGGGGGTTGCATAACAGGTGCCGAAATGAGTGCTTGTTTCAAAAGGTTAAAGCCCTCAATACACTTTTCATCAAAGATAAATTCAATGTCTTTCATAAAAAGACCATTTAGGGGTTTGGTTATTTTAGAGAAGTCCTTGATAAAGTGTCGGTAAAAACCGGCATGTCCAAGAAAACTCCGGACTTCCCTAATGGTCTTAGGTGGTTTTAGGTTTTCTATAACTTATATTTTTGCTCTATCAACTTCAATACTTTTTTCAGAGACTATGTTTCCTAAAACTATACCTTCGGTAACCATGAAATGACACTTCTCCCAGTTTAACACAAGGTTTACTTCTACACATCTCTCTAGAATTTTCTCAAGGTTAGCGAGACAGTTCTTAAAATCAAATCCGCATACTGAGAAGTCAATCATAAATACTTCCATAATCCCATCAAGATAATCTGTGAAGATTGACATCATGCAATGCTGGAAAGTAGTTGGAGCATTACAGAGTCTGAATGGCATTCGTCTATAGGAAAAGGTTCCGTAAGGGCATGTAAAGGTTGTTTTTTATTGATCTTCAGGGTGAATGGGAATTTGGAAGAATCCAGAATACCCATCTAGATAACAAAAGTAAGAATGTCTAGCCAAACGTTCCAGCATTTGGTCTATAAATGGTAAGGGAAAATGATATTTCCTAGTTGCCTTGTTTAGCTTTCTGTAATCTATACACATACGACAACCTCCTTCTATCCTCTTTGCTACATGTTCTCCTTTCTCGTTTAGCTAGACTGTGATGCCTCCCTTTTTAGGAACTACATGCACAAGGCTCACCCACTTACTATCAGATATTTGATAAATTATACCCGCCTCTAGCAACTTAAGAACTTATTTATTAACAACATCACTCATTATAGCATTTGTCCTTCTCTGATGTTATCTGGAGGGTTTTGAATCTTCCTCAAGTAAAATCCTATGCCTACATACGGATGGACTTATACCTTTCAGATCAGAGATATTATATCCTAAAGTTGAGGGATATTTTTGTAAAACATCTAAGAGTTGGTTTTTTTCTTCTTGGTTTAAGGTAGCATTGACTATAACTGGACGGCTCATTCCTTCATCTATAAACTCATATCTTAGATTCTTGGGTAGTTCTTTAAGTTCTAAATTTGGTTTTTTAGTGCATGGTATAGGATTTGGAGTAAGGACTAAACATTCGTGAAGGTTATCATCAATGTAGGGTTCCATCTTTTCAAATCCATCATCTCCCCTTATGAGGGTTGAAGGTATCTTTATTGTTTTTGTGGGTTCTTCTTGATCTAGTTCCCTAACGCATTCATCAATGATGTCTAAGGCATAACATTCATCTCTTATTACTGGTGCCATAAGAAATTTCGAAAGAATAAATTCTATCTTTTCATCACCTACTTCAAAAGTCAACTTTCCTCTCTTGACATCTATTATGGCTCCTGCAGTTGATAAGAACGATATACCTAAGAGGATTGGGATGTCATCATCTTCTTTTATGTCCATGACAACAAAATCAGTGGGGATATACAATTTGTCGATCCTAACCGGGAAGTCTTCTAATATGCCAATTGGATATTTAACAGATCTATCGGCTAATTAAAGAGACATCTCAGTAGGTTGCAATTCTCCTAAGTTTAATCTCTCACAAAATTCCAGAGGCATTAAGCTCACACTAGCTCCTAAGTCCAGGAATGCTTTGTCAACCATGTGATTTCCTAAAATACAAGGTATGGAAAGGTTTCCAGGGTCTTTCTCTTTCTTAGCAAGTTTATTTTCAGAAATAGAATTGCATTCCAATGGTTTAGGATTGTCAAGCCTACGTTTGTTGGTTAGGATGTCTTTGAGGAATTTAGCATATGATGGTATCTGGGTGATGGCTTCGGTAAAAGGAATCTCTACATGGAGTTTCTCTATTACTTTTATGAATTTTTTATATTGGTTGTTAATTTTAGTTTGCTTAAGTCTTCGCGGATATGGTATTGGTGGTTTGTATGGAGGGGGTGGTACATAAGTTTTATCTATGGATTCTCCTTTATCTTTATCTTTCTATTTTTCATATTTCACTGGTTCCTCTACTTTGTCCATAGGCACGTCACATTTCTTAGAAGTTTTAGATTCATTCAATATTGGGTTGACAGGTTCATCGTAAGCAGTCCCACTTTGTAAGGTAATGGCATTGGCTTGTCCTCGAGGTTTTGGTTAAGGTTGTCCAGGGAATTTCCCTCTAGTCGTAGTTTGGGGGGCTTGTTCGAGAGCTACCTGAGAGATATGGGTTTCAAGCATTTTATTGTGGGTGACTATTTGGTCAACCTTGGTTCCTAATTGTGTGATTAATTCATTTACATGAATGTTTTGGTTTAGGAATTCTTTGTTTTGTTGGGTTTGGGCCGAAATGAAATTTTCCATAATTTTCTCTAGGTTCGGCTTTGGGGGTACAACTTGCATAGGTTGGTTTTGTCTCTGGGATTGAAAACCTAATGGTCTCGGAGGTGCTGAATTTTAGATAGGATTATTATTTTTATAGGATAAGTTTGGGTTATTCCTCCATCCAAGGTTGTAAGTATTTGAAAATGGGTTTCCTTGGGCATAGTTGACTTGGCCTGTGCTTGTTTCATTCAACATATTTCATTCAGTTGATTGGTGCCCTTTGGTTCCACATATTTCACATTCCGGGTGGACTGCTGCTACAGTAGCTGGGTTTGAAGACTTATGTTCAACTTTAAGGGCTAAAGCGTCCATTTTGGCTTGCATAATGTTTATATAACTTATCTCATGTATTCCTCCTTGGGTATCTTTCTTCTCTACTAATGCTCGTTCAGTTCCCCATTGATAATGGTTTTGGGCCATATCTTCGATGAGAGCGCAAGCTTCAGGGTAGGGTTTGTTCATCAATGAACCGCCAGCGACAGCGTCGATGGTCATCTTAGTGTTATAAATGAGTCCATTATAGAAGGTATTAATGTTTAACCATTGTTCTAGGCCATGGTGTGGACAAGATCTTAATAGGTCTTTATATCACTCCCAAGCTTCAAAAAGTGATTCTCCTTGGTTTTGAGTAAATCTGGTGATCTGATTTTGAAGGACAGCAGTCTTACTCGAGGGAAATTATCTGGCAAGGAACACTCTCCTAAGGTCTTCCCAGGTTGTTATAGAATTGGCTGGAAGGGAATCTAACCAAGAACGTGCTTTATCTCTGAGGGAGAAAGGGAATAGTCTTAAAAGAATTACCTCATGTGTAGCTCCGTTGGTTTTAAAGGTGTCAGCTAATTGGATAAAGAATTTTAAATGCTGATTTGGATTCTCTATAATGAGACCCGCAAATTGGTTTTGTTGTACTAATTGTAATAGAGAGGGTTTCAGTTCGAAATTATTAGCAGGAATAGTAGGGTTTAATATACTAGAATTGGGTTCCTCGTCAGAGGGTTGGGCAAATTCCTTAAGGGGTCTTTGGTTACGTTCTTTGGCCATAGATCTCCTAACTCTTTGGAGTAAGAGACGTGTGTGGGCATAACTTTCGGGTTCTGCTAAAGGATGTAATAAACTTCCGGTGTTGTGAGTTCTTCGCATTTACCAGATTAATAGAGCCTTGGTCTAGACGGTGTAACAGCAGGGTACAAAATTTGACGTCATTGGTCCCCGACAACGGCGCCAAAAACTTGATGTGTGGTTTTCGCAAGTATACGAAATGCGTCAGAGTAATATAAAAGATTATCGATCCCACAGAGACCAAACGTCAATCTATCGATTTATGTTGTTACGATGTTTATCTAAGGTAAAACAATTAAGGGGTTTATGAGTACACTGTGAAAGTAAAGTATGAAGATATAAATTCAGATAAAAACAACAGGCTTGAATGTAACTTACACAGTCTGATAATATTCCAAATGCTTCTAAATAGAACTACTTTTAGGGAAATATTTTCTACTCATGAAAAGAACTAATTTAACAGGAATTGTCGCTTTCGCGTATTCAGAACCGAGTTTATTCTTTAACCAATCCCTCTTATTGTCACTTATAAAAAGGCGCGCATTGCGTTAAAGTAATAAACCTATTTTTAAGAAATATAGTTTCTTGACTTAGTTGAAAAGTAAGTTTGACTTGGAACTTCTAACCAAAAGAGGACTAGACCTTTAAACCCATAAACGCATCCGAAAAGAGTTTTGAAATCGTTTTTCTAAAAGTGTTAAAAGATTCCTACTTAATTGAACAAAGCGCTTTCGCTTCCTTTAAACAGCTAAGACTACCCAAGATTAATTGAAGTTTGGACGACTTTCGATCTTACCCAACAAAAATAAAGTGCAGAAAACTTGTGTTAAAAATCAAAACAACCCTTAAGTATTTCTACAGACACATTATATGGAACTTTAACTATGATCCTTACATTCTAACCTTTAAAATTTAGCCAGACATGGAAATATAAACAAACATGTTAAAATAGATTATGTTAAAGTAGATTCTTAAAGTAAAAAGGCTTTAAAAGACAAGTAAATAAAGCAAGTAAATAAGTGCAAGACAAGGGAATAAACAAAGTAAAGCGAGTGCGATAAAATAAATAAAGTAAAGCGAGTGAGATTAAATAAATAAAGTAAAGCGAGTGAGATGAAATAAATAAAGTAAAGCAAGACTTGTAAATAAAAACCTGCTCCAAATCGGAGGCTTTAAATCAGGTAGAACTGGAAATAAATGCGACTGGAAATGAAAATGGCGACAGGATTAACTTTTACCACAGTGCTCCAAACTCGATTACAGACTCTATCAATGGTGTGATAACTCTTCGATGTGAAGGGATTATCATTTACAAAATATGACAGTATATGGCTTAATTTTGTAACTAAGCTTGGATGAAAAGAAAAAGAAACTAGAACCTCCTATTTATAGAAGAACCATACTCCATGGAATTACCAAGGTGCCCCCAACTCCTTTTGGGCAGGACATCATTTAACAAGGGTGGCGCCCGCCATGTGTACAAGGGTGGGAAATTGAGGAGAACGTGGTAGTTGAAGGCAGTTGAAACCAATCCATGTCATGGCCTGCCCTATGGCGGGCGCCATGTTGGATGCCATGTGTACAATTTGTTCAAAAAATTGATTTCTTGCTTGTTTTTCTTCATTTCTTCAAGAGGGGCTCTAGATAATCAAAGTACCTGAAAATAAAACAAAAACAAGCATAATACAAGAAAATGACAATAAAAACCCTAACAAACATGTGCAGTCTTAGTCAAATATGCAGTGTGTTTTAATGTTATCAACCAACCCCCGAACTTTGATTCTCTCCCCCTCTTTTTGGGTTATTCTCTCTTTTCCAATTCCTTTGGAAATAATAAAGCATGGCGGAGATTTTTATTTTGATATGTGTGAGTCAAGTCAATCCAATGGCTTAGTCTCAACATTTCTACTGCTACAGCAAAAATTTCAAAACATTTTTCACACAATACACTTCTCTTCTGAAATATTTTCAAAACAAACACTTTGTATGCGTTCCCAACTGATATGAGAATCATTACAAAGTTTACGAACTTAGGCATTTTCAAAATATTTTAAAACTTACACATTCATTGAGCATTTTCAAAAGTGAGCTAGCGATAAAGAGCCTATAGATAACTACGGATGAAAAGGGTGCTAATACCTTCCCTTTTCATAACCTACCCCCTGAACTCAGGAAAACTCTCAAGAGGTATTTTCTATTCTTTTCACCCTTTCCTTTATTGGATAAAAGAAAAGTCGACTGTCGTGTGGTGTCGTAAAACACTAACTGACCGTATAACCTTAGTTGACACAACTTAGCCATTAGAAGGTAGCGAGATAGTCGGCTTTGGTGCAGACTGAAGTTGGTTGATACTCAGTGCTACACTCATTGAGGTCGGACTCTCGGGATATTTCGGTTTCAAATCAGATGCTTGTGCTGAAATAATGTCGGGAGAAAGATCGGTGATATTGAGATTCCTAGAACCTGGTTACTTCCTTTTAGGAAAGGTTGATCCAACTAAACTTCAAGAGGGTACTTACCAACAACTCCATGCAAGCTTAAACCTAGGGCCTTGTGTGCTTTACTCGTGTATGATCAAATGGTTCGAACATAACATCATAACATCATACCATATTCATTTTCACTAACCACTTCAAGGACTAAGGGGTTTATCTTTGTTCTGTTTTGCAGGCTATAGCCTCCGCTCGCAGAAACACTATCCGGATCAACTTTGTAAGGGTGTCTCCTCAACTTAAGGATTTAGTCTCAAGGGTTCCCGAAAATTCTCCATTTATCAAAAGGCATGGTCGACTACTCAGTCTAGTTACTCCAGGTTTTGATGAAGATATGATGAGTGTCCTATTCCAGTTCTTTGACCTAGCACATCATTGTTTCATATTTCCAAATTATCAGTTGGTACCCACTATGGAGGAGTCCTCTCAATTACTAGGAGTACATGTTCTTGATCAGATGCCCTTCACCGATTTAGAGGAAGTTCTGAAGCCAGAAGTTATTGCAGCAACCTTACATTTGAAGTGGTCTGACATTGTATCTAATTGGGAAACAAGAAGTGAAGTCAAAGGTTTACTAGCTAAATTTCTGATAGAGAAGGCTCAACTATTTCTAGATGCTATGAGTTTTCAGGTTTTCGAGGAGATATTGTCTCTTCTAATATATGGGTTGATACTATTCCCTAATCTAGGCCAACTCATAGATGTGAACATCATCAAAATTTTCCTTGCTCGTAATCCTGTGCCTACCTTGCTCGGAGATGTACTGCATTCTCTTCACACTCGTACTATAAGGAGGCGAGGAACTCTCATGTGTTGTATACCTCTATTATCCAGGTGGTTTATTTCGCACCTTCCCCGCTCGATAATGAAGAATGAAAAAGGTTTGAGGTGGTCGCAAAGAATAATGTCACTTTCTCACACAGATATCTACTAATATTCTCGATCTCATGAGGATATCACTACCATTGATCGTTGTGGGCAATTCCCCAATGTTCCACTCCTTGGAATTAGGGGGGTATTACTTACAACCCTTCTCTGGCTCTATGTCAATTCGGTTATGCTCGAAGAGATGGTCCTCATGACGCACTTATCCAGGGTATCCTGTTTGATTACGAAAGTGATCCTCAAGGTTATCGTTGGAGGTTTATACATGCTTGGGGCATGGTAAGAAAGATTGATAGTAAGGCTTTAGGACAGAAGAATTCCATCCCTCTGGAGCCCTATCTCAAATGTCTACGAGCACGCCCTCAAAAATTCATGATGCCATATCCACCTGTCCTACCAGTGATCATGGAGATTGTTGTTGAAGGAGACGTTTCTCGCACCATCCTCCATCCAGACATGCCTAGTGACCTTGAAGAATTACAGAAGTCTTGGATTCAACTAAAGGAATAACGGGACACCTTTGAGACTCAATTCTATGCAAGTGAGAAGAAGGTGTTGGAGCTCACAAAGCAACTTCACAAAGAGCAGAGTCTTAATGCATATATCGACACAAAAAGGAAGCGTCCGTGGGAAACTTGAATTTTAGATTTTAGGAGTTCATTTTGTTGTCTCCTTGAGACCTTATTGTTTTCATTGTAAGCCTAAAAGGCAGTTGCAATTTGAACTTACTAGTAAAATCTTTGTTTATGTTTCCTCTTGGCTAAGCAAATTTAAATCTCCTAAGGTCCTTGAAAACATTGCATTTTACATATCGTGCATCATTATATAACATGTTTTTCATACATGTTTCTCATTTTCTTGCTATTTATTTCAATAGAAAAATGGCCCTCAAACAAACTGTTAAGGATCTCTAGGCTCAGCATGCACAATTTCAAGAGACTCTTCTGAATATGGCACAGGGACAAAAAGATCTGATGGCGCTCGTCGCCAAGAAAAAGAAGACCAAGAAGCTGACTGCTATCCTTAATATGGGGAGAAGGTTCAAGGGTCTTGCTCAACCAATTTAAGTGGATGATGTCTACTTTGAAGAAGATGACAACCAGGAAGAAGATGGTAGGAGCACCAAGCATGAAGGAAAAAACAATCAGGGTTATGAGAATGTTCTTGAAGATGAAGACTACTCTAACGAACAATACCCTCCCGCAAATGACAAGTACAAACAATTGGAAGACGGACTCAAGGCTATGGAAATCCAGAAGGTGCCTGGATTGGATTTTTGGGAATTAGGTCTGGTCCTAGGGGTGGTCATCCCATATAAGTTCAAGGTCTCATCTTCGCTAAATATGATGGGGTCTCTTGTCCCAAACTTCACTTGAGGTCATATGTCTGAAAGATCCAACCTCTCACTGCTGACCGGAAATTATGGGTCCATTTCTTCCAAGAAAGTTTGGCTAGAACTCAACTGGAATGGTTCCATCAACTAGAGGGGACCAACATCCATACATGAGAATACTTGGTTGCTGCTTTATATAAGCAGTATCAATATAACGCTGACCTGACACTGACTTAAGTGCAACTGTAGAATACTTCCATGGGCTCGAATGAAGAGTTCAAGGAATATGTACAAAAGTGGAGGGGCTTGGCTGGAAGGGCGTAACCTCATTTGACTGATCGAGAAATAGTAGATATGTTCATGGGCACTCTGACATGCCTATTCTTTAATCTATTGATTGGAAGCTCGTCGTCTGGTTTTACGGAGATGATTTTGACTGGGGAAAGAATTGAAAGCGGTATCAAGAGTGGGGAGATTCTGATGGCTACGTCTTCTAATACTGTGAAGAAGCCATTCATTGGTAAAAGAGAAGCCAATATTGTCTATGGCCAAAAGATCTGTAGTAAAAGTTACCATCAGTCTGTGGGAGCGGTATTGATCTCTAATCCGGCGCATGTTCAACAACAACAACAGCGTAATCGACGAAGGTCAGACGCTATGTTGAGGAAATTTACCAAGATCGTCATGCCTTTATCTCAGGAATTGTAACATTTGTTAAAGGATGAACTCATTTCACCGCGGGATCTTCCTCAAAATCCCAACACACCCTCTCCAAAGTATAATCCAAAGGCAAGGTGTTCTTATTACTCCAGTAGTCATGGGCATGACACGAACAATTGTTGGGCCCTGAAAAGCAAGATTCGGGATATGATCGATAATAAGGAAATTAATTTTGATCCTCCGGAGACTCCAAACGTGATCATTGCACCTATGCCCAAGCATGACAAAGGCATAAGTGTTATTGAAGATGTGATGTACATTAGCTTTGTAAGTGATGTGGTTACTCCTCTCTCTATAATTAAGAAGAATTTGTTACAATTCGCTTTATTTCCGGGTTGTGTTGAAGAATTTTATTGTTGTCCAGTCCAACCAAATGGCTGCAGGTTGTTAAAGGAAGGTGTTCAACGCATGATGAATGAACATGTTATTCTAATTGAAAAATTTATGTCTAATGAAAATTTGTGCCAAGATTTGTTTGTCATATCTGGTACTCCTTTCAGGATCACTTCCTAGGGTGCTGTAAGGATTACCACCAATCCAAAAGCTTCTTACAACACCTGGGCCCATCCCATATTCCTCGGAGAAGGCTATTCCATGGAATTATGGGTCTGGCGTCTATTTCCACGGTATTAAACAAGAGTTGTCTGACGAAGATGACTAAGAGGTCGATCCCAACATCAGCAATATTGCGGGGACCAGCAAAATTACTAGAAGCAGAAGGATTTTCTCCCCAGAAATCTCTCCACCTGTCTAAGTCACGGTTACCAAGACAACTGTCGAGGCTCGGGGTAAAGGGCCAATGATAAAGTCTGCCCGAATGGAGGCGCCAAAAGAAGCTACAGTCAAGGACACCTTTGGACAAGATTTGGAAGAGGTTTTAAAGATCATTCGCAGAAGCGATTATAAAATTGTTGAACAACTAGAGAAGACCCCGTCTAAAATCTCCATGTTATCTTTACTGTTGTGTTCTGAAGCCCATGTGCGGGCTTTGGTAAAATTCCTGAAGACTGCTCATTTGCCGCAAGAAATTTAGGTTGATCAATTTGGAAGTTACGTGGCGAGTTTGACAACTGATAATGTTTTAGGTTTCTCTGATGCTGACTTGACTCCAGAAGGGAGACATCATAATAGGGCCTTGTATGTCTCCATTGAATGCAGGGGCACTACGTTGGCTCATGTGTTAATTGATATTGGCTCTTCACTGAATGTTCTCCCTAAAGGCTCTCTTGATAGACTGGATTGTGAAGGGATCATGTTGAAGCCCAGTAACATCATAGTTCGAGCCTTTGACGGGTCTAGAAGAATGGTGCATGGAGAAGTGGACCTCCCAATCAAAGTGGGTTCACAAATATTTGAGTCCACCTTCTATGTAATGGACATCTGACCGGCTTATTCTTGTCTATTGGGACGCCCCTGGATCCATGGGTCAGGAGTTGTTACCTCTACCTTGCATCAAAAACTAAAGTATCTGATAAAAGGAAAGATTGTTACAGTCTGTGGAGAAGAGGAATACATGGTCATCCACTTGAATTCATTTCGATATGTGGGGATAGACGGAGAATTTCTCGAGACTCCATGTCAGACCTTTGAAGTGATTTCCCCTGATGCTGTCAAAGATGTTTCTGCCATTCCGAAGATTACCAAAACTCCACACAAGATGGCTTATTTGAAAGATGCCAAAGAAATTATAGAACAAGGTGGTAGTACTATTTGGGGTCAGCTTCTTAAAATCCCTTACAAATATGACAAGTTTGATTTGGGCTTTACTACAGAAGGTCAAAGGGTTATTCGTCGTGTTCGTGCTGGGAGACCTCCATTTCGCATCAACAACAATGGGGTTAATGCTATAGAGGATGCTAACAGTGATTGTGATTACGACAACTGGATATTCCCTACCATTGGTGATGGGCTTGATAATTGAAAGCAGAAGACATATTCCCTATCTCCTTTAGTCAGGAGTAATAGCTACATTCCTGTCTTAGTGCTTTGTTTTAAAGATTTGGTTATGTAATAAACAATGACTTTAAAACCTTGTGTCATACCCGGGGCACAATGGTTCATTTGTTAAGGGTTGATAATTCATAAACATTGCTTATTCAATAAAAACATTGGGCGTTTTGCATGCAAATCTTGTGATCTTTGTCTTTCTTTTATCTTATTGCATTTTCAAATAGCTACGTGTTCTTACACATACCCATACACTATATTGCAGATCCTCATCCACCCTGGATCTCATTGACAACAATACTGCTATTGCCACTTATGGCTTCGAAAATCCGATCTACCAAGTCGAGGACGAAGGTGAGGAAGATTGTGATATACCTGGAGAACTTGCCAGACTCTTAATACAAGAAGAAAAGACTATCCAACCACATGAAGAGTCGGTCGAAGTGGTGAACTTGTAAAATCAAGCTTCTCAAATGCACCTTTGTTTTGATGAAGACAAACCATGATTGACAAAGAAGGCAAAGATTATTGATCAATCTAAAAGCATCTGTGGATAAAGTATTTGGTTCAAGCACTTAGAAAAATTTCAAGGTATAATGATAATACTTACTTTGAACTTAAGACATAGATGCTCAATGCTCAAAAGAAATATGTTATATTGTCCAAATCCTTACTCAAGTTTTTCTAAGCTAAAAAAATCATTTTTCACTTGAGTGAAATCGATTTGCATATTAGTGCAATCGATTGCATGCTTCAATTTTTCAAAACATTTGCTATTGTTTCTAAGTGCAATCGATTTGCATATTTGTACAATCGATTAGACTCAATCAATTTTTAATACTGACTTCAAATGTAATCGATTTACACACTTGTGCAATCGATTGCAACTCAAAATATTTGAATTTCTAGTTGTGGAAACCCCGTGCAATATATTTACACAAAGGGTGTAATCGATTGCATGCTGAACGGTTTTGAAAAACAGCAGCTTTACACATGCCTGTTAATAACACCAATTCATGCAAACCTTTCACTCAATCTTGGCAATTGTTCATGATTCATTTACAGAACCTTATGTTGTTTCAAAAGGGTGTTATGAACATATAAATACTCATTTTCAAAATCATTTTAAACACCTCTTCCAATCATTTTGAATTTTTCAAAAAACAAACTCAAGTTGTTATACATTTTCATACACAAGTTTTCTGCACAATTTCACATATTGTTAACCAGAAAACTTTGAGCATTGTATATCATGAGTCATTGTATACTATTATCATTGGAAGAGAAGAGAAATTCATTTATTAAATCACTCAAAGTGATCATTTCTACTCAAACTCACTCAAATCAAATATTGCTATATACTTGCTTATTTTTCAGGATTGTTGGAAATAAGTTTAAGTGGTTTTATAAAATCTTGTTTTTCCAGGATTGTTGGATACAAGTAAAGTCACTTTGAGAGGATTGTTCTCATTGTTGACATAGTAAAAATCCAAGAGGATTGTTCTTGGTCCAAGAGGATTGTTCTTGGTTTTGGGTAGTTCTTGTTTAAGCTTGCCACAATAAGGAAATCTCTTTCAAGTTGAAAGGGAACTGGAGTACTCTCAGACCGTGAGGGGGACCAGGATATATCACTTGTGTCTCTTTATTTTTCTGCACTTTACTCTTTCATAAACTCACCATAAACTAGAAAAATAATATCCATAATCACTAAAACAAGAAATTTTTAAAGTACCTAATTCACCCCCCCCCCCCCCTCTTAGGCGCACTTCGTACTTACAATTGGTATTAGAGCAGGTTATAGGTAACCTGTTCCTAAAAGATCCAGAGTGGCTTCCGCAAATCAAAATCTCTATTTCAGAGATGGTGGTAGTAACAACAAGCCTCCTCTATTTTGTGGTGAATATTTTGACTTCTGGAAAATACGCATGAAGGCACATCTAGAAGCACAAGGAGAAGAAATATGGGATGCCGTCGAGAATGGTCCATTTACCCCTATAACGGTAATCAATGGCACTGGCTCATCAAAGTCTAAAGTTGCATGGGATGAAGATGATAAGAAGAAGGTTCTCTATGATAAAAAGGCAATAAATCTTCTTCAAGGTGCACTTAGCATAAATGAATTCTTCCATGTCTCGGCATGCAAAACAACGAAAGAAATATGGGATACCTTGGTACAAACTCATGAAGGAACTATTGAAGTTAAAATATCAAGACTAAATACCTTGAGTCAAGAATACGAATTATTTCGAATGCCGCCCGGAGAAACCATCCTTGACCTACAAAGGAGATTCGTGCACTTTACAAATCATCTAAGTGCTCTTGGTAAGACTTTGACGAATGATGAACTAAACCTGAAAGTACTTAGGTCCTTAACTAGGGAATGGCAACCAAAGGTAACGGAAATTTCAGAAAATAAAAGTCTCTCCTCCATGACTTCCGCAACGTTGTTTGGGAAACTTCAAGAATATGAAACGGAACTCAGAAGACTTGAAAAACATGAAAGTCAAGAGAATAAATCCAAGAATATTGCTTTAAAGATAGATTCCAAGGAAGTTGAAAAGGAAGACAATCCGGAAGAAGATGAAAATTTCATGCTTCTTGTTAAAAGGCTTGGTAAGTTCTTTGGTATAAATGACAAATCATTTTCTCATTCAAAAGGAAAGAAACAATTCAAGAAAAAGGAAGCTTCCACATCAACACAAGAAGTCACATGTTATGAATGTGGTAAGTAAGGTCATATCAAGCCGGATTGTCCGAAACTCTCCAAGAAAGGTGGATACAAAAGTCAAAAGGGATTCAAGAACAAAAAGGCTTATGTTGCATGGGAGGATAATGAAATAAGTTCTTCATCTGATTCTGATAGTGATGAAAGTGCAAATCTAGCATTGATGGCCTCACACCATTCCAATAATGAAGACACTGAGGTTAGTAATGAATTTTCTCTCTTTGATAGTGATGCACAAGGTGCTATAGATGAACTATTAAATGAATGCAAAATTCTGTATAAAACTATTTCATCTCAAAAGAAACAAATTTCATCTTTAGAAGAAAAATGTGAATCTATGGAAAAATATTTCTTAGAAGAAAAACAAAAATTAAGTGATGAACAAAAATAGAATTTTGTATGCAAAAATTGTGAATCACTCTCTTTCCAAATTGTCCAATTGAAAAGAGTTATTGAAAGATATGAAAAAGGTCAAATTGGATTGGAAGGTGCTCTTAGCCAACAAAGATACTCCAATGATAAAAGTGGACTTGGATATTCAAAGTTTTAAAAACCAAGTTCTAATAAAACTATATTTGTTAAGGCTAGTGATCAATCATCTAAAGAGAAAGTAAACAGACCTAAAATGGTTTATCATTATCCCAAAAAGAAAACATTTCCTAAGAATAAATCTTATCCTTCTAGATGTAGAAGTAACTTTGAACCTACTTGTTTCTATTGTGGTATTAAAGGCCATACACCTAATGCTTTCTATGTTAGAAACTTCAGTGTGGCAAGTGGGCATTATGTGTGGGTAAAGAAAGGCACTAATTATGAAGGACCCAAAGCAACTTGGGTACCTAACAATACCTAATTTGTTTTGCAGGTATGCTTGAAGACCACATGCAATCTTTGGTATCTTGATAGTGGTTATTCAAAGCATATGACGGGAGACATAAACCAATTTTCAAATCTAGCTCTAAAGGCCATGGGCTTTTTCACTTATGGAGACAATAATAAGGGAAGAATTCTTGGCAAAGGCAAATTTGGTGCTCCACCTTTCACATCCATCGAAGATGTTCTTTATGTTGAAGGACTAAAGCACAATCTTCTTAGTATTAGCCATCTTTGTGACAAAGGCTTCAAGATCAAGTTCACCAAGGATGAATGCTTGATAAAAGACGAAGTCACACATGAGTTTATACTTAAAGGTAAAAGAATCAATAATATATTCATGATTTCCCTTGATGATCCATCTTTGAAGGTAAAATGTCTCATGGCGAACAACGATGATTCATGGTTGTGGCACAAAAGAATTTCTCATATTCACATGGAACACTTGAATAAACTAATCAAGCATGACCTTGTCATTGGGTTGCCTAAAAGAAATTTTGTCAAATATAGACTTTGTGATGCTTGTCAAAAATGGAAACAAACAAAATCAACTTTCAATTCTAAGAATGTGGTGTCTACTACAAGGCCACTACAATTGTTACATATGGACTTATTTGGTCCACCAAGAACAAGAAGTTTCAGAGGTAATGTATATGCTTTGATTATTATTGACGATTTCTCTAGATATACTTGGACATTCTTTTTAGTGCAGAAAAGTGATGCATTCAAGGAATTCAAGAAGTATGCTAAACAAATTCAAAATGAGAAGTCTCTAACAATTTCCTCCATAAGAAATGATCATGGCGGAGAATTTCAAAATGCTCTATTTGAAGAATTTTGTGGAGAACATGGAATATCTCACAACTTCTCGGCACCAAGGACTCCTCAATAAAACGGAGTGGTGGAAAGAAATAATAGGTCTCTTGTAGAACTTGCAAGAACGATGCTTAGCGATTCAAACCTTCCAAAATATTTTTGGGCAGATGCGGTGAGCACGACATGTTTTGTTAGCAATAGAGTTAACATAAGACTTATCTTGAAGAAAACTCCATATGAACTCTTCAAAGGGAGGAAACCTAACATTGCTTTCTTTCACATTTTTGGTTGCAAATGCTTTGTCTTAAACAACGACAAAGATAACCTTGGTAAGTTTGATGAAAAATATGATGAAGGTATTTTTCTTGGCTACTCTCTCTCTAGTAAGGCATGTAGAATTTATAACAAAAGAACTTTAACAATTTAAGAATCAATGCATGTATCTTTTGATGAAACTAACCCCTCCAAGGAGGATACTATTGTTTGTAATGATGATGATGATGATGAAATACTAGAAGCTCCTCAAGAAAATACTTCCAAAGATCAACCAACTCAACAAGGAGAATCATCCCAACTAGAACCAAATTTCAATGATCTACCAAAAGAATGGAGAACTCATAGAGATCATCCTATTGGTAAAGTAATCAATGATATAAGTCAGGGTGTAACAACAAGACTAAATCTCAAAGATGCTTGTCTAAACAAGGTGTTTGTCTCTCAACTTGAACCTTCAAAAGTTGATGAAGCCTTAGGCGATGACCAATGGATTATTGCTATGCAAGAAGAGTTAAATCAATTTGAAAGGAATCAAGTTTGGGAACTTGTCCCTAGGCCAAGTAACAAACACATTATTGGAACAAGATGGGTGTTTAATAAAAACTTGAGGAAAATGGAATAATTGTTCAGAACAAATCAAGGTTGGTAGCACAAGGATACAATCAAGAAGAAGGAAGAGATTTTGAAGAAACTTTCGCTCCAGTTGCAAGGTTAGAAGCTATTCGTCTCTTACTTGCCTATGCTTGCTCATTAAATTTTCAGCATTTCCAAATGAATGTCAAAAGCGCATTCTTGAATGGATATATCAATGGAGAAGTCTATGTTAATCAACCACCAGGGTTCTAAGATTTCAAGAATCCATCTCATGTATTTAAATTGAGAAAAGCTTTCTATCGTTTGAAACAAGCACCAAGGGCATGGTATGATCGGCTAAGTAACTTCCTACGCGAAAAAGGCTTTAAAAAGGGTAAAGTTGACAAGACTTTGTTTATCAAGAAAATCAAAAATGACATTTTGCTAGTTCAAGTCTATGTTGATGATATCATTTTCGGCTCTTCAAACAAAGAAATGTGTGAAGAATTTTCAACAATGATGCAAGGAGAATTTGAGATGTCCATGATGGGTAAAATGAATTATTTTCTTGGACTTCAAATCAAGAAATTAAAAGATGGCATCTTCATCAACCAATCCAAGTATTGCAAGGAACTCTTGAAAATATTTGACATGGATAATTGTAAGGCAACGTCTACACCAATGGGTTCCGGTACATATGTTGATCAAGATGAATCAGGTGTTTCCATCAACATTACAAAGTATCGAGGTATGATTGGCTCCTTATTATATCTGACGGTAAGTCATCCTGGCATAATGTTTAGTGTTTGTCTATGTGCTCGCTTTCAAGCAAATCCAATGGAATCTCATCTCATGGTGGTGAAACGGATCATGAAGTATCTTAAAGGAACAACAAATGTTGGATTATGGTATCCTAAAGGTAGTGTTTGTAACTTAGTTGATTATTTTGACGCGGATTATGCAGGTTGTAAAACTGATAGAAAAAACACAAGTGATACTTGTCACATCCTTGGAAATGCCTTAGTATCATGGGCCTGCAAGAAACAAGCATGTATTGCTCTTAGCATGGCCGAAGCAGAATATATTGCAGCGGGTAGTAGTTGCGCTCAAATGTTGTGGCTCAAACAACAACTTCGTGACTACTGACTCGATCTAGGATGCATTCCTCTACAGTGCGACAATAAAAGTGCAATAAACATTACGAAGAATCTGGTCATGCATTCAAGAACCAAACACATAGATATACGACACCATTTCCTTCGTGATCATGTACTTCAAGGAGATGTCGAGGTAACATTTGTAGATACTCATAATCAAATTGCGGATATCATCACTAAACCGTTGGCAAGAGAACCATTTTAAAAGATTCGACGAGAGCTTGGCATTCTTGATGAACACGACATATAAGGTGCTTTCTATCCTTGTTATGATTTTATATATTTGTCTTAACCTTGTTATATGTGAATATATATGTTAAGTGGTGTTTTAAGTTTAAGAAAAATATGTTTTTGTTCATTTTTGGTTGATGCAAATCGATTGCACAATAGTGTAAATCGATTTCTCAGTGAATGCTTTTATTTTTTACCTTTCTGTTTCAGTGCAAATCAATTGCACCATAAGTGCAAATTGATTGCACTCTGTGCGTTTCAGTTCTATTTTTCTTCTGTTTAATGTGAATATCGATTGCATCTGTATGCATATCGATTACACCCACTGTAACATGCTTTTATAACAGAAATATTTGTTTGTCAGAATTCCTTTACTCTCATCTTTACATTCCACCATATGACCCAAATAATCCAGCTGCACCTCCACAATATTACACAGAACCTCCTCTACAACAACAATTTCCAAATCAAGGATGTTGTTTCTATAACAATCGGGACATGAATCAACCATAAAGTTATGTCCAACTTTATTATGTTTACTATTTTCTGTTATGTCTTTGTTCAGTTATGCTACGTTTTATTTGTTGTTTTTTCAGGTTTCTTTGTAACCGTTATGTTACTATGTCTAAGAAATTTTTTGATGCATGATTAATTAAGTTTTTTCAATATTGCTTTATTATTGTCCATTTTTTATTGCATCTTTCCCTTCTTTTTGATAATTTCAAAGGGGGAGAAGGATGTGGCACTTTATGCTTGTGCATTTCCTGTCTTAAATTTCTAAGGTACTCTTTAACCAAGATGAACGAATTCAAAAGGTTCCAACCTTCTCATACCAAGGGGGAGTTATGCATCTTAGGGGGAGAAGCTCTTTTTGAAAATTATAACGCATCAAGCAAGATTGTTTGTCATCATTAAAAAGGGGGGAGAATGTAAAATCAAGCTTCTCAAATGCACCTTTGTTTTGATGAAGACAAACCATGATTGACAAAGAAGGAAAATATTATTGGTCAAGCTAAAAGCATCTGTGGATAAAGTCTTTGGTTCAAGAACTTAGCAAAATTTCAAGTTATAATGATAATACTTACTTTGAACTTAAGACATAGATGCTCAATGGTCAAAAGAAATATTTTATATTGTCCAAACCCTTACTGAAGTTTTTCTAAGCTAAAAAATCATTTTTCACTTGAGTGCAATCGATTTGCATATTAGTGCAATCGATTGCATGCTTCAATTTTTCAAAACATTTGCTATTGTTTCTAAGTGCAATCGATTTGCATGTTTATGCAATCGATTGCACTCAGTCAATTTTTGCTACTGACTTCAAATGCAATCGATTTACACACTTGTGCAATCGATTACACACTCAAAATATTTGAATTTCTAGCTGTTGAAATCATGTGCAATCGATTTACACAAAGGGTGCAATCGATTGCATGCTGAATGATTTTGAAAAACAACAGCTTTACACATGCATATTCATAACACCAATTCATGGAAACCTTTCACTCAATCTTGGCATTTGTTCATGATTCATTTACAGAACTTTATGTTGTTTCAAAAGGGTGCTATGAACATATAAATACTCATTTTCAAAATCAATTTAAACACCTCTTCCAATTATTTTCTCTGAATTTTTCAAAAAACAAACTCAAGTTGTTATACATTTTCATACACAAGTTTTCTGCACACTTTCACATATTGTTAACCAGAAAACTTTGAGAATTATATATCTTGAGTCATTGTATACTATTATAATTGGAAGAGAAGATCAATTCATTAATTAAATCACTCAAAGTGATCATTACTACTCAAACTCACTCAAATCAAATATTGCTATATACTTGCTTATTTTTCAGGATTGTTGGAAATAAATTTCATGGTTTTATAAATCTTGTTTTTCCAGGATTGTTGGATACAAGTAAAGTCACTTTGAGAGGATTGTTCTCATTGTTGACATAGTGAAAATCCAAGAGGATTGTTCTTGGTCCAAGAGGATTGTTCTTGTTTTTGGGTAGTTCTTGTTTAAGTTTGCCACAATAAGGAAATCTCTTTCATGTTGAAAGGGGACTGGAGTACTCTCGGACTGTAAGGGGAACCAGGATATATTGGTTGTGTCTCTTTATTTTTATGCACTTTACTCTTTCATAAACTCACCATAAACCAGCAAAATAATATCCATCTTCACTAAAACCAGAAATTTTTTAAAGTACCTAATTCACCCCTCCCCCCCTCTTAGGCGCACTTCATACTTAGAGAACTAGGGTACCGAGACAGACAGAAAAAAAAGTCAAGATCGGCACCAACTTATAAAGTAGTGTTAAGAACAAATTAATCCAAATGTTGCATGAATATGTTTAAATCTTTGTCTGGTCATACGAAGACATTCCAGGACTTGACACTGATATTGTGGTTCACCGTCTGCCGATGAAAGAGGGTTATGCTCCGATTAAGGAGAAGGTTTGTTGCATGCGTCCTGAAATGTCAGAAAAGATAAAGGCCGAGGTTTTGAAGCAATTCAACGCGGGATTCTTGGCATGACATCATATCCTCAATGGGTTGCTAATGTTGTTCTGGTTCCAAAGAAAGCCGGCAAGGTGCATATGTGGGTAGATTACATGGATCTGAATAGGGCGAGCCCTAAAGATGACTTTCCACTGCCACATATTGATATTTTGGTCGACAACACTGCGCAGCACAAGGTATTCTCTTTCATGGATGGTTTCTCGGGTTATAATCATATCAAGATGGTGCCTGAAGAAATGGAGAAAACTACCTTCATCACACAGTGGGCACTTTCTGTTACAAGGTTATGCCTTTTGGGTTGAAGAACGCCAGGGTAACTTATTAGCGTGCCATGGTAGCCTTATTTCATGACATGATTCACCATGAGATAGAGGTCTATGTTGACGACATGATAGCAAGGTCACAAACTAAAGAAGAGCATCTTGATCACCTACATAAACTGTTTGAAAGATTGAGGAAGTATAAGCTAAGGTTAAACCCAAACAAGTGCACCTTTGGGGTGAGATCTGGTAGGCTCTTGGGTTTCATCGTCAGTGGTAAAGGTATTGAGGTTGATCCTGCCAAGGTCAAAGCCATTCAAGAGATGTCGACTCCCCATACCAAGAAGGAAGTCAGGGGTTTCTTAGGATGGTTGAATTACATTACCCGTTTCATTTCTCATTTGACTGCTACTTGTGAGCCAATCTTCAAGCTACTGAAGAAAGATCAAGTAGTAAAATGGAACGATAACTGTCAAATAGCCTTTGATAAAATTAAAGAATATCTACAAGAACCTCTGATTCTGATGCCACTAGTCAAAGGAAGACCTCTAATCATGTACTTAACAGTGCTAGAGAACTCAATGGGGTGTGTATTGGGGCAGTATGACGAGTCTGGTCGTGAAGGGCATGCAATATACTACCTTAGAAAAAATTTATCGACTGTGAAACAATATATTCACTGCTCGAGAAAACTTGTTACGCTTTGGCATGGGCTACTCGCCGACTAAGATAGTATATGTTGACCCATACTACCTTGTTGATCTCTAAAATGGATCCCATCAAGTACATATTCGAGAAGCCAACCCTCTCCAGAAGAATATCCCGGTGGCAAATGGTCTTGACTGAGTACGACATTCAGTACACCACTCAAAAAGCCATCAAAGTAATTGTATTGGCAGATCATTTAGCACATCAAGCTGTAGACGACTATCGGTCTATGAATTTCGAATTCCCAGACGAGAATATTATGCAAATAATAGATTATGAAGAACCTGGACCATATGAAGGACCTGGGCCAGGATCCTGATGGGCTATGGTTTTTGATGGAGCTTCCAATTCCCTTGGAAACAAAATCGGTGCAGTAATTATCTCTCCCCATGGTTGTCACACGCCCTTCAATGCCAGACTTTGCTTTGACTACACCAATAATATGGCTGAATATGAAGCGTACATCATGGGTCTTAAAGCTTCTATTGACCTAAGAATCAAGTTCTTAAGCATATATGGAGACTCATCCCTGGTAATCAGTTAGGTCAAGAAAGAATGGGATACGAAGCATCCAAATCGTATCCCTTACCGGGAACATGTGCTAACCTTGATGTCGTATTTCGAAGAGATTACTTTTGAACATATACCAAGAGAAGAGAATCAGTTGGAGGAAGCATTGGATACCATGTCATCCATGTTCAAGGTAATATGGGACAATGAGGCACCCAAAATTACCATTGAAAGATTCGACGAACGGCATACTGCTATGAAATTGATGCTGATGAGGTAGAGGAAAAACCTTGGTTTCATGAAGTGAAAAGGTACCTTGAAGTTCAAGAATACCCTGAAGGAGCATCGATAAATAACAAGAAATTCCTACGGAGGTTCTCGGATAATTTATTCTTGAGCAACGGAATTCTGTACAAGCGCAATCATGATTCTACTCTGCTTCATTGTGTGGACAAGAAGGAAGCAGAAGAAATTATGGAAGATATGCATGAAGGTATCTTCGGTACTCACTCCAGTGGGCACACTATGGCTAAAAAGATTTTAAGAGCTGGTTACTATTGGTTGACTTTGGACATTGACTGTCATCACCACTCGAGAACTTGTCATAAGTTCCAAATTTACACTGATAAAGTTCCTATGCCTCTGGTTCCTCTGAACGTCATGAGTGCTTTGTGGCCATTCGCAATGTAGGGTATTGGTATGATCAGAGAAATAAAACCTGCTGCTTCTAACAGACATTGCTTCATCCTTGTCGCCATTGATTACTTCACAAAATAGGTTGAAGCAACATCGTTCGCCTCTGTTACCAAGAATGTGGTCGCTCGATTCATCAAGCATAACCTTATCTGTCGGTATGGCATCCCCGAAAGGATCATCACGGAAAACAGTACCAACCTTAACAACACTATGATCACTGAACTCTGTATGCAGTTCAAGATCAAGCACTATAACTCTTCTCTGTATCGTCCAAAGATGAATGGCACGGTGGAAGCCGCCAACAAAAATATTAAGAAGATTATACAGAATATGGTTGTGACCTACAAAGAATGTCACGAGATATTACCATTTGGTCTTCATGGCTATCATACTTCTACACGAACAACAACTAGGGAAACCCTATTCTCTCTGGTCTATGGTATGGAAGTTTTCCTACTTGTCGAAGTTCAAATTCCTTCTTTAAGGATCATGAAAGATGAAAACTTGGATGAAGACGAGTGGATTTAGACCAGGTTAGACCAGTTGAATCTGATTGACAAGAAAAGACATGCGGTTGTCTGCCACGGTCAGATGTATCAAAAGTGTATGATCAAGGCATTCAATAAAAAGATCAAGCATCGAGTATATCAGGATGGTGACTTGGTAATAAAGCACATCATTCTACCGCAAGGCGGTCCTAGGGGCAAATGGACTCCCACTTACGAAGGTCCATTTGTAATCAAGAAAATATTTTCTAGCGGTGTTATGATATTGACCACCATTGACGGTGAAGATTTCTCGAACCCTGTGAATGCGGACATAGTCAAAAGATATTACGCATGAAAATGACCCACTAAGTTGACTGGCCTAGGAAAAAATATGGGCATCCCAGCGAACCAAAAGGGTTCGGGCAAAAATTAGGGATATATATAAAAGATTGTTCACCCGACAAGTTGAAAACCTAAAAAGGCGGCTTGGGTAAAAAAAGGGTATCCCGGTGGACTGAAAAACTAAAAGGGCGGTCCTGGAAAAAGTTAGGGATCAAAGCATACGAATATGTCCCCTTTGGATCACTTACATCCAGCTTTATTACCAAAGTCGAAATTCAAACGATACAGATCAATTCAATCAACTTCTTCCGACAGGAAGGGATGAGATGGTTGAAGACATAGGGGAAATAGCAGAGTTGGAACCCGACGAGATTATTCCCACATAGCTATTATCTTGTTTTCACTTTGTACTCTTTTCATTTCACGACAATTTCCTCTTATTGGAATCTCTGTCTCTTTGTACAAAATCGCATGTTTTTGGGCAAACTATCAATAAAATTACAGATTCCAAAACTCAAACTTTTTGTTTTTTACTTTTTCTGTTTTGGTTGCAAAAACGTCCAATGACTAAAATTGAATGAACATATGCATATGAATACAATTAACTGTTAACGTATATATGCATAAAAACAGGAATAAGCATTTACTCAAGACTCTAAGAGTTAGGATAACGTTCAAAGCTGTCCACAAATCCCCATAGAGCCACTTCCATGGGATTATCCCCACAGAGTAGTCTTATTATACTCACCAGCAAATTCCCTTAGCGGACAAAGAAGTATGATCTTTTCCTTGGTAATGTCGCCAACTTACGGAGTCCCAATCATTACAGTTTATGGAAATTCTCTTCCCCAGCTGAGTTTATTCCTCCAAAACTGTAAAATCCCTGTAGATTTCTTTGCTCCAGCAGAGCTCATTTCCTTAGCAAGGTTGTTTTCCCAACAGAGTATTTCTCCGTCAATAGGGTTTATCTCCGTCAACAGGGCTTATTTCCCCAGCAGAGTTCAATCTCCCTAGCTTGAGTCTACTTCTATCACAAATTACTGGTAGGATTCCTGTCTCCAGCAAAGGACATTCCGAGTTGCTATCCCCAGAGAGTTTCTACTGAATCTGAAACTGGATCGATATCATTCAACCTTATTCTTTCTAGACGAGCCCATATCTCGGTTAGTCAGCACCTCGAAAGGATATCCATCTCTTTTATCCCCAGTAGAGCGATGGACAACTAATGTTTTTGAACTCTTCTCCCCAAGCAGGAATCAACATTCTCCAGCGGAGTTTCCTCAAGCAAAAAGCAGAAATCAATATTCCCCAGCAGAGTTTCCTCAAATGGAAAGCATGAATCCCCATCAAGATCGAAGATACACATATTCTCCACTCCCAGCGATAGTCAGAGATTTATTTTCCCAGACAAAGATGTTGCCCGTGTTTACAAATACACTTCGACAACATTTCATATTCATACATCATTTAAGAATTGCATAGCATATGCATACAAAGCACATATACAACAGTCTCATTTATTTTGAGAACATCATTACACAATACATTTCATACATCATGACATTGCATACAACTAACTCTTTACCTTTTCAGGAAAGATCAGTCAATAGGAAAACATCATCCACTACTTATATGACCAGACAGTCTTCTCAAAGGCTACATATAACAAATGGCTACTTAAGCAATTACTTCATAGGGTCATTCTCAAAGACAAACATTTTTTGGCTCAGATTTAAGCATAGATTTATTCTGATACTTCTTCCAGATAATGACGAGCGTGGATATCTTCTGACTTAGATTAGATCGAGCGTAAATCTATTCTGATACTTCTTCCAGTTGAAGACGATCGTAGACATTTTCTGGCTCAGATTAAATCAAACATAGATTTATTCGGATACTTCTTCCAATTAAAATCGAACATATACATCTTCTGGATTAGATAAATCAAGCATTGATTTATTCTGATACTTCTTCCAGATAAAGATGAGCATGGATATCTTCTGGCTCATATTAGATCGAGCGTAGATCTATTTTGATACTTCTTCCAGTTGAAGACGATCGTAGACATTTTCTAGCTCAGATTAAAACAAACATAGATTTATTCGGATACTTCTTCCAATTAAAATCGAACATATACATCTTCTGGATTAGATAAATCAAGCATTGATTTATTCTGATACTTCTTCCAGATAAAGATGAGCATGGATATCTTCTGGCTCATATTAGATCGAGCGTAGATCTATTTTGATACTTCTTCCAGTTGAAGACAGTCGCAGGCATCTTTTGGCTCAATATAAATTGAGCGTAGATTTATTATGATACTTCTTCCAATTGAAGACGGTCGTAGACATTTTTATAGCTCAAATTAAATCGAGCGTAGATTAATTCTAATACTTCTTCCAATTAAAGTCGAGCACAAACATCTCCTGGCCTAGAGTAAATCAAGCGTAGATTTATTTTGATACTTTTTCCAGTTGAAATCGGTCGTAAACATCTTCTGGATTAGTATAAATCGAGCGTAGATTTATTTTGATACTTCTTCCAGTTGAGGACGGGTGCAAGCATCTTCTGGCTCAGATTAAATTAAGCATAGATTTATCTGATACTTCTTCCAGATAAAGACGAGCGTGAATATCTTCTGGCTCAGATTAAATTAAGCATAGATTTATTCTGATACTTCTTCCGGTCAAAGTCAAGCATAAACATCTTCTGCCTCAGATTAAATTGACCATAGATTTATTCTGATACTTCGAGCATAAACATCCTCTGGCTTAGATTAGATCGGGCGTATATCTATTCTGATACTTCTTCCAGTTGAAGACGGTCGTAGACATTTTCTGGCTCAGATTAAATCGACCATAGATTTATTCTGATACTTCTTCCAGTTAAAGTCAAACGTAAACATCTTATGGCTCAGTTTAAATCAAGCATAGATTTATTCTGATACTTCTTCCATAGACATTTTTTGGCTCAGATTAAATCAAGCGTATATTTATTCTGATACTTCTTCCAGTTGAAAACAGGCATATACCTCTTCTGGCTCAGATTAAATTGAGTAGATTTATTCTAATACTTCTTCTAGTTGAAGCCAAAGATTACTTTGGATGGAATCTATAAGCCCGTCTCTGAAGACTCTCTGTCACCTTTGCAAATGTCATTTATAAGCCCATTCCCGATATAATCAACCAACAGTGTTACTTCGTGCATCAGCAAGCGCAAATTTCTGGGCACTTAAGTGTTCAATCATGTTCTACCTTTAAGTCACGAATGGCGGACATGCCAATCTAAAATCTTAAGGTTTAAGAAGATTGAACAGGTTCAGCTGTTGACCCCAAAATTTTCCCTCCCATATTTCTTCAAAACATGCTCACAAAGATCTCAAACACTCAAGAATCTCAAGGTTGGCCAATCAAGATGCTCTTCCTAAGCCAAAGGTCTACAACTAGGGTTTTGAGTTTATCAAGGAAATTTGGGTTTTAAAGGTCTCAAATGATTTTCATGGTTCTCCAACAAGGTTCATGTCAAGTTTCAAGTCCTCCATCACAAGTTTGCTCAGTCAATGGCTCAGATGATTGAAAATCAACTATATTGGGTAAAAAGTCAACTATGGTCAACATACAGTCAAACTTCAATATTTTTTGTCAACATCAACATTTTGAAGTTACATTCATCATTTGATCAAGGTTTGATCATGATTCCCCAAGGAAAGTCCTCAAACCATCAAAAGTCAAGAATTGCCAAATTAGGGTTTCCTTAGGAGAAGTCAACTGAACTTTGACCAAGCATAACTTTCACATGCTTCATCAACATTTCCCCAACCAAAGCCCATTTTTAAGGAAATTCAATTCTCTACAACTTTGTATTTATGCTAAAGTCCAAAAGATGCTTCATTTGAAAATATGAGCTAATACATTATAGGTCATTTTCAAAAGTCAACAAAAAGACACTTTTTGTCAAGGCAACTTACATCAATATAAAGTCTCCAAATTCAAAAATGATCAAAAGAGAAATTATAGGGAACATATTGAGATTTTCAAAAAGTCTGAGATCACCTTCAAAAGATGAAAATTGAGCAAGTTATGAGTTGCACAAGTTGGGAAATTTTGAAGAAATACATGAAATGCAAAATTGAAATTTTGGACTTGTGGCTTAACTTTTTGAGCTTCAAACATGTTCATGATCTTATGAGAGACTCCTAAGCTCAATCACACTTTGCCTATATTTTCTTGTTATTTTATTTTGTTTTTATTCAAATAAATTCAAAATAAATAAATAAATAAAATAGAAAACCTATGGGCCAAGCACATGATGAATCATTTACAGGCCCAATACAGCTTATGACAACCCAGCAAACATGCCAAATTCGTGCAAGGGTCCAAGAAGGTAAGAAAATGTCAAAAATGGCAAGTTCTCAAATGTTTGATTCTTATTTTAGACATGGCTTGATGACTTGATTCTTGCCATGTTTTATGAGTCATTCTCCTCCTCTATATAAAAGGAAAGCAAGTCAGACCAAATACACACGAAATCCCTACTTGAAACAGCTTGCAAAAACTCTCTCATTTTGTCAAAAAACCTAAGTTCCAAAACTCTCTCTACAGACCCTCTCATCCTATAATTCTGATCTCATTCCCTTCATGGAATACCCAAAGGTAGTTTTGGATCAATCATGATGATCTTGCATGCATGAAACTGCATATTATCACTTTGTCGATTTCACGATTTTTTTTGAAATCATATTTGTAATATTGCCATGTTTTAATTAGATTGGATATGTCTAACATGATTCTGAGACATGATTAAGCAGGTTTAGACCATCAACATCATCCCATACATGCAGGTTTAGCAAACACCATGTTTGCCTCCGATCGGTTTAACCTGGTTCGAATCACACGATCCGGGGGTTTTTAGCCAAAAATAAGGATGGATTTGGAATCAGGGGGTTTGATTTATGGGGTATAGTCCCTTTTGATCTTTATTTTTACAGGTTTTTGCGAGTTAGGGATTTTGACTTGTCATAGAAGACAACCGGACCTAGGGCTCCGGCGCTTCTCCGGCCATATAATTTAGTTTTTCTTTTTATATTTTTGATTGATCAATATACCGGATGTATATGCCACCCTAGTGGCAGCGGGCGTGTTCTTAAGGCTTATATATGCCTGATCTTGGGTTTGATCCAGACGTGAGACATCTTTTATTTTTCCATGTTTTCTTTACAGATCAAGTACAAGTAACCCTAGCGTGTATATCATGGGCCTCGTACCATCACCATCAGATCTCGTCAAGTCAGATCAAAATGCCTCAAACACATGTTCCGACCATAAACCATTAAAGACCTCTTGCATCAGATCCAGCGCAAGCCTTCTGGGTTCATTACTGGGCCTGGAGTCTTTGTTTTTTCTCACCGCCCAATTTCCTTTTGCAACAGCGGGCCCATTTTAATTTCCTTTTTGTTTTAAAAAAAACTATTTTCTTTGTTTAATTAATTTTATTTTTTTAATAAAAAAAAATCATAAAATCACAAAAACATTATATTTAGGTTTTAATAAATTAATTTATTTTTCTATAAATAGAAATTAATTAATTTAATCAAACTTTGTTTATTTTAAATAATTAAATTGTAAATTAATTAGAATTAGGTTTTATTTTTATTTTACACTTCAAATATTTTTCTAAACAAGAAACACCAAAAAAAATTCTAAACACTTAGATTTTTTTTAGGTGTTAAACATCTTTCCCTTCTCAATCTCCGCGCGTTTATTTATTTTTTGCCTTATTATCATTATGTAACTATCAATGGTATGTAATAGATAAATTAGGACTTCTTTACATTTTCCCCCATTTTAAGGTTTGTAATTCCCCATCCCCGAAGCATTGTAATAGCGTAGATTCAATTTCCCGCATTTTACTTTCCGCCCTTGAATATATTTAACTTCTAGCTTAATAGGATTGTATGGCAAGACTTAAAATCAAGCGTTTGAAAACAAAATCTCAAGACAAATAACTGAAACATAACACACTTTGCACACATACACCTCTAGGGTGACCCTCACTTATTGCCTCGGATGTAAACAATCATGTCCCTCGAACGCAGGGATACCATTAACAAAGACCCTCAGTTAAAAATCATCATAAAGATCATAGTCCCTCGATGACCCTTAGACGCTGCCTTCGGTAAATGATCTTGTACCTCGATGTTGTCTACAAATACATGATGATAGTCCCTTAGAATTGCTAAAGGTATCCCTATATGTTGCCTTTATGATTGTACGATGACCTGCGCCTGTCCCTCAAAACATCCAACGATAGGGCTTCCTACTAACCAATGATAGGATATCACTATCTAAAGGAAGAGGAAAAGAATAAAATAATTTTGAGTAGGTAGATAGTTCTTAATAGCTTGCTCGCGAACATTTCAAAACATTTTTCACACAATACACTTCTCTTCTGAAATATTTTCAAAACAAACACTTTGTATGTGTTTTCAACTGATACGAGAATCATTACAAAGTTGCTGAACTTAGGCATTTTCAAAATATTTTTAAACTTACACATTCACTAAGCATTTTCAAAATTGAGCTAGCGATTAAGAGCCTGTATATAACTACGGATGAAAAGGATGATAATACCTTCCCTTTTCATAACCTACCTCCCGAACTCAAAAAAATATCAAAAGGTCTTTCTTGTTCTTTTCACCCTTTCCTTTATTGGATAAAAAAAGTCGGTGGAGACTCTTTCTATCCACAACATTTGCGATAAAACATAAAATCTAAAAGTCAGTTCTCCCAGTGTATTACAGTTAGGAAATAATGCCTCAGCCTCCTTTCTGTGTTGATGAGCGTTAGGGCTACTTTTTTTATCTGCTGGTATATTACTTCAGGACCTCGTAAGGCCTTGATCATGAAATAAACGGGTTTCTTCCCTTCGGGGGTTTCTCGAATGAGGGTTGCGCTTATGGCCTCAAATGCCATGACAAAATAAAGGTAGAGAGTTTCCTCTTTATATGGCCGCGAAAGGACTGGTTGCTATGACAGTCCCTGTTTGAGGTGGAGGAGGGCACGTTCACACTCCTCAGTTCACTCGAAGGATGTCTCTTTGTAAAGAAGTTTGAAAAGGGGAAGTGCATGTTGGGCAGATTTTGCTACGAAGAAGGATAACAAAGTGAGCATTTTGTTCAGGGTTTGGAGTGATTTATTCATGTTTGGCGTTAGAAACTTAGAAAATTCCTGGAATTTTTTGGGGTTGGCCTCAATTCCTCATTATCTTAGGTGTAAATCGAGGAACTTTCTTGCCTGGATTTCGAAGGTGCATTTTTATGGGTTGAATCGCATTCTTCATTTCCTTGCTTGATCAAATACTTTCTTTAGGTGAAGTGCATGGTCGGTTTCCTCTTGGGATTTCACGATCGTGTCGTCCATGTAGACTTTAAGCATGTCTCTGATTTCTCCTCGAAAGACTTTGTTCATCATCCATTGTAGTAATAGTTGCATGATTCAGTCATGAAGGTCATGTACTTTTTGTCTGTCTTTGCCATGGGGATCTGGTTATATTTAGAATACGCGTCCATGAACAACAACAATTTAAAACTTGAAGAATTATCAACTAATTTATCTATATTGGGCAGGGGATAAGCATATTTGGGACAAGCCTTATTGAGATTGGTATAGTCAATACACATCCGCCATTTTCCATTAGATTTCATTACGAGCACTACATTAGATAGCCAGGTTGTGTATTGGGCTTCACAAATAAAATTTTCCTCCAGGAGGTCTTTTACAGCTTGTTCGGCATCCTTCATTTTCTCCTAAGACTACCTACACCTACGTTGGGCAACTGCCTTAAGGGCATGATCTATTGTCAGATGGTGACAAGCTATTTCTGGATCCAATTTGCGCATCTCTATTGCGCTCCAAGCGAACAAGTCTGCATTTTCCCTTAGGCACGCCTTTAGTTGTATTTTTTCCAAGTTTGGGATATCAACGCCGATCTTGAATCTTTTGGAGGAATTGCTACCGAGGGGAATGATTTCGAATTCCCTGTCCAGAATTGGTTGTACATGGTGTACGGTCTCTTTGCTGCTTGTTGAGGAGGAAGAGCTTTTTGTGTCAAGCAGGGGCTATTTCCCTTTCCTCTTCTTCTCTTGAAGATCCTCTTTTATGAAGTGGCTGTCGAGGTCGATTGTGTTGACATGTGGCAGCGACTTTGGCTCCTCGTGGCTACTAGGCAGAGTAGGTATGTTGGTTGTTATGTGTTGTGTGTTGATGGAGCTTAAGCCCTTAGAAATTGATTCAAATAATATTCTTGCTGCCTGTATGTCCCCGTGGAGGATGGATACGAGTCCTTCCTTGATGTAGTATTTCATCTTCAGGTGCACAATGGAAGGCACCGCTATCAGTTCGGTCATGGTAGGCCTCCCGAAAATGCACGGATACAGTGATGGGTAGTCCAGCATAAGGAATTGTGGCTTGGTGGACCTGGCATTTTCCTCTGCCCCGAATGTGACGATCAGTTCAACATATCCCCAAGGG
This sequence comes from Vicia faba, assembly GCA_948472305.1. Classification (NCBI taxonomy): domain Eukaryota; kingdom Viridiplantae; phylum Streptophyta; class Magnoliopsida; order Fabales; family Fabaceae; genus Vicia; species Vicia faba. The sequence continues at coordinate 1,144,203,486 of OX451739.1, read as the reverse complement.
TTGGTGATAGTCATTGAATCCCTAGAGTTCGGAGCCTACATAAGGGGTTAGGTGAGTCTCGTTGAGCTGTAAGGTGGTAAACAGTTAGGAGTACATGATATCAACTGAGCTTCCTTGATCGACCAAAATGCGCCAGACATCGAAATTGGTCATTTATGCTCGTACGAGCAGAGGGATGCTGGAATTGGGAGCTCCTCCGGGCAACTCTTCATGGTAAAATGCAATGGGGATGAAGTTTTCTCTGATCTTATCGAGGGTGGCATTCTTGTCGGAGCTAGAATCCATAAGTTGCTCGAATCTTCTCTTCATTGAGCCCACAATACACTTGTTAAAGCCCCGCCGGATATAACCATTGCTAATGGAAATGTCTCTCAAGGACTATGTGATGCGAAGTACAGGGGGACTACGTCCAGGTCAGGGAAGTAAAAGTCTTTTGTCCAGGTGATGCTCATGAAATGGGCATTAGGGTTTCGTCTAAGGAGGACTTCTTCTTCCCCTCCTCGACTTTCTTGGATTTTTGGGCATCCTCGCAAGGACCTTCCTTCTTTATGTTGCTTGAGATGCCCATATCGAATGAGGATCTCTATGGAATCCTTCAGGTGGATGCAGTGTTCTATTGTATGCTTGTGGCTCTTGTAGAACCGACAGTATTTTCTTTTGCCTGTCCCTGGCTTGGATGGTGTTTGTCGAGGAAAGTGAACCCCAGCTTGTCAAAACTCCGAGTTTGCGCAGTCGGTCAGAATCCGCTTGCGTGAAGCATTGATGCGGGTATAGTCGTGGAAATGGCCAGTGGTCGCCTTGTAGTCTCATGAGTCAAGGGATTTATCCTCCCTTTTTATTTTATGCTTCCCAAATGGAAGTCGATGGTTCACCATTCTTTGAAATTTTTCCATTTTCTCGATGTCGCGAGTCTCGCGCGTTGTTGGCAGCTTCTTTTTCCTTGTACTGGATGTATGTATATGCCTTGAGCAGGAGGGAATCTAGCGTTGCATGGGTTCTATGCCAACTACTTTAGCAAAGTCACTGCAAGGGCATAAGCCTCGCTCGAGGAGATACTTCTTCATCCCGTCAAGGGTGGAGACCTGGATGGATTATTTGTTAAACCTTTCTATATATGCTCAGAGGGATTCATCCTTCCCTGGATGATGGCCTCCAATGATGCTTCTGATTTGGGGTGACGGTGGGATGCCATAAAGTCTTGGAGAATTGTTTCCCCTGGTTATTTTAATATATGATTGACTCAACGAGAAGGCTCTTGTACCAGGCCATGGCTCCCTTTCTGAGACTTTTTGAGAATAGTCATCATTTGATTTCTCCTCAGACCCCTCTTAGTCGAGTAGAGCATCAATGTTCTCAATATGATCATCTGGATCGTTGGTCCATTCATATGTCCCCAGGTTTGGGGGTTTCTCCAGGTGGAGAGGAAGTGTGGTCTCCATGATTTCTCTAGAAAACAAGATGCGAGGTTTGTCGTTGTCATTACGATAAGGTGATGGTGGTGGAAAGTAGTTGCTTCTTCCTTGTCAGAGGTTGTCGTCCCGATGGGTAAATATGCTCCCTATTGGTGCTTCGGCTTGGGTGATAGTGAACGGTTGTCATCCGGTCATTGATTACCCTTCTTCTTCTTAGTGATTGGGGAGCGTCGATCTTTACAAGGAGGAGTGCGATCCTGTTTCATGAGAAATGAAACTTCTTTCTTGTCATGCATGGGACGGCGGCCACATTTTGATGGAGATGGACTGTGGGAGTCATATCGTTTGTATCTCCGAGGAGGAGATCTTTATTGGCATTTATTTTCCCAGATCCAATCATATTGCTTTGTTGCGGGATTAGGGTAATTGTATGATTGAGGGCGGTGAGTAGAGCTACCATGGTCGGATCGATGTTGGCCAGAATCAGAACTGGTTAGAGGATCTCGGGCAGCTCTCCGGGTGATTTCTTGGACTTTTTATTCCCTAAGAATTGGATGTCGTCATGATCAATGTTGATCAATTCAAGAGATGTGGTTTGATTGTCTCTCGTGTCGGGGATATCCTCGAGGTGAGGTGGCTCTTCATTTCCGTCTGTCTTGTGGATATGGGAGAGAATGGTTTTTCCAGAAATGTGGTTGTCATCATGATTGTCCATGATAGGATTCTTTGAATGTCACTTTGATCTTTAGTTTCTAGGAACAAAGATGAGGAGAATGAATTTCCCATAGACAGCACCACTGATCTTACCGGTTGATCAGAACCTGAAGGTGGGTCAAAAGATGACATCTTCTAGGTTGGATTCGAAGGAGAGGGGAGGGGTGTACCTGTAAGGCCCTCTGATACTCAAGTAAGAAAGAGTTAAAAGATATACAAGAAAGATATTAGGGTATTTAAATAAATAATGGAATCTGGCCCTCACAAGTGTGAGGGTTTATATAGTGCTCTATCACTTGGCCATTGGTTTCTATTTTTGGGCCTGGATATTAGGTTCCTTAAAAATAGGTAACTTCCAGGAACTAGCTGTTGTGTCGACCAGAGGTGCTCGTAACTAGCTATTACAACGGGCAGAGAAGTGTCTCGCGAGTCACGGGAAGGCGAGATTTCTGGTTGTTCCTTGGTGGCTATCCTCGTGCAGCCTGGCAGGATGAGGAATAGCATGTTTGAGCGGGCAGAAGTAACTGTGGAGACCCTGGTGTCTAAGAATCCTTGGTTGACGAGCATAATGGGTAACGATTCCTTTCTCCTTCATGTTTTATTAGGCCAGGGTCATTGAGTCGTCCTACACGCAGAAGCATATTGGGCCTTGCTTAGCCGTTGGGCCAGTCTAGAACACGCTTCATACGAGTTTTATGATGTTTCATCGGGTATATTCTTGAATCATTTAAATCTCTTAGTTTCTCCTCCATTGATTCATTGTGCATTGTTGTCTCTTCTTCTCACGAGACTTGAAATGGGGGAACTCTGCAAAATCTCTCAGAAGTTGATTCTTCACAGAATCGTCTAGATGTTGTTTCTCTACCATATTTGCTCATAAAGATGCTGATTGTCGAGGCTTTTTCAAATGTTCTACTATACAAAGCTTTTTCCATAAATTCATCGGATGAACTTTCATTTATTGAGATTTTTCCTTCAAATGAAACAACTGGAGTTGGGTCTATTACTTCTTCAAAATATCCACTCGACCAAGATTCTCTTAGTAGATTCGAGTTTATTTATTCATATTTCAAAAGTTGAATCAATTCATTGAGTTGTTTCTATTATCTCCTCATTTGTGGATTTTTACTGAAACTCAATAAAAACACTGCTATATTTTCAATTGAGGATCATATCAAATTTCTGATTCCAATTCCTTATTATTAGAAAGTTGTTAAAAACACAGTTTCTAATAAAGACTAAAAAATTTCGAATGGTTGAATACCATATGTGAGAATGACTCTCACATTCATATGATATTTCAACTTCCTAAATTTATGTATTCATCCTTTCTTGCTTCATATTTTGAAAGACTCCATAAATCACTTTAAGAGTGTCTCACACCTCATTGTTAGACTTACAAGTAAAGACATAATAAACATTCTTTGGAAATTAAAGCATTTATCAACAGATGTTTGACTTTAAAACCAAGTTTGACGTTTATCATATCCTCTTCGGTCCAATAAAAAACAAGTTTATTTACTGTCCCATCATTAAAGGAGAAAGTAGGAATAAATTGACCATTGATTAAAATATTATACAATTTCAAAATCATTTTCTTTGATAAAAGTTTCAAATTTATCTTTCCATAAGTTAAACCTATCACCATCAAATGTTAAAGGTGCGTTCATGAAAAGCCCCATGTTAAAGCCAGAAGTGTTTGTATTCATCTCATTTCTGAGATGATTAGTCTTTAAACATAAATTAGGATCTGGTGCCATTTGTTAGTCAAGTGACTCTAAACACAATATGGGAGGTGAAATATATGGGTTTAAGAAAACCATATTTGAATCAAAATCTATTGCAAAAGGTTTAGAGGTGTGAATTGTTTGGTTTTAAAAAACCATTTTCGAATAAAAATCTTTTTCTAATTTGAAGTTTAAAAAGCTTTTGTAAAACAAAAGAGTAAAAGTAGCGAAAATAGGAAAATGGAAAGGAGGAAAAATAAATGACTAGAAAGTAAATAGTTAATGGAAGACAAAAAAACACCAGAGATTTATAGAGGTTTTGTCTAATGACGTGCCCTACTCCTCTCCCCAATAATTTCTTCTTGAGAGTTTCTAATATGATGTAATCTTTTGACACGATTTTCCCACGAAACTCCTTATACAAGGATTGGAGTTTTACAATAGCTAACTTCCCAACCAAACACAAAGTTTTAACTACGGAGACCTCCACAACCAAATAAGAGCTTTTAACAACGAGCTAAGCTCACAAATTGATTGAGAATTTAATAACTGAGAGCACCCCAACCAAAGTGAGGTTTTAATTGGTTTAACTCGACAAAAAACTAGTGTTTTTTCACACCCAAAACAAAATTTCTCCTAATGAGAATTTACAGTTTTGACCTTACACCAGATCAGAACACCTCACAAATATACAAATTCACTCTCTAAAGCACTAAGGAAAATGTGAGTCTATATATATATATATATATATATATATATATATATATATATATATATAGAGAGAGAGAGAGAGAGAGAGGTGAGATAATGGCATCTCAAATACATTTTGTGGTGTGTAAGAAATGAAAAATGAGCCCTCTATTTATAGGATAAAAGTTGGCTATAAAAAAATATCCATGAGCATTTTTAATATTGATAATCTATTAGGCCAACCACATAATCAATTATCGAGTACAAAAAAGGAAGGTTTTCAACTGAGTCATTATTTAATCAACTATTAGCCTTAATAGTTGATTATGAGGCGTTACAGAAATAAATTATCAATTAAGCCAAATGTCTTATCATTTAGACATAAAAAAATTTCTCTAGGACTAGCAAAACAGGCATGTCCCGTCGGGTATAGGCCTATTTATCCCTCACTTTTGTCGCGGGTTGGATCAAGGTTTTAGGCTCACACCCTTTAATATGTATGCCCCGCCCCGCCCCATTTTTATAGGCTTTTGCAGACGCGTGAATTTACATAAATTTTGCAATTTTTAGGCTTAAAATGTGTAGTTCCCATGAGACCACCCCATCCCGCTCTCATTTTTTGGGCTTTAGCCACCCTTATTTTTCTCCCATAACCAACTTTTAGAGATTTTAGCCAATTAGCTTGGCATAAAACATTGTTGGGTGATTTTAAGAAAGGATTTTCAAAAGGTTTGAAAGTACATGAATGATTTGCCTGATAAAAGTTAAGAGTTATTCTTATACCTTTACGTACATTGATCACACGACATAAACCTAGCGAGATTTCACACTTCCTCTCTTTCATAACTCTGAAGTGTATGGTTCCTTGCCATATTATCTTTGAATTTAGAAATTCACTAGAACCTTTAATCTTATTTTGATGAGGCTTGAGATGACTTTTCATGATAGACACCATCCGTAGACAAACATATTGATGAGAGATCTTTGATGACTTCATCGAACACCACTTGACATAAATTATTGACTTCACTGAACATCGCTTGACATAAGTTAGTGCCTTCCTCTCGTGTGTGGTTGTTGAGGTTATCTTGGTAAAACCTTTGTTGGATTTTTTAGACCATTTAGGTAAAATATCGTTCTTGGTTTATGTTCTTAGCCTCTTAAAAGCTCCATTATGGTTTAAAGGGATCAGCCTGTTAAAATCTCCCAGGCGATTGTAAGAATTTTCTTAGGAATAACCTGTTAAAAACTCAAAGATATTATTTTAGTGTAACTCTCAAGAAGAATTTATTGATGAGAGGAGTATGCCTAGAGATCAGTAGAACCTCTATAAATCATGGTGTGATCTCCCTAAACTCTCTCTCTCTATCTATCTATCTATCTCTCTCTACTTTCAGATATTTACTTTCCTCTATATTTTTTCTTTCCTTCACTGCTTTTAACTCCACCTTTTTAACTATACTAACACAAACTACTATTTTAAGTAATTAACTTTTAATTAATCATAATTTTTTAATACCACAATTCACCTTCCCACCTTTTGTGCTTGGAGTCACTTGTTTAACAAGTGGCATACGAGCCTAACTTCTATCAAAGACTAATCATCCCAGGAGGAAGGACATGGCTTCTGGTGATTCACTAAACAAATTCACATTCTTTAATGTAGATATGTATGGTTTATGGAAATAGAATATGAGAATCTTCATTGAGGGGATGGATCTTAGCATTTGGAAGGCTTTGAAAATAAGTCCATTTGTTCCCACACATGAAGTTAATGGTGCCACAGTGAACAAAGACAATGAAGATGATTAGACCAAAGTTGAGAAAGAAAAGGTGCAACATATTTTTAAAGAAAAAACAATAATCGCTACCTCTCTCTGTATTGATGAGTTTTTTCGTGTTTCTCACTGTGAAACTGCAAAAGAAATATGGAATGACATCTAATTTACCTATGAAGTTACTATTGAGTTAAAGAGGTTGATGTTGAACACATTTACCCATGAGTATGAGCTCTTTAGAATGAAACCTGGAGAGAACATTTATGACATGCAAAAGGGATTCAGTCATATTGTAACTCACATGAGAACTCATGGGAAAACTTTTCAAAATGGGGACTTCGTAGTAAAAATCCTTAGATTCCTAAAGCGCAGTTAACAACCAAAAGTCACTATGATATATGAATCTAGGGATTTATCAACCATGTACATGGAAAATTTACTTAGAAAATTGCAAAAACATGAAATGGATCTAAAAAGACTCGTTGAGGATGAAGGAGACGAGAAGAAGATGACTCTAACTTTTGAGGATAAAGAAGAAAAAGACTCTAACTTCAATGAAGAGATTATACTTATAGTGCAAAACTCAAGAGATTTATGAAGGGTGAAATACAACAAGAAGGACAAAGCAAAAACTAAGGAAATCGTCACTCGCGCCCTTATGTTTTCAATTTGGGAAAAAGTGCATATAAGACAAAAATTCCCTCAAAATCAAAAGAAGAATCAAAATCAGAAGAATGAAAAGAAGCCTCAAAAGGAATAAAAGAAATCTTACATCTCCTGGGACAAAAGTGATATGGCGTCCTTAGATGAAGAAGTCAATATATGCCTCGTGGAATACCTTGAAGATAACGAGGTAACTTACTACTTTTCTTATCATGACTTGTTTCATATTTGCAAGAAGTTAAATAAAGAAATAAGAAAGTTGACATAAATTGTCTAAAATTTTATAGAGACCATATCCTTCATTGAATTTTAAAATCAAAACCTTATGTAAGAAGTGAAAACTCTTAGATAAAGACAAAGTGTTTCAACTTAAGTATCATCCCCTTCTTGAAGTTTTTGATGAATCTCACAAGTGTAATTAATGTGACATTTTGAAAAATAAAAACAAAGATTTACAAAACACGCTTGTAATATTCACTAAAGGCATAGACAACTTGAATCTCCTTCTTGAAAATCAAAGAGCATCGTACAATAAGGTCAACTTAGGTTATGAACCTGCTAATAACGTCAAGAAATTTGATAAAATTTATCATGATCATAAAACTCCAAAATGAAAAGTAGTTAAATGCAATTATTGTTACAGAAACAACCACATTTCTATTTTCTGCTTTCTAAAAAAAGTCACGAAAGTAAAGATGGTCATCCTCTCTTGTATTTTTATAGAAGGCATCATGAATGCAAAATAAATAGCATGTCTACTACATATTTATGCAATTATAAATCTCATGAAAAACCCATAGGAAAGAGTTTTTAAGGGATGACAGTTTGTCATTACATGATTCTTATGAGTACTTGCGATGAATTTAATGTAATTCAAGTTAAAGATGAGATAAATATGAAGACGTATGAAGAAAATGAAGAATTCGAAGAAACCGAGCAAAGCCACAAAATCGGGAAGAAATTGTGAAGAAACTAGCAATTTTTAGCATAATTTACATCTTGATGTATGTCCGATAAATTGATCATATCTGGAGAATCGTAACTTGTTTTGCAACAGGTCTTTTTTGGAGAATGAAGCTAAAAGAATTATCTAACTTATGGAATCATCGCACGCACGATGGGAAGTAACACGCGTGTGATGGACAATATCGTGTGCATGGTGAGCCTTTTTTCTGACCCATTCTAACTACTTTAAAAGGGGACTTTTGGTACTTTTTCCAGGGTTCTGTGATTTTACACTGCAAGTACGATTTTACAACACCAGAAAGCATATTTTGAGCTATTGGAGGCCAGTTCTTCAAGGGATATTTTATGCAAACTTCTTATATTTTATTGGTATTGTAATTTACATTACGAGTAGCTAAAAATTCTCATAGATTAAGTTTTGTTTTGATGAACCTTTTTCAATAATATTGAGACATATACTTGATTTGATATTTCATAATTATTTTAGTTATTATTTTATTCAATTTCAGCTTATTATTAATGCTTTTTATGTGAGATAATCTTTTAATATGATTTTGGATGCATAGAGAATACTGACCATTAGTCTATGTGTTGGACCTAGGGAAATTGGTATGCTTATGCCAATTAAATTGGATTAGGAGACCTCGAGCAGTGGCTTAGGGATTAACATTATATTTCATTGCCTAATCTTGTTTACGCTGGTGGACTAGGGATAGGAAGCTCCGAGTATAGATTAGTGAGCTATACACTAAGGGATTAAGTATAGTGGCTTTGTTAATCTGTCGTGGAATAATAATAATAATAATATTAATTATACAATGCATCGAACACCAACAGTGGAGAATTAGGGGATTCTATAACAAAACCTAACCACTTTCATATTATTGTCAGAACCACCTTTTATCTTTTTCGCAATTAAAACTTGAAAACCCCCATTTAGCATTTTTCTCAACTTTGCACAATATTTGTCTTGTTAAATAGCAGTCCATGTGGATATGATATTTTTATTACTTCAACATTATTGGTACACTTGCTGAGAAGTCCTTAAATTTTTGGCGCCGTTGTCGAGGACTGTTGATAATTTCAATAAGGCAACGTTTGTGCAATATTTAATTTGGTTATTATTATCATTATTTTTGCTTTCATTTGTAAATATTTTTTTGCAATTAGTTATTTTTGTTTATTTTTTAATTTTCTTTCCTATTATTTTTCTTTTTAGTTTTATTTAAGTTTTATTTTTTATCGAGTGCAGTGCTACTAATATATTTTTCTTTTTATTTGTATGCAAGGTCAAGACAATCATGAAAGATGAAATATCTTCTACTTTAGCAAAGTATAAGCTTATTCAAAGAAACTTGCAGCAAAAACTCTCGTTCTGCAAAATGAGAGAAATTATTCTGAACCAAAACCGTACATCAATATTGAGCATTCATGGAAGGAGGATTCATCATCTCAACTTGAAGAAACCTTGATTCAGTTCTTAAATATTTTGATCAAATCAATTTCTGGTAAATCAACAGACAGCAACACTAAAAGAATATCCCAAATTCTAACAACAAAGCTGATAAAAGAGGACAAATAGATAAAATGTTTGATGAGATTTATGCCCTGTTCGATACAATTAAGCTGAAGATAATATGGAAGAAAAATATGCAATTCCTAAAAGTGATGGAATTCCTACCAAACAAAATGAAAAAGAAGGATGATGTGTTTTTTGTGTCATATATGCCGCCCTGACAAAAAAGTTGAAAGGTCAAGCTTAAGACCTTAAAAAGCGTTTAATAGAAGGCAACCCATCATTTTAAACAATTTTTATTTTTTTTTAGCAACTTTCCCTTTCATATTTCAATTTAATAAAGAGTAACAACTAATGAAGGATGCCCCTCTAACATTATTTTTTATTTGGTTTTAATTAACAAGTTTGTGTTATTTTTTCTTTCAGATATACAAAATTGTAATTTTGACAATGAATAGATGAACCAAAGGCATCATCAGAAATAAATGATCATCAAGAAAGTTCTTTGTATATTGAGAGTTGAGGAAGAAAGGAACAACCAACTAACTTATACTCAATCTCCAAATACCTTAACTAGTAAGGTTTGAGCCAAATATTCCATTGTTTACTCATTACGCTAAAAAGGGCTTTTAACAACGCATATTAGACAATGCTTTTATACAAAAGCGCTGCTATAAGTGAATTTAAAAAAAACACGGAAATTGTATACAATAATAAATAAAAGCGCTGCTAAAAATGTGACCTTGGACAGCGCTTTTAAAAAGTGCTGCCAAAAGTGTTGCATTAGAAAGCGCTTTATCAAAAGCGCTGGTAAAGGACCGCTTTAGATAGTGCTTTTCAAAAGCGTTGTCTAAAGTTATACAAAATTTAAAAAATCTCAAAAGCGCTGCTAAAGGACCACATTAGCCAGCATTTTTCAAAAGCGCTGCTAAAGGCCCATATTAGCTAGCGCTTCTAAAAAGCGTTGTCTAAAGTCATATTTAAAATTGAAAATTAGAATACCCTAGTGTTTCTATTTTCACAAACTCGTTTCCCTCTCTCAGAGACCTTACGAACGAAAACCCTTTCCCTAACTCGTCGTTGTCCAAGCTCCTTCCGCCGTCGTCCAAGCTCCGTCCACCGTCCTTCGTCCGACCAGCCCTTTCCCTCTGTTCTCCACCATCTCTCTCGGTTGTCCTCCATCGCCGACCGGCCCTTTCTCAAGGTAGGTTCTTTCTTGAATCCGAGTTTTACTAAAATCATGATAAACTAAAATGCTCAATGTTGTTCTGTGTAAACTCAATTTGGGAAGTGTTTTTATTTGGTAGAGTGCATTAACATGGCTAAGAGCAAGCTAATAGAGAAATTATTTGTAGCATGATTCTTGTTGGCATAAGTTTATGAAGTTGATATTGAATTAATTTGTCTGTGTAAAATTTTGATACCCGATACATGTTGGATTCTATTTCTTTTATGGTGTAGATCATTATTTGACTGGTTTGTATGGTTCTGGGCAAAGTACTATTGCTAAGAAGCTTTGTTGACATCCACAATTCAAAGGTAGTAACTTATTGTCTATCCTTCTTTGTTTCATATAAATGACTTATAATATAAGCAATTATATGATAAATGCATAAATAAGTTGTTTAATCATATAGGGTGTTAGTCCTCTAAATTATTTCATCTCATTAGACATTCAATCATAGTAAATATCCAAATTTTCATGATTTTAATAGCATAACTACAACATAAGGACTAGTTACTTCACTTCATATATAGTAGGAAAATATATATATATATATATATATATATATATATATATATATATATATATATATATATATATATATATATATATATATATATATATATATATATATATATATATATATATATATATATATATATATATATATATATATATATATATATATATATATATATATATATATATATATATATATATATATATATATATATATATATATATATATATATATATATATATATATATATATATATATATATATATATATATATATATATATATATATATATATATATATATATATATATATATATAGTTAATTAGTAGAGTTTGGTTATGAGATATATAGGTACTAAATTTCTAGAAATAATCCGTTTAAATCATACAAAATTTCTAAAAGTTTGTACTAATCTTCTTACAGTGTATATACTATTTTCCCTATTTTGTTCATGTGCATTGATACCTAAATTCATTAGCCTCCTAAATGGACTATTTTTATTTGTTTCTGATGATCCCTTTGTATTGGTGTAGTTAGTCGAAGACATCACCGATTCGAAGAACATCAAAGCCGCATCATCCGCCGTCGACACCAATAGCCCCTTTTCTTTCTTTGGTAAGTCAAGTTCAAATTCAACATTATTGATTCTTTTATTTATTTACTATCTTCTTCCTATATTATAAAACATTTTATCTGTATCAATTAAAAAACACAATTATTTTTATATAGATATTTTATTTTTAGTCCATATTAATAACTCTAGAAATAAATTTCTATAAATAATTCGTTTAATTCATACAAAAAGGGAATAATCCATTTATAGTGTTTTTGTTTACTTTAATTAGTAGAAAAAACGGATAAAAAATGGATGTCTGTCGATCGATTGTCAGAAGAGCACGAGAATAGGGTATTGGAATTCATTAAGTTTGCTATAGAACACGCCAAAGACCCCAGTCGAATGAAGTGTCCTTGCTTGGGTTGTTGTTATGTGGGTCGGGTTTATGCAGATGGATTGAAATCGCATTTACTAATGTGTGGAATTGATAGAAGTTATACGTGTTGGATATTTCATGGTGAAAAAAGTAACGACAATGTTGAACCGAGGGAGAAAAGTAGTACGGCCTATGCTTCAGACGACAAGGACACAGATACATACGATTTTGATCGAGTCGAAGAGATTGTAGATGCACTTGAAGAAGATCTTCAGGATTGTCCCAAAAAATTTTAGAGATTGGTAAGCGATATAGAGAAACCGTTGTATAAAGGTTGCACTAAACTCACAAGACTGTCCGCGGTATTAAAGTTGTACAACTTAAAGGCGGGCAATGGATGGTCAGATAAAAGTTTCACAGAGTTATTAGCCCTTATGAGAGATATGCTTCTGGAGGATAATGTTCTTCCTAATCGAACCTATGAGGCTAAAAAAATGTTGTTCTCTATTGGCATGAGCTATGATAAGATACATGCTTGTCCAAACGATTGCGTTTTGTTTCAAAATGAATATGCATCGTTAAATGAGTGCTCTAAATGCGGTTTATCTCTATATAAGAAAAAATTGTCTCCAGTAAAAGTCTTATGGTATTTTCCTATAATTCTAATATTTAGGCGCATGTTTCGTAGTGAAACCGATGCAAGAAACCTGACTGGGCATGTAGATGAAATAATTATTGATGGAAAGTATCGACATCCGGCAAATTCACCATAGTGGTCGAAAATTGATAATGATTATCCTGATTTTGAAGAAGAAGCAAGAAACATTCGCTTGGCTTTATCTACTAATGGAATGAACCCACATGGTCTTCAAAGTATCTCACATACCACATGGCATGTGATTCTTATGATTTATAACCTACCTCCATGGCTATATGTAACACGGTGGGAGAACTGACTTGAGATTTTTTGCGTTGATCGCAATTGTTGTGGATAGCAAGAGTCACCACCGGCTTTTCTTTTCTCTAATAAAGGAAAATGTGAAAATAACAGGAAAGACCTTTGAGATTATTTTATTGAGTTTGGGGGTTAGGTTATGAAAAGGGAAGGCATTACCACCCTTTTCATTCTGTGATACGGTGGGAGAACTGATTTGGTGTTTTGCATTTTATCGTAAATGTTCTGGTTAGCAAGAGTCGCCACCGACTTTTCTTTTATCCAAAAGGAAAGGAGAAAACGCACAGGAAATACCTTTGAGATTATTTCTTGAGTTCGGGGGGTAGATTATGAAAAGAGAAGGTATTAGCATCCTTTTCATCCATGGTTTTCCATGGGATCTTAGTTACTTGCTAGATCACTTGCTTTTGTTTGAAATTATGCTTCGTGTGGTTTTTGAAAGTATTTTGTAAAGAGGCCATTTGTTTAGGCAAACTCTGTAATGATTCTTGTTCGTAAGAATGTATACAAAGATGTTGATCTTTTAAAAATGTTTTCAAGTTTGAGAGATGTTTGAAAGTGTATGTGTTTGTTTTGAAAATAGCAAGGATGTTTGTTTTGAAATGGAGCGAGTAATTTAGGAGTATTCTTCCTACTCAAAAGTCTTTCTTGTTCATTTTCTTTTCCTTTGACATTGTTGTGTTATCATTGATTTGGTAAGTAACCATATCTTTGGATGTAAGCGGGACGGGCGTGGGTCATTGTATAACCATGATTAGAAATCTTGCAAGGTATCTTAGCATTCTATTTTAGGGACTAAGATCATTTGAAAGGCAACTTAGATAGCGTCATTGAGGGTCTATGATCTTGTATTTTCTTGTTTTTGCTAAGATACCTTACATGCGTAATATGGTCATTTTGTATAAGGCAACAAAGTGGGATAGCTCTAGGGGTGCTTGTGTGCAAGTGTATCATTTTCATGCTTGTTTTTTGTCTTGAATTAGAGTTTTCTAAGTATTGGTTTTAGTCTTTCCATACAAACCCTAATTACTAGCATATTATATATAAAGCGATAAATTGCGGAATTTGAAGTTACTACGCTATTACAAGATTTGTGGGGAGGGGGATGTACAAATTGAATGAGGATTGCAAGAATGTAAACCTAGTTAATCTATTACAACCAAATTGAATGAGTATTAATGTACAAGAGATTAAATAAATATAATGTGCAAAAAGAATAAATACGCATTAATGTCAAGGTAAAAAAATGAATATTTTGTTTGCTTTTCATAAGAAAAAAGGGATTTGTTTTAACCTAGTTAATTAAAGAAAAAAATTAATTAAACTTAAATTTATTAAGAAAAGATTTTAGATAAAACCCTAATTCTATTTAGTTGCTTAAAAGAAAAAAAGTGTAAGAAAAATGTATTTTTTGGTATTTTTGTCTTGAAAATATTTATAGTATTATAAAATATTTTCAGTCTTTTTTCATATCAAAAAATAATATATTTTAAATGGTGTGAAAAATAAATTTAAAAAAACATAGTATTAATTAAATTTACAAGACTAGTTAGTAAAATAAATAAAGTATGGTTGAATAAAAATATTTTTTATGAGAAAAATAAAATAAACTAAGTTAAAAATAAAAATCTATTTTTTGTATTTTTTTTTTAATATTAGGAGAAAATGATTAATAAAATATAAATGAAAAAAATATTTAAAAAAAAGAAAAATAAATAAATTTGGGCCAGGGGGCGCAAACAGCCTGCAGGGGATTAGTTAGAAAAAAAAACAAAATGAACAGGCCCAAGAAGGCCCAGCGTGTCAAAAAAGAAAAATCAGAAAACAAGAAAAATGTGAAAAATCCAAAAGGGTGCCATTGGGGCTCGAACCCAGGTCCCAAAGGTTACATGCGCGCGCTTCTACCACTGGGGTGGCTATACATCCGTTAACATAAGCAAAATAATAAATATACAAGGCAAAACGCGCCCTGAAGACTTCATCTTCAACCTCCAGCCAGACCAACTATAACTTGCTCATTTCTCATTAAAAATGAAAACTGTAAACATGAAACTTGTAGCAAATTTTCTCATGGTTCCAAAAATGTAAAGCATTAAAACTATAGATCAAAGATAAGCATGAAGTTTAATGGACCTAATCTGAACCCTAAAAATCTCATAAATTTCAGTTTCAAAATTCTCTAAGCTCAAGCAAAATTAATGGAAACTATGGACATGGTTAGCTTCAGGGCAATGAGATCTACATGTTTTGTTCACAAATAAACTATTGATGATGCTTGTATGAAGAGTTCCAAGTTGAGAAAACTTACCTCAAAACTGGAAATCGTGTTTTGAGTTTGAGCTTGTTTCAAGTGATGGTGATGATCAAGTTAGCTTCCTTTAGATCCTAGGAAGCTAATGCAATGGTTTACTTGAGTTGAGAGTGGCTGAAATGACCTGGAGAAAGTCAAGTTGCAGACTCTATTTTTTAGTTATGGAGGTTATAGTAAATGGTGTTACATTTTTGGAATAAGGATGGGGATGAGTTGTATTTGATGTAAGGAAGCTTTAGGAATGAATTTGAGGGAAAACGCACGAGGGAAATGGGAGATATAAGTTTAAGGTCAGAACTGTGTATCAATGGAGTTTTTTGTGCAATTTCTAGCTAGAGGGAATTTGGGAGTGTTTCAGGGTGCTAAAACTCGTACTTTAGCTCACAAATAGTGACTCTATTTATAAGCAACAAGTTTGGAGTACTCTAGTTTATCAGAATTCAAATTTACATGTTTAAGTTCAACATGTGATTTTTTTGACAAAATAAGTTTTCATGCCTTGTACTTGGTTCATAGAGTGGTTATGCTTTAAACAAGCTTGCTTCTGACTTTATGGATGGAGTGTGATCAGAGGGAATAAGTTAGAGGCTCAAGAATGGACTTTATGCAAAAAGCTTGCTTTACAAGAATGACAATGTTAACTTTGTGCCATTAATGGATATGCAACTTGGATAATAGCTCAATTGCTTGGATCAAAGCCCTAACAGCTGTGTAAATATTTAATTATGGAGTGACAAACAAGTTTGAGGCCTGCAAAGCAAAGATTATGCAGCCTAGCATGGATTTGGTTCATGTGTTCATCCAAAAATGACTTGTAATTCAAGTGATGAAACCCTAACTTCATCTCTTTGTTTCTCCCTACTCAAGAATGATCTCAAGGAGTTCTTAGACATTTTGGAAAGCTTTAAATGTGCTATATAACCCATATTTTAATTTCTTTTGAATATTCCCCTTGGGACTATATGAAAAAGTGCCATGAAGTTGGGTCAAAATCCTGACCAAATTAGGGTAAAATTTCACTAAGTGTTTAGTTTCATGGCCACATGTTCATAAAATTATAACTTGAGATCCAAGCATTTTTGGAAGGAGTTGTGTAAATAAAAGTTGTATATTTCATGTATATCTACAACTTTCATGTTGGAAGTTTCTCTTGAATCATGGTGAAAAAATTGCTTAAAGTTATGAAAAAACATGAAATTTCCAACACTTAGAAAAATTTCTAAGTTTAGAAATTTTGACTTTTCAAAATGAAATCTTGACTTTTTGATTTCTCGATGAATAAGTTTCATATTTTGACATGTTTTGATGAATTATGATCTTTGGCACTTGAATTTGACCAAAAAGTCAAAGTTTGACTTTTCAGTATATAGTTGACTTTTGATTAGTTGACTGAAAAATTCATTTGTCAATCCACTGGACTGGCAATGTTTTGAACAATTTCACTAGGTCAAAATTTTGTAATTGGACTCTTGAGATCATGCCTTAAACCAATTGATCATTTGCTAGGTCAAAAATCAGAAATTGCCCTTTCCCAGTCAAAACCTTAATTTTAACCATTTTGCCCTTTTGGAGATTTGATCAAATTTCTTGAGTTGTGGTCCAAACTTGATCAAATGATACATATGAGTTTAAAATGTTGATGGGGATAAAAAATTATGAAGTTTGACTGTAAATTGGCCATGGTTGACTTTTCCCCCAATACAACTGATTTTTAGGTCAACTGCTCAATTGACTGAGTAAAAGTGTGATTCAAGGCTTGAAACTTGACATTAGTAATATTGGGAGTCCATGATGATCCATGAAAGTCATATGGGGCATTGAAAGTTTAATAATCCTTGTGCAAACTCAAACCCTAATTTTGGTCATCAGTGCTTAAGGAGGTGTCTTGAGCTGATCAAACGCTATTGCAGTCTTGAGCCCAAGGAGATCTTGTGAGCAAATTCTTGATGAGTAAGAGGGAAATTTTGGGGTAAAAGAGCTTCCCCTGTTAAATATTCTTAAGCCTGAAGAGTTAGATTGGCGAGTTTTGCCATTCGTGACTCGAAGGTGGAAGATGATTGGACACTAGAGTGCCCAGAAATTTGCACTCGGTGATGTGATGGTTGGGGGAATGGGCTTAAAGATGCCATTTGGAGAGATGATAGAAAGTTGTTGGAGATGGGCTTGTAGATGCCATCCAAAAGTGATTGTTGAACCATAGCTGTAAGTTGAAACTGAATGAATATCATAATGGCATCCGTGTCTGTAGCGTATCTGTATTGTATCTGAAAGCTGGATCTGAATGAGTATCAGAATGGCGTCCGTGTATGGAGCGTATCTGTACTGTATCTGGAAGTTGGATCTGAATGAGTAATAGAATGGCATCTGTGTCTGGAGGATATCTGAACTGTATCTGAGAGCTGAATCTGAATGAGTGTCAGAATGGCATCTGTGTCTGGAGCGTATCTGAACTGTATCTGAAAGTTGAATCTGAATGAGTATCAGAATGGCATCCGTGTCTGGAGCGTATCTGAACTGTATTTGAGAATTTTGATCATTGTTATATGATAGTTGTCGATTAATATTATCCTGAAAAGGGTAAAATGTTAGCTAATATGCAATGTCATGTTGTATGAAATGCATATTGTAATGTATTCGTGTTATCAATATTTATGATATGTGGATGCGATGTATGTGTATATGAGCTAATCTGCTGCACTATTGTTTTTGGATTGGGGAAAATAAATCCCTGACTGCTATTGAGGATATGGAGTGTAAGTCTTTATGTTGTGAAGTCAAAGTGTTGATGAATTTCCGCTTAGAGAAATAAACTCTGTTGTAAGGGAAATGTCGTGTATTGCTTGTAAAATCCTGTTGGGGAATCCGGAGAAATTGGATAACTTCTACTGGGGATTGATAATTGGAAGCTTTGTTCCACTGGGGATTAAATTGTATACTGTGGGGGATTTTATGGAAATAACTTAGAGAGATTTCCCTACCTTAAAGCCCTCAGTGATTGTCTTTATTTTGTTTATTTGTAAACAGTAATTATGTTCAAATGCATATGTTCAACAATAAATCATTGGACGTTTTTGTAAACAAAACACAAGAGTAAAGAAAAACATATAGTTTTTCACTTTCAAAGGGATATCTTTGTATTTGACTTTGAGTAAGTATTTTTGTACAATGAGACAAACATTCTAGTAAGAGAATGCCGTCGTAAAAGATGAAAATTTTGATACAAAGAAAAGATAGCTATGTGCAATAATCCCATGGGATTCCCATTCTGCTATAGACTCCGTATCTCTGAGCATCTTGTTTATTTGTTGCCTCGTCCGAATATGATTGAATTGATCAGAACCTCTGAGTTTGTCAGTGGAAGCCAAAGGTTGTCCGTAAGGTGATCCAACGGGACATAGTCATATGCTTTAATTCCCTAACTTTTTCCTGGACCTCCCTTTCAGGTTTTCAACTTGCCGGGTGTACAGATTTTTTTGTTTTATCTGTAATTTTTGCCCGAACCTTTTTGGTTCGCCGGGATGCCCTTATTTTGCTTAGGTGTGTCAACCTAGCGGGTCTCTTATGCATAGTATCTTTTGAATATGTCTGCATTTGCAGGGTGCGGTAGGTCATCGCCATCCATAGTGATCAAGATAATTGCTCCACCAGAGAATATGTTTTTGATTACAAATGGTCCTTCGTATGTAGGAGTCCATTTTCCCCTGGGATCACCTTGCGGTAGTATGATACGTTTGATCACCAGATCCCCAACTTGATACACTTGGCATTTGACCTTTTTGTTGAAAGCCTTGATCATCCATTTTTGATACATTTGACCATGACAGACAGCAGTAAGCCTTTTCTCATCAATCAAGTTTAGTTGATCAAGTCGAGTCTGGATCCAATCATTTTCATTCAGTCCTGCATCCTTCATAATTCTCAGAGAGGGGATCTTAACCTCAATAGGAAAGACAGCCTCCATGCCATATACCAGAGAATAGGGTGTTGCCTCGGTTGATGTGTGTGTTGTGGTACGATACATGTGGAGAGTGAATGGTAGCATTTCATGCCAGTCTTTGTATGTGACTGTCATTTTCTGTATGATCTTTTTAATGTTTTTATTCGCGGCTTCGACATCATCATTCATCTTCGGCTGGTAAGGAGAAGAATTGTGATGCTGGATCTTGAATTGCTCGCACAGGGCGGTGATCATAGTATTGTTCAGGTTCGTACCATTTTCTGTAATGATCCTCTCCGGGATACCGTACCGACAGATGAGATTCTGCTTAATGAACCGGGCTACAACGTTCTTGGTGACGGAAGCGAAAGATGTTGCCTCCACCCACTTTGTAAAATAGTCAATGGCCACTAAAATGAAGTGGTGTCCATTGGATGCTATTGGCTTGATTTCCCCAATCATTTCAATCCCCCACATAGCAAAGGGCCAAGGAGCCGTCAAGATATTCATAGGAACCGGAGGTACGTGCACTTTGTCAGCATAGATCTGACACTTATGGCAAGTTCGAGAGTGTTGATAGCAATCTGCTTCCATGGTAGACCAGTAATAGCCTGCCCGTAGGATTTTCTTCGCCATCGTATGCCCACTGGAATGGGTGCCAAAAGTGCCTTCATGTAACTCAGCCATGATCCTTTCAGCTTCAACCTTGTCTACGCACCGAAGTAGCACAGAGTCATGGTTGCATTTGTAAAGAATTCCATTACTAAGGAAGAACTTAGCAGAGAATCTCCTTAAGAACTTCTTATCATTGACTGAAGCTCCTTCTGGATATTCTTGGGTTTTGAGATGCCTCTTGACTTCGTGAAACCAAGGCTGGTCCACTATTTCTTTAGTATTAATCTCGTGATAGTGTGCTGGTTCATCCCTTCGTTTAATGGTGATCTGGGGAGCCTCTTTATCCCATTTAAGTTTAAACATAGATGACATTGTGGCTAGTGCGTCTGCTAGCTGATTTTCTTCTCACAGGAAATGCTCGAAGGTAATCTTCTCAAAATGTGGGAGTAATGTCAAAACATGTTCTTTGTAAGGGATAAGGTTAGGGTGTTTGGTGTCCCATTCCTATTTGATCTGGCTAATGACCAAAGCTGAATCTCTGAATACATTCAAGGATTTGATCCCCAAATTTATGGCAGCTTTAAGACCAAAGATGCACGCTTCGTACTCCGCCATGTTGTTTGTACAATTGAAGCAGAGTCTTGCAGTAAAAAGAGTATGACATCATTCAGGAGATATGAGTACAACACCAATACCATTTCTAAGTTCATTGGATGCCCCATCAAAAACTAGGGTCCATTGGGATCCTTGTTCAGGTCCATCATATGGCCTGAATTCTTCATAGTTGTTTACCATCATGATGTCCTCATTTGGGAATTCTAACTTCATGGACTGGTAGTCTTCCATAGCTTGGTGAGCAAGGTGATCAGCTAGTACACCGCCTTTTATTGCTTTTTGGGTAGTATACTGGATGTCATATTCTGTCAGGATCATCTGCCATCTCACTATTCTCCCAGAGAGGACAGGTTTCTCGAAGATGTATTTTATTGGATCCATTTTAGATATCAACAAGGTAGTATGAGTCAGCATATATTGTCTTAGCCGGCGAGCAGCCCATGCCAGAGCGCAGCAAGTTTTCTCGAGCAGTGAATATCTTGTTTCACAGTCGGTAAACTTTTTGCTCAGGTAATAAATAACATGCTCTTTTCGTACAGACTCGTCATGCTGCCCCAGCACACACCCCATTGAATTTTCCAAAACAGTCAGATACATGATCAATGGTCTTCCCTTGACTGGTGGCATCAAAACAGGAGGCTCTTGTAGGTACTCCTTGATCTTGTCGAAAGCAATTTGGCATTCATCATTCCATTTGACTACTTGATCTTTCTTCAGTAGTTCGAAGATTAGTTCACAAGTAGTTGTTAGGTGAGAAATGAATCTGGCAATGTAGTTCAAACGTCCCAAGAACCCTCTGACTTCCTTCTCAGTACGAGGAGCAGGCATCTTTTGTATCTCTTTCACCTTGGAAGGATCTACTTCAATACCCTTATGGTTGACGACAAATCCTAGGAGCTTACCAGACCTTACTCCAAACATGCATTTATTTGGGTTCAACCTCAGCTTGTACTTCTTTAGTCTCTCAAACAGTTTCTGTAAATGATCAAGATGCTCTTCTTCTGTTTGAGATCTAGCTATCATGTTGTCCATATAGACCTCTATTTAGTGATGTATCATGTCGTGAAATAGAGCTACCATGGCACGCTAATAGGTTTCCCCAGCATTTTTCAGTTCGAACGGCATAACCTTGTAGCAGAATATCCCCCATTGTGTGACAAAGGTTGTCTTCTCCATGTCCTCAGGCGCCATTTTGATTTGGTTGTAGCTTGATAAATCGTCCATGAAGGAAAACACTTTCTGTTGTGTCGTTTTGTCAACTAGAATATCAATGTGGGGGAGTGGGAAATCATCCTTAGGGCTTGCCCTATTCAAATCTCTGTAGTCCACACACATTCGCACTTTTACGTCCTTTTTGGGCACGTGAACAACATTAGCAACCCATTGTGGATAAGAGGTGACGACCAAGAATCCAACATTGAATTACTTCACGACTTCTGCTTTAATCTTCTCCGGCATATCTGGTCGCATTTAATGGACCTTTTGTTTTACTAGTGGGCAATCCTCTTTTGTAGGCAGACGATGTACCACAATATCTGCATCAAGTCCTGGCATGTCTTCATAAGACCAGGCAAAGACCTCAACATACTCGTGTAACAACTGAATCATACGCTTCTTGACACTGGGTTCCAGATTGGCACCCACCTTGACCTCTCTTCTGTCTTTTTTGGTACCTAGGTTGATTGTATCCACTGGCTCTTCGTGGGGATGAATGGTTCTCTCTTCTTGTAGTAGTAATCTGGCAAGTTCCCCTGGTACTTCACAATCTTCCTCACCTTCGTCTTCGGCTTGGTAGATTAGATTTTCAGAGTCACAGAAGGCCATAGCAGAAACATTACCCATGGGATCCCGAATAGATGTAGACCTGCATTGTGAGTGTGAGTGTGTGTAAGGGTATAGCTATCTTTGAAAGAAATGTAAAAATAAAAATAATGAGCACAAAGTTTGTATGCAAAAAAACGTCCATGATTCATTGATGTCATATGGAAATGAGATAATAACCCTTACAAATGGACCATTGTGCCTCGGGTAAGACACAAGGTTTGAAGAGTCTGAATTGTTTTAATATTACAGATCCAACAAAATGTAAAGACAAATTACTGTGGGATAAAAGTGATCAGGACGAAATCTCTAGCCTCCCAGTTACTGAGCCCTCTACTGAAAGTTTGGAAAATCAAATCCTCCAGGTTGTAGCTGTCTTCATCATCCTCCACTGCATTGACTTCGCGGTTTTTAATCTTCAAGGGTGGTCCTCCGGCACGAGCGCGACGTACAGTCTTCTGGGCACCTGAAGTGAAACCCAGACCAAAGTTGTCAGACTTGTATGATATATCTGGGATTTGTCCCCAGATAGTGCACCCACCTTCTTCTATCACTTCCTTTGCATCCTTCAAAGATGACATTCTGAGTGGAGGCCTTGTGATCTTGGGAACAGCCTTGGTCACTGCCATATCTTGCGGGACTTCTTCAAAGTGCTGGAATGGAGTTTAAATAAACTCACCATCTAATTCCACATATCTAAAGGAATTAAGATGGCTGGTCATATACTCTTCTTCTCCATGAACAGTGATAATCTTTCCTTGAATCGGATACTTCAGCATTTGGTGCAACGTAGAAGTAACAGTGTCGGTATTATGAATCCATGGTCGGCCTAGCAAGCAGGAATATGAAGGGCAGATATCCATTACATAAAAAGTTGAATCAAATGTTTGGGTTCCAACCTTTATGGGGATATCCACTTCCCCATGCACCATCCTTTTTGATCCTTCAAAGGCCCTCATTACTATGTTGCTTGGCTTCAATGTCACTCCTTCGCATTCAAGCCTATCAAGAGCCTTTTTAGGCAATACATTCAGAGACGAGCCAGTGTCTACCAGGACATGAGCCAAGGTTGTGCCCCTGCATTCCACTGAGACATGTAATGCCTCATTATGCTTCCTCCCTCTTGGCATTAAATCAGCATCTGAAAAACCTAAACCATTATCTGCAGTCAAGCTGGCTACGCAGTCTTGGAACTGATCAGTAGATGTTTCTTGGGGTACATGAGCAGTTTTCAAGAATTTCACCAAGGCCTTTGCATGCGCCTCGGAACATAGTAGTAAAGCCAGCATGGAAATTTTAGATGGAGTTTGACCCAGTTGCTCAACTACATCGTAGTCGCTTCTTTTTATGATCTTTAGAATTTCCTCCATCTCTTTCCGGGAGGTTTCAGGGATAGCCAATGATTGTGCCTTCGTCCAGACAGGCTCAATCAGAATACTTTTACCTCGAGTCTCGGTTGACTCGGCAACAGGAATGTCAGTAGGAGTGATAACAGGAGTTGTATCAGCTTTGTCAGTTGGAGTATTAGTGGAGATGATTGTAGGACTGGGAACAGCCTTTGGAGGAGCAACAACAACAGGAATGATTACGGGTCCAGAAACTGCTTTTGGGGGAGCAATTTCTGGAGAGAATATCCTTCCTCTTTGGGTAATATTACTAGTCCCTGCAATATTACTGATATCAGAGTCAACTTTCTCAGAACTTGAATCTTCGGCAGCTGGCCAATCTTGCTTACCGTGGTAGTAGACATCCCCTCCATAATTCCATGGTATGGTTTTGTCTGACGAATATGGGACTGGTCCAGGCATTGTAATTATCAAAGGAGCTATTTTTGGAACTGATGTAATTCTAACGGGTATTTTGGTGGAGACCCTGGAAGAATTGTCGGAAATGGTCACAATGGAAACATCCTTATAAGAAACAGTTGGAACAGAAGTCTTTTCGGAAAAAATTTCCTTGTTATCTATTAGGCATTGAATGCCTGCTTTCAACAAAGGACAGCTGGTTGGTGAGGACAAACAGGAATGACATATTTCATCACATCCTGGGAACACACCGGCATTCAATAAATTCTTTTTGATAGTTAGGAGTGGGGTAGTTCATTAACTGAAGTAACAAACATTTCTTCCTCAATGGCGTTGGCATTATGGTCGTGTTTGGGCATAGGGGCAGAAATGACATTTGGCTTTTCGGGCGCATCGAATTCAATCACTTTGGCTTCAATAAGGTCTTGTACTTTGTTCTTTAGAGCCCAACGGTTATTAGTGTCATGGTCGGGACTCTCAGAGTGGTATGCACAGCGGGCATTAGGATGATAGTGAGGAGAGGTTGTGTTAGGGTTCTTTGAGGCTTCTTTCAAAGTCACTAGATTGGATTTTAACAGATGTGGCAATACTTAAGATAGGGTCATGTTAATTTTGGTGAACTGTCTGACTGGTCTTTCCATTCTTGGTTGGTTGTTTCTTTGCTGATCAGGTGCAGGTTTAGGAATCATAACAACCCCCATAATTGGACGGTGTTCGGCCTTATCTTGATTTCTCTGAGGATATACGACAACCACTTATTTCTTTCCAATGAATGGCTTCCTCACAGCAGCAGAGGATGCATCTTTTTGAATCTTTCCACTTTTTATCCCGGCTTCTACCATTTCTTCTGTCAATATCAGTTCAGTAAAACCTGTCGATGAACTCCCAATTAAGTGATTGAAGAAGGGACTAGACAAGGTGCCCAAGAACATGTCTACTAATTCTCTTTCAGATAGGGGAGGTTGAACTCTTCCGGCAAAGTCCCTCCATTTTTGCACATAATCCTTGAAGCCTTCACTTGAAACCATGGCCATACTCTGGAGTTGAGTACGGTTAGGCGCAAGATCAGCGTTGTATTGGTATTGTTTGTAAAAGGCTGCAGCAAGATCTTCCCGGTTATGAACATTGGCTCTTTCTAACTGATAAAACCAATCAAGTTGAGTTCTAGACAGACTGTCTTGGAAGAAGTGTACCCATAAGTCTTTATCAGCGGTATGAGGCTGGGTCTTCCTCACATAGGACTGGAGATGCATTTTGGGGCATGAGACTCTGTCATATTTGGCGAACACAGGTGCTTTGAATTTTGGAGGAATGACGATCCCCGATACTAAACCCAATTCCTCAAAGTCCAAGCCAGGCACTTTTTGGATTTCCATTGCACTCAATCATTCTTCTAGATGCTTATACTTGTCATCGGCTGGAGGATATTGTTCTTCAGAATAGTCTTTTTATTCCTCTTCCTCTTTTGATTCTGACTGGACAACTGTTTCTTTGCCTTTCCCATCTTCATTGTCTTTCTCACCGGATGTCTTTGCAAAGTCTAAGGCCCTTCTTGTCTGCCCTTGGAACCTTCTTCCCATGTTTAGAACTCCAATTATCTTCTTCGTCTTCTTTTTCTTCTCCTCAGCCAACAAGGTCTTCAGCTCTTCTTGTCCTTTGGCCAGAGTTAAGAACAACTGTTGAAATTGGGCATTCTGAGCTTGGAGGTCCTTCATTGTTTGCTCGAGATCCATCTTACTGAAATAAACAGTAGAGAGATGAGGAGACTTGTTGCAAGAAACCTTCTTATGTTATGATGAATGGTAAATGCATATGCAATGATTTCAAGGATTTTAAGATTCAAATTTGTTTTAGACAAAAAGGAAACACACGTTATATTAATAGATTAAAGCTCGAGTACATCAATGCCTTCTTGGGAAAAATAATACAAATACTTTTAAGATAAAAAGGTAGTACGCATCCTCTTTGGTGCAATGCAGGCATTCAGAGTCTGGTCCTCATGAAGTAGCCTAGTGAGTTCCAAAACCTTCTTCTCACTTGCGCAGAATTGGGCTTTGAAAGTATATCGCTCCCCCTTGAGTTGTATCCAATCCCTTTGTAGGTCCTCAAGGAGGTGGGCATGTCAGGATGTAGGATAGTGTATGGAATATCTCCTTCCATGACAGGCTCAATGATTACCAGGAGAATGGAGGGATAAGGCATCATAAGACTCTGAGCACGAGTCCGTACCCATTTGAGGTAAGGCTCAAGAGGGATGGAATTTTTACGCCCCAAAGTCTTGCTATCTACCTTGTTCAACATCCTCCAAGCTCGGATAAATCTCTAGCGAAGACCTTGATCGTCGTTGTCATAGTCAAATACCAAACCTTGAATCAGCATCTCGTGTGGGCCATCCCTTCGGGCGTAACTAAACTGTCTTAAAGTTAAGCAGGGGTTATAGGTGATACCTCCCCTAATTCCAAGTAAGGGGACATTAGGAAATTCTCCATAACGGTCGACAATAGTAACATTCTCTATGGATCGGGAGCACCAATGGATGTCTGAATGTTTGAGCGTCATCAACCTTTGTGACCACATTGAACCTTGTTCATTCTTTAATACATATTGGAGAAGATGTGAAATAAACATCTTGCCAAGAGAGGAACACATAAGGACACCTATTTTTCCTCATTGTGCGAAGGTGAAAAGAGTGTAGGATATCCCCTAGCAATGTAGGCACCGGGTTGTGGGATATGAAGATTTTGACGGCGTTCACGTCTATGAGTTGGTCAGGATTTGGAAACAAAACCATCCCATAGATGAGGAGAGACATAATTTCCTCAAAAGCTTGCAGATCCAAGGAATTCCAACAGCTTTGGGCTTTCTCAAACAAGAACTTTTCTAGGAAACCCTTGACACCACTCCTTGTTTCCCAATGAGTTGTGACATCAGATGATTGCAAGTGTAGAGCTTGATCAATCTCTTCTGGCTTTGGGTCTCTTTCCGTACCGTTGAAAGGTAAAAGATTGAGAATGGGAATCCTTAAGATTCGGGAGAATTCTTCCAAAGCAGGCACAAGTTGATAGTCAGGAAATGTGAAGCAATGGTGTAAAGGATCAAAGAACTGAAAGAGCACCTTCATCATGTCCTCATCTGTGTTGGAGGTGACCAAGTTGAGTAGGCAACCATGTCTCTCGGTGAATGGAGAGTTTTCAGGAATCCTTGAAGCTAGCTCCTTAAGTTGTAGAGGGATCCTTACAAGGTTGACTTGAATAGTTTTCCTGCGAAGAGAATTCATATCCTACAAAACAAGAACAAAGATGAATCCCAAAATCCTTGAAATGGTTAGTGAATGTGTATGATGTTATGATTTTCATGATGTTATGTACAAGTATGTATATACAAACAAAGAAAACAAATTCTTAGGTTTAGGCTTGCATGGAGTTTCATAGGTAAGTACCCTCTTGAAGTTTAGTTGGCTCAAACATGTCCTAGTAATAGTAACCGGGTTCTAAGGAGCTCAATATCACTGGTTTGTTTCCTTAGTCATTGTTTTAGCACAAGCCTCTTTAATGGCGATCGAAATATCCCAAGAAACCAAACCTCAATGAGTGTAGTATCGAGTATCTACCAACTTCGGATTGCACCAAAGCCGGTCATCTCACTACATCCTAAATGGCCAAGTTGGTCAAGTAAAGGTTCTAAAAGTTCATTAGTGCCTCATGACATCACTCAGCGGCCCCGTATTCTCTTTGATCAACTCAAAGGCTACCGATACCCACAAATATGTCGCACTAACATAGTTATTGCTTAGACCATGTTGGTATACCCCGCACAATTTCCACAATGTATTGCTACTTACCTATAATGTATCCCAAATCCGGGTAGAGGATTCAAACCCAAACAAAGAACCATAATGTAAAGCATACAAATCAAACAATGAAATTAAGTAAATGTGATATAACCCTAAGGTAACCCCACTTTTAAAATTTTCCCCAGCAGAGTCTCCAGTTCTATGATACGGTGGGAGAACTGACTTGGGTGTTTTGCGTTTGATCGCAAATGTTGCGGTTAGCAAGAGTCTCCACCCACTTTTCTTTTATCCAAAAGAAAAGGTGAAAAAGCACAGGAAAGACCTTTGAGATTGTTTCTTGAGTTCATGGGGTAGATTATGAAAAGGGAAGGTATTAGCACCACTTTCATCCATGGTTTTCCATGGGCTCTTAGTTACTTGCTAGATCACTTGCTTTTGTTTGAAATTGTGCTTCGTGTGGTTTTTGAAAGTATTTTGTAAAGAGGCCATTTGTTTAGGCAAACTTTGTAATGATTCTTGTTCGTAAGAATGTATACAAAGATGTTGATCTTTTGAAAATGTTTTCAAGTTTGAAAGATGTTTGAAAGTGTATGTGTTTATTTTGAAAATAGCAAGGATGTTTGTTTTAAAATGGAGCAAGTAACTTAGGAGCATTATACCTACTCAAAAGTCTTTCTTGTTCATTTTCTTTTCCTTTGACATTGTTGTCTTACCATTGATTTGGTAAGTAACCCTATCTTTGGATGTAAGCGGGACAGGCGTGGGTCATCGTATAACCATGATTAGAAATGTTGCAAGGTATCTTAGCATTCTTTTTTAGGGTCTAAGATCATTTGAAAGACAACTTAGATAGCGTCGTCGAGGGACTATGATCTTGTATTTGCTTGTTTTTGCTAAGATACCTTACATGCGTAATATGGTCATTTTGTATAAGGTAACCAAGTGGGATAACCCTAGGGGTGTGTTGTACCCCAAAATTTTCCCTCCCATATTTCTCAAAATATGTCAAGAAAGATCCTCAAGTTGCTCAAGGTAGTCCAAGAGTTGGCCAGACAAGCTCTCTCCTAAGACAGTCTTCCCCAAACTAGGGTTTCATGTTGCATCAAGATCCTTGAGTCCAAGTGGTCCCAAATGCTAATAAATATCCTAATATGTACTCAAGATCATCCATGTCAAGTTTCAAGCTTGGCAGAGGAATTTTGCTCAGTCAATTGCTCAAAGGTCCAAAAATCGACTATGCTAGGGCAAAAGTCAACTGTAACCTACATATAGTCAAACTTCAAGATTTTTTGTCAATATTCTCATTTTGAAGTATATTTCATCATTTGATCAAGGTTTTATCATGATTCATCAAGGATTGCTCACAATTCATCAAGATTCAAAAGTTGCTAAATTAGGGTTTTATAGGAAAAGTCAACCCAACTTTGACCAAGCATAACTTTCTCATACTTTATGAGAAATGACCCATCCAAATCTCATTTTTAAGAGAATGCAATTCCCTACAATCCATATTCATCTCCCAAGATCAAAATATGCACTCACAAGAAGTTATGAATTTGGACATTATAGGTCATTTTGAAAAGTCGACAAAAACACCTTTTTTGTCAAAGCTTCATACATGAGCATGGAATATCAAATTGATATGAGACCAAAAGGGTTGGTTATAGGACACCTCAATATTTCTTAAAAGTCCAAGAACACCTCCAAAGGTTCAGAATTGAGGAAGTTATGCATTGTTGAAGTTGGACTTTTTTGCAAAATTGCCAAAAGTCAACTATGCCCAAAACTTCAAGTTTTGCCAAATGGGCCCATTCTTTTTCACTTGTTTTGGGTTGGCATTATAGCCCACGTGCTCTATCCTTGGCCATGTGTCCATATCATATTTTTATTAATTATTTTGATTTTATTTGAATTAATTTGATTTAAATCAAAATAAATCAAATAAAAATCCAAAAGCATTGATAACAAAGATTTTGTGGTGATTTCAGGTTTCATTATACAGCTTGCTATCATCAAACTCGTATCAAGGCATAAGTGTACAAAAAGATGGGATTTGGACCAAATTTGGAAGGTTGTTAAAAGAGGATCAAATCAAATATCAAAGCATTGATAGAGGAAGATTTGGACAGCAAAAACAATCCTAATACATTGTGCAATACATAAGGGTCGGGTGCAGACCAAAATAAGGGTTGGAGATCAGATAGAGAGCAAGAACAAAATTTGCAAAAATACCAAAAAAGTGTGAGATCGAAATAGGGCTTAGAGGCAGTTTTAAGGCTTGGCAGTTGTCTCAATCGTTTCCTGGCAACCTCCACAAACGAAAGCAAGCAAAACCACGCGTTTTCAGACCCCCAAGTGCACTGTAAGTCGTCCACGGATTCACTATATTCTTGAAATCGAAAAGCTTTATTCTTGCATCCATTGTGTAAGATAATTGCATATTCTGAATCTACACATCATTTGCAATCTTTTGGTATTACTTGATTTCATTTATCTGACCTATATTGTGATTCACCATAGCTAGGGTTTCAAGTTTTGGTTTAGGGCTTTTTGTTTCAGAAAAAATTAGCCTCAGTAATGGGCATGGTTGCA
Source organism: Vicia faba (assembly GCA_948472305.1). NCBI lineage: Eukaryota > Viridiplantae > Streptophyta > Magnoliopsida > Fabales > Fabaceae > Vicia > Vicia faba. Next base: position 1,144,172,899 of record OX451739.1, on the reverse strand, counting down.
TTCAGGAGGGTGAGACGAACTCAACCCTGGTCTTAGAATTCATTTCCATGGCCTATATAAGATTTTGAGGGTGGACAAGCTTGTAGCGACTGACCTTTTTCTGTTGGTATAGATGTTTCTGGTTTTAGCCACGGAGAGAGGAAGAAGAAGCAGGCGTGTCGCTCCCTCATTCACCCATTCAAACGTCCGCGCACATTTTTTTATTATTCTTTCAATATTCTTTTGTTTCTCATATTATCTGCAATGTTTGATTAATGAACAATAAGAACCACATGGCCTAGTGGCTGCCACGCAGGTCTCAAGACATTGGAGGCTGGAGGTCAGGGGTTCGATCCCTGCCTCCAGCATTTATTATTTTGCATTATTCTTACAGGAAATTATGTGCATACTCAAGCCTAAGATCCACCATGGACTCTCACCATCCAGCACGCCAGATGGCCAGATGGCTAGATCTGGTGGTCAAGCATTGAAGGCACACCATAGGCAGTCAACGCACATGCACTGGATCAGAAAAAGTCCAATGGATCAGCATCATTGGGCCAACGAAATTGCTATTCACACACTCAAATCAGGCCCACTTTCTATACTTTTCTTATATTTTGTTTATTAATTTAATTATTTTATTTGTTTTTTTTTAATTACTAACCAATAGCATAATTTCTTTTTTATCAAAAAATCACCAAAAAATATTTTTATCCAATTAAATTTCAGAAATTCATTTTTTTCATTAATAAATATTAATTAATTAAGTAGGTTATTAATTCTAGGTAACTTTAATTGATTTTGTAAATATTTAAAATTAATTAGAAATTAATAGGTTTTAACTACTAACTTAATTATTTTATTCTCTTCCTTAAATTAACAAAAACACCAAAATGTGTCATTAATTATTTTTTCCATTAATTAATTTATTTAATATTAATTTAGTATTTAATTTAGGACTTAATTCCTTTTCTTAAAAATAAAAACAACAAAAAAACCATTTTCTTTTAAAAGGGTCAAAACCCTAAACTCGCATTCGATTCAATTTCACCTCGCGCGCTTTATTCTTTATTTATCAAATTAATGTATCTGCTCCTGGCTTGTAATAAATAATTAGGATATTTATTTATTTTTCTGCTTTTATTTTATTTTCAAAGGTTTGTTTTTGGCGATGTAAATACCCGACGCCTTGTAATAATTTAGTTTAAATTCCGCATTTTAATTCTGCAAATTATACAACTGCTAGATGTTTGATAATAGGGTTTGCATGACAAGAATGAATGTTTAATCTAAAATCAATTAGATCACCCTAAACATGTTCAAAGATAAAAATAAACTGAAATCAACACATTCGCATATGTGCACTCCTAGGGTACACCCCACTTGGTTGCCTTCGTAAACAGTCATTGAGTATAGGTTGTTTTAGAGGTCGCCCTCTTGTCTAAAAGATCATAGTTGCCTCAAAATGGTTGCCTCTGATATCGTTGCCTCGAATAAATGATCTAAGACATTAGGGTTACCGCTAAGACGTCCTAACGTTGCTTTAGTGACCGTATGTCCCTCTTTCGAATTGACCCTAAAACTCCAACGACGGTGCTACCCACTCACTAATAGTGGGATAGCATTGTCTAAAGGAAATTAACATAGAACGATTCCTTTTTCGAGTAGGTAGATTAGTTCTTAGATACTTGCTCATCCAAAACAAACTTTTTCTCACACTTACACTCCTTTACAAACAAAGTTTTCAAAAACATTTCATTACACTCTTGAAGACAGGCGCAAGATTTAAATCGAAGTTAAAAACAAAACTTTTCAAAACCCACAAACACAAAGAAAACAATTTTTGAAAATGATGAGCAAGTACCTAAGAGCCCGTAGATAACTACAGATAGAAAGGGTGATAATACCTTCCCTTTCTATAAATCTACCCCCCGTACTCAGAAATATCTCGAAAAAGGAATTTTTCTGTGATTTTTTCCTTTCCTTGTTGGATAAAATAAAAGTCGGTGGCGACTCTTGCTTACCGCGACATTTTGCGAAAACAAACGCAAAACGCGAACCAGCATTCCAAAAAACAGTCAGTTCTTCCCACCGTATCACAGGGTGCTTGTGTGCAAGTTTATTATTTTCATGCTTGTTTTTTGTCTTGAATTAGGGTTTTCTAAGTATTGATTTTAGTATTTCCATATAAACCCTAATTACTAGCATATTATATATAAAGCGATAAATTGCGGAATTTGAAGTTACTACGCTATTACAACATTTGTGGGGAGGGGGATGTACAAATTGAATGGGGATTGCAAGAATGTAAACCTAGTTAATCTATTACAACCAAATTGAATGGGTATTAATGTACAAGAGATTCAATAAATATAATATGCAAAAAGAATAAATATGCATTAATGTAAAGGTAAAAAAAATGAATATTTTGTTTGGTTTACATAAGAAAAAAGGGATTTGTTTTAACCTAGTTAATTAAAGGAAATAATTAATTAAACTTAAATTTATTAAGAAAAGATTTTAGATAAAACCCTAATTCTATTTAGTTGATTAAAAGAAAATAAGTTTAAGAAAAATGTATTTTTTGGTATTTTTGTCTTGAAAATATTTATAGTATTATAAAATATTTTTAGTCTTTTTTCATATCAAAAAATAATATATTTTAAATGGTGTGAAAAATAAATTAAAAAAAACATAGTATTAATTAAAATTACAAGACTAGTTAGTAAAATAAATAAAGTATGGTTGAATCAAAATATTTTTTATGAGAAAAATAAAATAAACTAAGTTAAAAATAAAAATCTATTTTTTTGTATTTTTTTAATATTAGGAAAAAATGATTAAGAAAATATAAATGAAATAAATAAAAAGAAAAAAGAAAAAAGAAAAATAAATAAACTTGGGCCAGCGGCGCAAACAGCCTGCAGTGGGTTAGTTAGAAAAAAAAACAAAATGAACAGGCCCAAGAAGGCCCAGCGTGTCAAAAAAGAAAAATAAAAAAACAAGAAAAATGTGAAAAATCCAAAAGGGTACCACTGGGGCTCGAACCCAGGTCCCAAAGGTTACATGTGCGCTTCTACCACTGGGGCGGCTATACATCCGTTAACATAAGAAAAACAATAAATATACAAGGCAAAACGCGCCATGAAGACTTCATCTTCAACCTCCATCCAGACCAACTGTAACTTGCTCATTTCTCATCAAAAATGAAAACTGTAAACATGAAACTTGTAGCAAATTTTCTCACGGTTCCAGAAATGTAAAGCATTAAAACTATAGATCAAAGATAAGCATGAATTTTAATGGCCCTAATCTGAACCCTAAAAATCTCAAATTTCAGTTTCAAAATTCTCTAAGCTCAAGCAAAATTAATGGAAACTCTGGACATGGTTAGCTTTAGGGCAATGATATCTACATGTTTTGTTCACAAATAAACTATTGATGATACATGTATGAAGAGTTCCAAGTTGAGAAAACTTACCTCAAAACTGGAAATCATGTTTTGAGTTTGAGCTTGTTTCAAGTGATGGTGATGATCATGTTAGCTTTCTTGAGATCCTAGGAAGCTAATGCAATGGTTTGCTTGAGTTGAGAGTGGCTGATATGGCCTGGAGAAGTCAAATTGCAGACTCTATTTTTTGGTTATGGAGGTTATAGTAAATCGTGTTACGCTTCTGGAATAAGGATGGGGATGAGTTGTATTTGATGTAAGGAAGCTTTAGGAATGAATTTGAGGGAAAACGCACGAGGAAAATGGAAGATTCAAGTTTAAGGTCAGAACTATGTATCAATGGAGTTTTTTGTACAATTTCTGGCTAGAGGGAATTTGGGAGTGTTTCATGGTGCTAAAACTCGTCCTTTAGCTCACAAATAGTGACTCTATTTATAAGCAACAAGTTTGGAGTACTCTAGTTGATCAGAATTCAAATTTACATGTTTAAGTTCAACATGTGATTTTTTTGACAAAACAAGTTTCCATGCCTTGTACTTGGTTCATATAGTGGTTATGCTTTAAACAAGCTTGCTTCTGACTTTGTGGATGAAGTGTGATCAGAGAGAACAAGTTAGAGGCTCAAGAATGGACTTTATGCAAAAATCTTGCTTTATAAGAATGGCAATGTTAACTTTGTGCCATTAATGGAAATGCAACTTGGATAATAGCTCAATTGCTTGGATCAAAGCCCTAACAGTTGTGTAAACATTTAATTATGGAGTGACAAACAAGTTTGAGGCCTGCAAAGCAAATATTATGTAGCCTAGCATAGATTTGGTTCATGTGTTCATCCAAAAATGACTTGTAATTCAAGTGATGAAACCCTAACTCCATCTCTTCGATTCTCCCTATTCAAGAATGATCTCAAGGAGTTCTTGGACATTTTGGAAAGATTGAAATGTGCTCTACAATCCATATTTGAATTTCTTTTGAATATTTCCCTTGGAACTATATGAAAAAGTGCCATGAAGTTGGGTCAAAATCCTGACCAAATTAGGGTAAAATTTCACTAAGTGCTTAGTTTCATGACCACATGTTCATAAAATTATAACTTGAGATCCAAGCATTTTTGAAAGGCGTTGTGTAAAGTAAAGTTTTATATTTCATAGATATCTACAACTTTCATGTTGGAAGTTTATCTTGAATCATCTTGCATCATGGTGAAAACTTTGCTCAAATTTATGGAAAAACATGAAATTTCCAACACTTAGAAAAATTTCTAAGTTTAGAAATTTTGACTTTTCAAAATGAAATCTTGAATTTTTGATTTCTTGATGAATAAGTTTTATATTTTGACATGTTTTGGTGAAATATGATCTTTGACACTTGAATTTGACCAAAAAGTCAAAGTTTGACTTTTCAGTATACAATTGACTTTTGATTAGTTGACTGAAAAATTCATTTGTCAATCCAATGGACTTACAATGTTTTGAAGCATGTCACTAGGTCAAAATGATTCAATTGGATTCTTTAGATCATGCCTTAAATCAATTGATCACTTTCTAGGTCAAAAATCAGAAATTGCCCTTTCCCAATCAAAACCCTAATTTTGACCATTTTGCCCTTTTGGAGATTTGATCAAATTTCTTGAGGAGTTGTGGTCCAAAATTGATCAAATGATACATCTGGGCTTAAAATGTTGATAGGGATAAAAAATTATGAAGTTTGACTGTAAATTGGTCATGGTTGACTTTTTCCCCAATACAACTGATTTTTAGGTCAACTGCTCAATTGACTGAGCAAAAGTGTGATTCAAGGCTTGAAATTTGACATGAGTAATCTTGGGAGTCCATGATGATCCATGAAAGTCATATTGGGCATATAAAGTTCAATAATCCTTGTGCAAACTCAAACCCTAATTTTGGTCATCAGTGTTTAAGGAGGTGTCTTGAGCTGATCAAACCCTAATGCAGTCTTGAGACCAAGGAGATCTTGTGAGAAAATTCTTGATGAGTGAGAGGGAAAATTTTGGGGTACAACACATGAATATTTATCTATGGGCTCTTAGTTGCTTGCTAGCTCACTTGCTTTTGTTTGAAAGTGTGCTTTGTGATGGTTTTTGAAAGTATTTTTGAAAAGCGCCTTCGTTTAGGCAAACTTTGTAATGATTCTCTTATCTATAAGAATGTATACAAAGTGTTGGACTTTTGAAAATATTTCAATATGAAAGTGTTGGTGTGTAAAATGTTTTTGTTGTGAGCAAGCGAGTAACTAGGAGCAATCTACCTACTCAAAGGTCTTTAATGTTATTTTGCTCCTCCTTTAGACGTTGATATATTACCATTGATTTGGTAAGAAGCCCCATCTTTGGATGTAAAGGGACGGGCATGGGTCATCGTATAGACATGATAGCAATGTTGTAAGATATCTTAGCATTTCTCTTGAGGGACTAAGATCATTTATAAGGCAACATTCGTAGCGTCATCGAGGGGCTATGATCTTATATTTTTGATTATTTTTGCTAAGACGCCCTACGTACATATCATGACCATTTTCTCAAGGCAACAAGTGGAGTTAACCCTAGATATGCAAGTGTGCAAGTGTTTGTGTTTCATGCTTGATTTATCTTTGAATTAGTGTTTTTCTAAGCACTGATTTTTATCTTCCCATACAAATCCTAATTACTAGCATTTATATGAAAGCGATAAATTGCGGAAAGTAAATATTCTACGCTATTACAATCATTTGGGGAATGGGGTATACAAATTTACAAATGGGGATTGCAAGAAAATTAAAGTTCTAATTATCTATTACAACCATATTGAAATAATGTACAAGAAATATAAAATAGACTTGTTTTGTTTTTGTTAAGGGAAGAAATAAATTTGCTTAAGAAAATATTTTTAGTCTTTTCGTTTTTAAAGAAATAAAATAAAGCATGGGAATATAAAGTATTTTTTGTGTTTTTGATTAATGAAAATAAAAGTGATGATAAAAATAAAAAGATGATAAGAGTCAGAATCAGCATGTTGTTGAAATAAGAGAGCAGAAGTTCTGACTCAGGCGCGCTGCAAATCAGAAAGGAAATATTAGCAGAAATGGGGAAGGCCAGAAGTTCTGGATCCGGACGCACTAAAGCTTTGAAGTTGTTGGGAACAAGAGAAAGCCTAGAAGTTTTGATTGTTTAAGGAAGCCTAGAAGTTCTAATGTTACTGAACGGTTGGAAGTTATGGTTGTTGAGAGAGTCTAGAAGTTCTAGTGTTACTGGCAAGCTAGAAGTTCTGATAATGGGTCTGTAAGGTGTCAATGTTGTTGGATGGGAATATCTAGAAGTTTTGGTCTAGGGACACTGTTTGAAAAATAATGGGAAAAATGTCAAGAAATAAACATAAAAAGGTGTTTCTGGGGCTAGAACTCAGGACCCTTAACACTAATGTCTTATGCTCTCACTCTCTGCCTCTGGGGTGGCTATACATCCGGTATTAGAAGCAAAAACATAAACATATATTACAAAATAAGTTCTGATGATGAACTTCATCTTCTTCTTCGTGCCAACCAGAGTATCTGCAACTTAGTCATTTCTCAACAAAAATGGAAAATGCAAACATAGCAGTTATGGCAGAATTCATCATGGTTTCAGAAATACAAAGCATCAAAACTGTAAACCAGAAGCAAACATGAATTTTGCTAATCCTAATTATGAAACCTAATTTCCTCAAGAAGTTATGATATGAAATTCTCTCTACTTGGGCCATATAAATGAAATCTATAAATATGTACAGAATCAGAGCCATGATATCTACATTGTATCTTTGAAAATGCAAGCCTAACAATGCCTAAGTAATGAGACAAAAATTAGAAGAAACTTACCTTGTAGCTGGAAATTGTTTTGTGAATTAGAACTTGGTTCAGATTGCTGTGATGTTCTGGTCAGCTTCCTCAAATTCTCAAAAAGCTAAAACAACTTTTAACTTGAGCTGTGAACGGTGAGAAAATTCTGGAGAAGTCAAGGTGTAAAGTTCTGGTTTTTGAAACAGAGAAGGGTGAAAACTGTTTTACAGTTTGAAAACAGAATTTGGGAAAAGCTTTTATGTGTATATTAGAAACTGTATGGATGATTTGGCCAAAAAACATACAAGAAAAATTAAAGTTTGAATTCAAAAATCAGAAACTAGTAGGTTTCGTGTTTATGTTTGCAATTTCAGGTTCTTGGGAATTTTCAGCAAGGTTTCAAGGCTTTTTCTCAAATCTTCGACCTCTTTTACAGTTGAAAATGAAGTTCAATTTATAGTAAAAGGATTTAGGAGCTTGGAGAATTCAAGAGTACAACCATCATATGTTATGGCGCTGACTTGTTCTTGAAGAAAGTTTAGACAAGCATGGTTCAAGACAAAGTAGAGTGGTTAGCAGCTTTAGCCGTGCCTAATATGAGTTTGTAGACATGATTTGTGGAGAAGTACACTCAGAAGCAAAAGTAAAGCATGGGCCCAACATATACTTTGTACAAAAATTTACTTTTCAAGGACAGTAATGGTACTTCTATGCCACACGTGGGAAGATCCTTTGGATAAAGACTCAAAAGTGGGTGTGAGCATTAAATGATGATGAGATTTAACAAACAAGAAGACCTGCAACCTGAGATTATACAGCTTAGCTTGAAACTAGATCATAAGTTCAACATCAACGTAACTTAGAACAAATATCCAACTTTTGATCTTTGAATCTCCCTGCTCCAGCATGATCTGAAGGAGTTCTCAGACTTTTCAGAAAGCTTGTAACATGCTTTGTAAATCTTCTTTGAACCTCTTTTGCAAACTCTGATTGAACCTACGTGAAAACTGGCCCAAAAGTTCTAACCAAATTCTGACTTGGAAATAGCTCAAAATTTACCAAGTGTTTTAGTTTTATGGGTATGTCTTCAAGGATGTATAACTTGAAATCCCATCATTTCTAGGAGAAGTTTTGTTCTGTAATGTTTTAGATCCCATTGAGATCTACAACTCTTGTGTCAAAAGTTCTTCCTGAATCATCTTGCATCATGATGAAAATCTGGCCAAAAGTTATGAACTTATCATATTTCTTAACACTTAGAAAAATTTCTAAATGTTTAGAACTTTGACTTTTCCAAAGTAATTTTGACTTTTGATTTTCTTGGTCAACCAACTTCATATTCTAGCATGTCTTGATGAAATGTGATTCTTGACACTTGAATTTGATCCAAAAGTCAAAGTTTGACCTTTTAGTGTGTATTTTGACCATTTTGCCCTTGTGCCAATTCAAACCCTAAATTGGTGTATCAGTGCTGCAAACTTGAGTCATGGAAAATCTTGTGAGAAAAATCTTTAGAAATGAGAGGGTAAATTTTGGGGTACAATACTATGTATGAAGCGTAAGTACATGATGCTATCTATGTTAATTTCTGGGCCTAAACAACCAGGGAATGACATAGACGTATACTTGACACCTTTGATCGAAGATTTAAAGATTTTGTGGGAGAACGGGGTGGAGGTTTATGATGGATATAGGAAACAAAGTTTCAATTTGAGGGCGATGTTGTTTGGCACAATTAATGATTTTCCAGCATACGGGAATCTATCTGGGTATAGCATTAAAGGTCAACGTGCGTGTCTTGTTTATGAAGATGGAACCGATACGACGCGTTTAGAACTTTATCAGAAGAATGTGTTTCTCAGTCATCATAGATTCTTACATTCTAAACATCACTATCGTGCATGGAGAAAATCATTTAATGGAGACATCGAACAATGTAAAGCTCCACCTGCATTGTAAGGTGACCAAATTTTTGAAAAGGTGAAAGATGTGTGTACTCTGTTTGGCAAGCCTTTTGCGTATATGGTTGTCAAAGGTGGGTGGAAGAAGAGATCGATTTTTTTTTGAATTTCCATATTAGAAGTCTCTGTATGTGAGACATTTTCTCAATGTTATGCATATTAAAAAAAATGTATTTGAAAGTGTTATTGGTATGTTACTCAATATTAAAGGAAAGTCTAAGGATGGCCTTAAAGCAAGGGAGGATATGTTAAAGATGGGAATACAAACTGAACTAGGACCCGTGAAGAAAGGAAGCTGAACATATCTACCACCTGCTTCTTTTACTCTATCTAGAAAGGAGAAAAAAATATTGTGTAAGTTGCTAAGTGAAGTTAAAGTTCCAGAAGGATACTCTTCAGATATTATAAGACTCGTGTCTATGAAAGACCTCAAGTTAAAGAGTTTAAAGACACATGATTTCCATGTTATAATGGAACATTTTCTACCAATAGGTATACGTTCTATTTTTCCAGAAAAAGTAAGGAACGCCACAACTAAGTTGTGTTTTTTCTTTAGGTCAATTTGTAGTAAGGTGATCGATCTTGAGATCTTACCAACATTGCAAAAAGAAATTGTTTTTACTTTGTGTGAGCTTGAAATGTATTTTCCTCCCTTATTTATTGACATAATGGTACATCTAGTTGTTCATCTTATGAAAGATACACAGTTGTGTGGACCAGCTTATATGAGATGGATGTACCCTGCTAAATGTTATATGAAAATATTAAAAGGGTACGTGAAAAACCAAAGTCGCCCAGAGGATTGTATTGTTGAGTGATACGTTATTGAAGAAGCGGTTGAGTTTTGTACTGAATATTTGTCCAAAGTTCAATCCGTTGGACTCCCCAAATGTCATATTTTTGAAAAAAAAGGAAGGTAAAAGATTAATTAGAAATTAAATTGTGACAGTATCAAAGGATGAACGGGATCAAGTGCATCTGTATGTTCCGCATAATGACAGTGAGGTTGAGCCATATGTTGAAATGCACAAGGATATACTTCGAGGGTTAAATTATAATAGGAATGAAAATTGGATAGTACGGGAGCACAATCAAATTTTTATACCATGGTTTAAGGATCATATTTTTTCAAAGCTTTATTCAGATCCCGCTTCAATAACAGAAAGGTTGAGATGTTTGGCATATGGTCCAAGTTTGCATGTGTTTTCTTATAGCGCATACGCAATTAATAGATACACATTTTAAACCAAAGAACAAGATGATAAAAGTACTATGCAAAATAATGGTGTCATCATGCTTGCTGAAGCAATGCACATTTTAAGTATGAAGGACCTAAACCCCAAATATGCAAATCTATCATATTTTGGGTTTATCGAGCATATTTGGGTATTTGAATACAAGAAGTTTTCAGATTCCTATCTTTGGTTGCAAGTGGGTAAGTAGTAGTGGCATACGAATGGATAAGTCAGGATTTTTGCAAGTGGATCTTAATAGGGAGGGGTACAAAGATGAGCCTTTTATTCTAGCCTCTCAAGCTAAACAAGTGTTCTATGTCACTGACCCGGCGAGTACAAAATGGTCTATAGTGCTTTTATCTAATTAAGTGGTTAATGATAACGGTGTAGACCAAGGTGATATTGATGATGAGAATGAGTCATGTATTAGACGGAATGAGTCGTATATTATAAATGATCGAGATCAGAATATTATAGCGGATGAATCATATATCAAAACTGATCATAATGAGGGAATTTGGATAAATCCATCCGTCCATATTGTTAAGAAGCAAGTAATTCATGTTCCAACCAAGAAAAGAAAGAGATGTTAGTTAAAGAGGTAACATATTAAAATGTTTATGTTTATGTTTGTGTTTACATTTAAGTTTATGTTTATGTTAACGTTTGTGTTTGTCATTTTATATATATTCAAATGATTATGGAATTTTATATTGGGTTTATGTTTATGTTTATTACAGGTTAGATGGCTACTAACGAGGATCACCCACATGATGATTCTAGGCATGATGGAGATAAGCCCGTTAATAAAACGGAAATGGAAATTAGACGAGGAATAACAATAATGAAGAGAATCATTCGAGATAGAGATCGAGGCATAAAGTATGATGTGTATTGGAGTCAAGAAGGCCAACTAATTGAGCCTAACGGTTCAACGTTGACGAGTTATCTTGGTTCGGTGGTAAGGAGAGAAATTCCAATTACTTGTGAAGATTGGAGAGCAATAGTGTTGGACGATGCTAAAGATAAAATATGGAGTGAGATACAGGTACCATATGTGATGTTATTTGTTGTTAATGACGATTATGTCTTTAAATTACTTATACTAATGCACTTTGTGTATGATTTTCGTAGAGGTCGTTCAACATTGAGGATACCAGGAGAGATTATATACTCAAATTGGCCGGAAAATTACATAGAGGGTTTAGAGCTTTTTATCAAACAAGTTTCTTAGGGATGCGGATAAAATTTTTGTTGATGCAGAGCTTCCAAATGAATATAAAGATTTGATTACACCTGAAGAATGGGAAACTTTTAAATCCAAAAGAAAAACCCAGAAATTTGAGAGTTTAAGTGTCATAAATCGACAACGAGCATCAAGTCCCACATATCCATACAGAAAAGGGTGTATGGAATATGCACGCTTACAACAATCTATTATAAGTATCTATAAATTGCAAAGTATCTATAATATATGCACGCTTATATTTGATCATGTTATTTGGCTTAATGTGTAGTTAACAAAGGAGAATAGTTCTGAAACATCTCTTCCAGAACATGTTTTCTGGAAGGAAGCCCGTGTGTGTAAGGATGGAGCTGTTACAGAAGATGTTCAACAAATATTCGAGAGATGTGTAAGTATAACATTATTTGTTTAATTACATCATTCTTTTATTTATTTAATTACATCATTATTTTATTAACATATCATTCTTTAATTACAATATTTATATGAATTTCAGGAGACTCTTTCTCAGTCTATATCTCCAGATGAAGATAATGATTGCAGGATAATACTTAGTCGAGCATTAGATATTCGTGAGTATTCTGGTCGGGTGAGGGGTAAGGGATTTAGGATCACTCCAATATTATTGAAGAAAAAATCAAAGACAAAATCTCCTAGTAATAAATAACTTCGGGAAAAGTTGGAAAAGTTACAACAAGAAGTTTATGAGCTGAGAAAGGAAAAAGAAATAGATCAAGCTACAGGTTTTAAAGATACTAGTGACAAAGGTAGTATCAATGGTAACTTTGAACCAAATATTCACGAGGTAATTATATAACCATATTTATTAATTATATAACCATATTTATTAATTATATAATCATATTTATTAACGGTTATAGGGAATTTCTCGATGTCAACTCTATTTGTCGTCACCGACTTATCGGATGGTTGGCAAGGGAAAAGTGTATAATACTATGGGAAAAATGCTTCACCATAAACCGCTCCCAAATGGATTTTTGAAAGTATCGGTTGATGTTGTTTTAGAGGGGGTGCATTGTTACCACTACCTGACGATGTGGCGGATACAACATTGGTGGCAGGTACAATAGGGTCATTTGTTGCATGGTCGTCAAGCCTCGTTTGCATAGATGATGAGGTATGATTAAAACCATTTATATTCAATTTTTTTAACGCTATTTTACTTACATTTTGTTTACATGGTAATGTTAGACTCCAACAAAATCCATTCCAAAAGATAAGGGGATTAGGCGGGAAACCGAGTCAGTTGCATCAATTGAGGTACAACATAATTATATGACATTTATGCTATGAGAAATGCTAATTTGTGATTTTATACTTCCCCTAACTAATTATATGATCATTAGATTCATGCTAGAGAGATTGCACAAGTCAGTAGGGGTAAGGCGCCTGAAATTAGCAATATTTCCACACAAAAAAAGAATGTTGTTAAGAAGACCGTGGCTAGCAAAAAAACTATTGCTCAGTTCAGGTCGTGCCTTCTTACATATTTAGGAATAACAGATATTCCGCATGGTGGTACCCGCCTTATACCTATGAGTGCAGACATCTTTGGTTTTGAATACCTGAAAGATATTGGTAGAGAGGATATGGAGCAAGTTTTTAGACATTTGAAATCAGGCCTCAGTGTTATCGGTACTTACATCAGGTATACTTCGATCAACTTTGTTTAATTAGATGAACAATTTATTTCCTCGTTTCAATGAATATAGTATAATGTTAATGATGTTTTAATTTAAGGTTTCTGTATGACAATATTGTGCGCCCGCGCGGATTAGAAGCAAGATTTGGCTTCTTAGCTCCCAACACTATCAATTCAGGGTTAATCGTAAGAAGACTAGGTGATGTCATAGCATATGTACTCGGTTTATTCGTAGCCAGAAAAGATACTGAAAAGTTGTTCTTTTTGCCATGTAATACTGGCAACGGGTTAGATTTTCATACTAACTTGATCTATTATAATTTTCCGTTTTTGTCCATTGTTTAATCTTTGTTTAATCTTATAGTGGACACTGGTTATTGGTTGTGATTAATCCTATAAGAGATACAGTGTATTATCTGGATTCGTTATACAATGATTGGTCAACATATCTATATTTGAAGAAGATGATCGACACATAAGTTTTTCGCTCCCAAAGATATATATCTGGATTGTGTTTATGTTTATGTTTCTATGTGAGATTGTTCTAAACAGTCGTTTATATTATAGCGTTCTACTAGCTTTTCACTCCCAAAGAGATATTCAAGTGCCAACAAGTAGATCCAATAAGGTTACATGGATCAGAGTGGAGGTATATTTTCACAAAGAGATATTCAGTTTTGATTACATTAGTGATGATAATTGATAAAACAATTTAAGGGATATATCCTAATATATATTCGTATTTTCTTTCCATGTGTAGTATCCTTGCCAGCGTACGGTATAGATTGCGGATATTTCATGTTGAGGTTTATGAAAGAAACTATTCTTTTGGATCGATTAGAGATTCCATCTACGGTGTGGATTTCTAACTTATGAATTACATACTATTTTCATATTTTGTGTTTCTTATAAAATGACATATTGTTTTAACTAAATCACATACTATGTTATATTATTATATATGTATTACTTTGAGGAATTCAATTGTGCACATTACTGAAAAGATCAATTGGATGAACTTAAGGAGGAATGGTGTCAATTCATTATCGGGTTGAGAATTTTATAAACTAAGGTTATTGTCTTATTTCCTTTTATGAGAACTATCGAGTTTTGAGTATAAAATAAATTTGAATAAAGTGCAACATTAATATTATCATGTAATGAATTTCGATCATTTAGTTTTTTTTCCATGTTTATAGGTGCATGCGTAGAAGATAGAGCTAAGATATTCATGTTGTTGTTATTTTATGAGAATTCTCGAAGATAGTAAGATGTAGATGTAACATCAATTGTGAATTTTAGGATTTTTCAACTTGTAGAATTTTAACTTGTATCATAAATTTTGTAGTTGTTGTTGTATATATCATCAATTTATATATATGTAGAATTTTTACATATACATATTTTATTGGAATAAGCTACCAAATATGGTGCATAATATGGTAAAAACCTGGTTCAAATATGGTTAAAATCTGATTAAAATGCATTATATATATTGGACAACGCTTTTGTAAGTCAAAATAGTTATTTTATTTAAAAAAAATTGTGATTAATAGACAAAGCTTTAAGAGAAAAGCGCTGTAAAAACTCAAAAAAAAATGTCGCCTAAAGTGGAAAACGCTGTCTAAAGTGGGAGAATAGACAGCGCTTTTAAAAAAATGTTGTCTAAAGCCTAACTTAAAAAAAACATAAAGCGTTGTCTAAAGGGGTATATAAAAAAGCGTTGTCTAAAGGAGGTGCTTAAGAAAGCGCTTTTAATGTAAAAGTGTTGCCTAAAGTGGGCATAAAACAACGTTTTTACATTGAAAAAGCGTTGTCTTTACTTTTAGCAGCTGCTTTAGGCAGCGCTTGTTAAATGCCAAAACAGCGTTGTCTAATGTCTTGTTTGGTATAGTGACTTTTCCTTCTTATAAGAGTATCCGTACAATTTCTATTTTCTAGAATTTACATTATTTCTGATATAATCTATTAGTTTGATAAATACACATTGAGGTACTTTTTATGGTAAACTATGAGCCTTTTCAAACTAACATTTATATCATGTTTACATAATTTGCTAAGCACTTTGCGCTTAAGCCCTTTCTTTCGATGACATGGCCAT